>CM041001.1:5790556-5804793 GCA_022985145.1 Pangasius djambal | reverse complement strand
CACTGTTTACGAAAATACAGTGGGTGCAGTGGGACTTTTCTAATGACTGATTATCAGAGCGGTAGTCTATCAGCACTCTCTGTACTGTAGTGCAGTGGGACTTTTCTAATGACTGATTGTCAGAGCAGTTGGAAAATCATGGGGTAAATATTCAGCTGGAACATTTTAGAATGTAAATATAAACTAAAATTACTAATACATTCCAGCTAGATCGCAAGCTAACTTTATTATATTGCGTTAGAAGAAATACAGTCTTGAGTTTATCTGGCTTAGTGACTAAGTGAAGTTTTATATTTGCAATTAAATGTGTGGCAGTGTGGGGAAAACCCTTTTTTCACATCATTTCAGACTTTCCTTAAGTAGTGTTCTTTTGTGTCTCAGTCCCAAGTAAAGTTCTAGCACTTGTGAACACATCCGATTTCTTAAAGACCATTTATTTATTTATTTATTTATTTATTTATTTATGTATGTATGATGGGTTTTCCCAGATTGACACACTTTCTCTTGGACTGCGCTTAAACATGGTCTGAGCGCTCTAGACTAAGGTCCAAGAACTATTTTTTCCCCCCATATGTATTTGTTTGTTTGTTGTATATGTGTGTAAATGAGTGTGTTTGCATCAGGACAGTGGTTTTGTGGCACAGACCAGAGCTGCTGCAGCAAGAATAAGGTGGGCTAAAGAGACCGAAGGGCCCTGCATGAATTATGAATATACGAATATATGTGAATGGATCTTTTAAATATGCTGAATAATTTACTTGATCTTGCCATCCTTCTAAAACTAATTTTGCTCCGAATTTTGCGTTACTAAAGTGATTTTTCTTTTGCTTTTTTGTGGTTAGCTCAAATTGAAAAACTCCATCACACTAGAGTTGTTGCTTATTGACGAAATTCAGCGTTATTGCAGGTTCCCATAAATCAGTCTACGCTTAAAGTTCTGCAGAAGTAAGTTAATGTTAATTTCGAAACTAGTATTTAGGCGTTTAGCTCTGATTTCATTTACTGCTGGTTGATCGGCAGAGGAGGAATGAGAAAACCGTGGGAGTTCTTTCAGCTGTCATTTTCACACGCATTAAACATCACATTTGAGCAACATGAAATGGTGTGGATTAAGCAATCTGCAGAATGCTGCCTTACCATAAGCATAAAAGCTTCTGTAGTGTGTATCTAGGGCAGGTATTCAGTGAATGGATGGGTTTAGGCATGTATTGGGTGTGTAGATCTCTTCTGAATGGGTGTTTGCTCTACATATTTAACATTTATACAACAGTTGGAGTTGGAGGTTAGTATATTTTTGACTCATGTATATCTCTGTCAGGTCCTAGTTTCTGCTGATCATGTTTATTACTGAGCCGAGCCATTGGGGGCCGAGGCGCTGGGTCTCTGACGGTGCGTCCTCTTGTGTCTCTGCCCCCTCTAGGGGCTCCTACCGGTTCGAGAGGCCCAACGGCACATTCTTCGATGTGCGCATCCCTCCCTTCTCTCTCGAAAGCAAGAAGGACGATATGCCCAACGGCTTCCTGCCTGGCCCCTTCTCCTCACTGGCTTAAGAGCACAGAGCCCAGAGCCTTGCCCTGGTGTGCTCGTCCCAACCCCTGCCAAGCTCAGCCTGTCCTCCTGTCCTGCATCTTCAACAACACGTCCCTGTCCCACTATTTAACTGTGCTGTAACTTATTACCCTATTTTGCCCCATGTGCACTAATCCATGCAATAATAATAATAATAATAATAACAATAACATTGATACTATATTAAATGCTCTGCTTTCTAGTTTGAATCACATGTTTTAACTTAAGAAAAAAGTGCAGTGACGTTACTAAACCTTACTTCAACTTCTAGAGATTTGCACGTCGCTCCATGATGTGAGAATGAGTTAGAAACAAATCTGCAAATCTTTAAAAAGCCTCTACAAATACAAGAGAACACTGCTTTTAAAAAAAAGACTCAAAATACACACAAGCTCGTTTAGGTTATTGTTTACTCATATCAGTCTTTTAAGCAGTTGAATTTGAGCAGTGCTGAAGATTAGGGGTGCTACAGCGCTCTCAGCCCTCGCACGTCCCACCTCGCTGTAGCTTTCATACCTGTATGTGCGAAAAGCAAAATGGGACGGATAAAGTTTAGAAAATAACACCACACACCATACATACCATTAGCATATTTTCCCTGTAATTAAGTGATGCTTATCAGACTTCTTTTTCAGCTTCCTCCCATGATGTTCAGCAGCTAACGTGGATTTCCTCGCTTGCTTTCAGGTCACCATATAAAGCATGCACTGTTACATCCAGAATTGGAAATCTACCATAACAAATTTACTTGCATCCCTAAGTTATACATCGATGATCAGCTTTTAACATACTTTATGTAATTTTTTTTTTTTTGCTTTAAGAGTGCTGAATCTAGATCTGATCTCATGTTCTAGGCTCGACTAGATTTGAACGTCACCTAAAACATCTGAAAAAAAGCACACGAGTTCACAATAATTGGCCCCATTATGACTGGTGTCACTATTTTTTGGTAAAGTGTTTCTTTACAATCCATCAGAGGGTCTGTTTTTAATCTCTAGCACAGTCTGTCTGTCTCTGTCTCTCTCGCGCCCCCCCCCCTTTACTTAACAAACCTCTCAGCAAACGAACAAACCTCCTTTTAATTTATCTTTAGTACAGTTTTACTGTCTCATCCGCAACCCTCACTCTCTGTTTATTTATCTTTAGCTGTAATTAACGTCATGCTGTGAAACTAATTTGGAGTTATATTTGTGGTGTATACACTATTATGAGAAAAACAGTTTAATCAGTAACCATGCGTTTCATTCACCCATTAACAACCCTTTAACTAATAGTCAATTAATACACTCGGGTATGGGGAAATGTCATTTTATAATGTATAAATGACAAAAAAAAACAAACTATATTTTCCAGGTAGATACTAGATAATAGTAATTGTGACTGAAAACAATTGTGACTGAAAAATGTGACTGAATTCTGGCCAACGGAAAAGAAAAGGTTTTAGCTGAAAGTTTTTCTGCCTATAACACGCTTGAACATCACTACTTCAAGAAACCATAAATACGTTTCATGCTTTGATCAAGCTGTTGGATAGCTACATGTTGTAGCAAAATGAACATAAGCTTCAACACAGATCAAATTTACATGTGTATGGATATTTTTGAAAGCACAGGGCCTCATTTATCAATCTTTTGCGTGTAAATGTTTGCGTAAACCAAACAAATAGGTTTTTTTTAGTACTTAAGTTTCGTAAACTCTCACACTTACATGTGATGTTGATGAATCCCAATCATCTTTAAATGACCAAACACGTGCATCGCACAGCTCATTGGCATGTAGTGAACATCACTATGATAAAAAAGGTTTAAGTGCACAGACAGCTGGCAGCACAAAACGACTGATCGGGGTAGCTGAGGCATTCGTTTACATCTTATGGCTATGCGCAGACAGACCGGCCCGTCCTCCACTTATACAGCGCCTTCAGTTATACTTCTTCAATCATAATTGAATGATTAGTTTTATTTGTCTTGGTTTATTTCTTTTACGTTAGTTAGTGCCAGTAATATGAAATGACTGGTTTTCCCAAAACATTCACGATGGCACACACGCATTTATACACACTTAGGAGCAGGAGCGAAATACAACCGCTTTTCCGAATTTACAGGATTTTCGTTACTACCAAATTTCGGAAGCGTGTAAACGCTTGTACGAATGATTTATACATAAATCCGTTCATATCCAGCTTGATAAATGAGGCCCGTAAGTTTTTACCCTATCGTTAAAAAAAAAAAATAAATAAATATAAATACAAATTCCGTACATGAAGAGTTTTCAAAAATAACTTCGTTCACATGAGCACGCCAGCCCATGTATGTCATAGACTTGTGTCACAGGTCTCAAGAATAATGTTAAGAGCATGTGTATTGAGAGGTAATGAGGCAAAATGCAGTTCTAAAATGTAACAATAAAACAAAGCGAAAATTAAATTGCTATTTACTTTTTATCAGATAAGAAATAACAGAACGGATCAAGCGTCCTAGCAGGTGCAGGTCACTGGGCATGCCCAGATTGACACCGTGATCTCAGCATTTTCAGAAACTTTTCTTTTCTTTTCTTTCAGCGACCCAAAATGCCATGTTTGTGAAGCATGGCATTTGTGAAAATAATGTGAAAAATAATCATAAAATCAAATGTTTTTTATCGTCAAAATGTTGACGATGCTCCTGCGATGCAGTGGGAATGAAATCGTTAACCGCGATATTTCTCACTTGTTCTTCCAGGCCGCCACACGTTTATCGAATTAGCATTTGTGTTATTTATTCACCCCCATTTTTAAACACTGAGAATGTAAATACCACTGTGTATAATTGTATTAATGTAAACGAAACTTTTTTTTTTTTAAACAATACATGAACTTTGCTTCAGTATGTCAGTTGACATGTAAACAAATCGTCACACATAAGCAATAGGAAGCCCAGTGTCTGTAATGATGGACATTTTTCTTCTTGTGAACAGTTGCTGTTTTATCTTTATAAAGTTAACTTCAGTCAGTATCTGCTGCTTCGCCACTACTACAGCTACATATATGCTGTGACACGACTGTGAGGTCTACACGCCGGTTATATGGCTGATAATTCCGTCTTTTTGATGAACTGAATCATCACATTGCTTTTGTATACATATGAGAATGGGTACAATTTACTACACGGATCCTTCCTTGCGGTTCCTTCTGTGAAGCTTGTTATTTGCGTTGTTTGATTTTGCGTTAACATTTGGCTAAGCTTTATGGAAATATGTTATTGTCAAAAGTAATTATACGTAAATGCAATGATGACACTTTAACTGTAGAAATTGTGGATCTATGTTTATATTTGTAAACCTGGCTTTGCTATTGTAACCCAAGTTTCTACAAGGCATAATTTACAGATATGCAGTGGTTAGGATGATTACGAGTCACAGTTGTTGTGCATTTTTAAACAACTCATTATGTTTTGAGGAGTGTAATCCAAGCAAATGTATCCACAGAGCTCAGGGGCATGGCCAAATGGATGGTGACAGATCTTAGGGGGTGGGGCTAAAACAAAATGTTACTACAGACTGTCGACACAAGTAAAGTGGAAAGCTGCAAATGAAACGAGATGTAATTTCCATCGAAATGTGCAAATGATGACTTACAAATGTTGAAAGGTGCATACGGACGAAATCTACGATTTACAATTGTAGAACAGGTTATGAAATCGTCTATAGATTGGTGCTTTGGTCACATTTCAGCACTGAATTGATGCACAATTACTTCTGAAAGGAAGGTTGGTTCGGTTTCACTACTAAAGTGGACTGTGGAAGTTGGAGTCACCAGCTTTGAACTCGAAATGCTGTTCGAAGACTGCTGAATGTAACCTCGTTGTTTTGAAAATAATAAAAAGGGGAATTTGTTTTGAAAATTTTGACTACTGTGAAGTTGCATATTCTAATGTATTCCCAAGCACACATGCATACAGATTCCTACACACATCTGTTACAACGTGTAAGCACTCCACATGTGGAGGGTGAGTGAAAAGATTGCGCCAGTCAGATGATGTTCTGGCTTTGTCCCGTTTGTTCCCGCTTGCCTGGCAGCTGCTGATTGGTTGTTTCCACCTTCCATAGGGGGATGTTCACCTTCCAGAGGGCCAACGGCAGCATGTTCGACGTGGCTATCCCTTCCTTCTCTCTGGACAGCCACGGGCACAGGGACAGCCCTTACTCCTTCCTCTTCTGAGGCAGACTAATCTCTGATACACACAACACCACATTCTCTGTCCCATTGTGCTTCCTTTAATCCTGCCTGAGTGTGCACCCTTTTATATATGTTGTACTTGGACTTCACTACAGGCCTTACTGCCTGTGCCCTCTTTTTTGCTTTAAATACTGCGTTTTTCTTTTTTTGTTTTGTTTTTTTCCGTCAAATTCTCAGACTCGACCTCTAAGACCCTCATCAGGCATGTATTGCTGCTCCGTGGAAAATACACAGGCAGTCTCTGAATATTTGATTTAAAAAAACAAAAGAAAAGACAGAGAATGTGAATAGACTGGTACTTTCACGATTTTCAAGGTTTAAGGAATGGGGTCATAAAAATGTTTTCACGTCTACAATTGTACCCTCACGTACTGTTACAGGTAGCACATTTGATCATCTGTTAGAGTATGTTTTTCATTTTTAATAGTTCTCATCAGTCTACTTTACCTAGAATAGGGGTGGACAAATCAGTTGCCTCGGTGCCTGGAACAAGCACATTTCGCGTCCATGCTATTAGTTTTTCATTTATTGCCTGGCAAATTTTGAATTGAATCAAGTAAATTCAATGTTGTACCAATAACTATAACACGAGCTATTAATTCTGAATCGTGAACTCCTGCTCCACCACACACGTCGGCCGAGATTGACAGCAGAACCGTGTTTATAAATCCGTTTACTTAGAATGACAGAATGAGGAACATGGACGTATATGCAAACACTGCAGAAACTGAGCCAAATAAAGTGCAGAACAAAGTGTCCTATAGTGTCTCTCCTGCTAGCACAACATGCGGTCACGTCGCCATGAATCATCATCAGAAAATAAAGCCTGATTCAAACATGTTTTACGTGCGATGTGAAGAAAAAAACGCCACATCTCATAGCTGAAAAGTTCTCCAAAGACTTGCTGACGTTTCGTCGAGGAACTTTGTTAGATCAGGATAATAATCATAAACTCCTTCATTTCTCTTAGTCTGTATTAATGCACTTAACAACATATGCTGAGCTAGTTTGCTAATTATGTTAGCTACCACTTTTAACCAAGCGACGTATGTTTCCAGGGACTAGGCAGCACGTGTACTTTAAGTTGCCCAGTGGGCTAGCTGATGAATTAAATATTTGTCCACCCACCCAGTGTAGTTTGCACTGACCTATGTCTGACCTCGTAATGCAATATAAGCTACTTGGATCTTGTGGTTTGTCCAGTGAGATCCATTTTGGAGGAACGTCAGTATTTCCTGATGTAAACTTGTTCTGGAGGATAGATGATCCAAAATGGACCAGAAATTCCACAGAAATGTACAGAATTATACAGTCTTGGTGAAAACTGTGAATGCATTAAGACACGCGTGCTTCTTCCCTTCTAGTTTTGTGTGTTTATTGTGTGTGACTTGATTATGGAATAATATAAACAGGATGTGCTGATCTCAGATGAGTTCTTGCTGTTGTACAGCTAACGAATTCAGTATATTGTAATGACCTTCTGGTCACTTGAGGTTCGTCTCTTGTGGGCGTGTACTTACCATTGCTATTGTTGGTTCTAGATCTGAGCTATCTGGCTTTTTTATAGCAAAAATAAGAGTCGTAACCAAAATGCATACACTCGACTGTTACTTGGGTTTAAGAGAGACACTAATTTTGTAATAAAACACAGGAAAAGATGAACGAGCAAGTTGCGAGTGCGATATCGCTGTTACAAGAGAGTTCTGTAAACAATTAATAGCAATAATAATAAGTGACATTTCGGACAACATGGCCAAATGTTTTGTTTATTTTTGCTCTGCTAGTGGAAATAGATCCCGAAGAAGCTACACTCACTTTATAGCCCATCGGTTAGCTGGCTAGCTAGCTCACGTTGATTCGTATGTTCCCGTAAAAGGTGTTTTACTGTAGTAACCACTTCGAACTGTTGCTAGAACTAGATTTTTATGTAGTGAACACAGACAAGCGGCGCGATACACACAGTGAAATGTCCCAGTGCGGTTATACTAAATATAAGCTCTCTTGGAACGCTGCTCGTCCAATCAAATTACTGGAGCGGAATTAATTGTTGTATAATACATTATATACCACGGCACTTTTGAATTCTCGATTCTGATTGGTCAAAATGTTGATTAATTTTATGTAACAGCAGCTCTGACAGTAACACTGGTCGCAAATCACAGGTTTTTATAAACACACTCGTTCTAGTACGTCATTGTTTGTCTAGTAACAATTTAATTAATTTTGACGCCGTCATTTTGACGTAAACTCATATTGTTCATACTGAAGACGTGTTTGTTATTTTGAAACTAATAAAGTGTGAGTTTTCAAGTTGTTCTTTCTCATTTCTGTTGTTTTTATAGTGTGAATCATGGTCAGTGTAAATGTGATTTACGCTTTTGGAAGGAATATTTTTATTTGACTAATAGATGGTGATATTGTATTAGATCTTAGAGAATTATTCTTGTTTTTGTAAGACGACTTTGCTAAGAGATATTTATCACCTTCAGGTTTTCACAGTTTTAGCCTCAGACGCTGAAAGCTAGAAGTCCAGCTCATGAGATTAGTTTACACAACTATATATATCAGATTGCGTTCTTTAGCTCCACGTCGTCTTGCATCCTTTTTTCCTGGTAAAAATAATCGAACAAATGTCATTTAAAAAATACCGCTGTTGTTTATTTTTTTCATTTTCGTTTTGATTTGACTTGCTTCCTGCATTTTTATACCTCATATCACTGAGGCCACAGATTCATTTAATACAAATAAATAAGGGACTTTTATCTGTGTGTGTGTGTGTGTGTGTGTGTGTGTGTGTGTGTGTGTGTGTGTGTGTGTGTGAAGCACATTGGTTTAAAAATTTCATTTTTTCCACACAGGGGGACGTTCCGGATCGAGCGGACGGATGGCTCTCACTTCGACGTGCGCATCCCGCCGTTCTCCCTGGAGAGCAACAAAGATGACAAGTCTCCTCCCGCTGGATACAACTGGTAGAGGCGCTGAACAACCCGCTGTCCATCCAGCATTTAAATCCCAACTCGGAGGATAAAACCTGATCTCGGATCATGAACGAAGGCTCATCTGGTCATCCGAATCCTTCAAGTAAACTTGGACTTCTCTTGAGACTGATTGGGTCACACTGTCACCCGTTCAATACTGTATCCATCACTTTACTCTATAGATGTTATATAATAACAAATCACATCATTGTGAGAAGTATACATTACGCACAATTCTTTTGGGGTAAAAAGAAATACAACTTGTGCACTAATATAACATCTTCAGTCCCAGGCTTTTGATGGACGTTAAATTAAAGATGCATCATTTGCATTTCACATTCAAACAAACCTTTTTTTTTTTTTTTTTTACTTTGGCCGCCGCCTTTTTTCCAGCTCACTTCCTTGTAATACTGCATTCTTTATTTTATTCTCCTTTTCCAGTTTGCTGAACTGACGGGACTAGAGCAGTTTTCTTCTTTCCCAGCACTTCAGTGTCGTTTCTCATAGCATTTCTCATCCTCCTCCATCACATCCGTCTTCCTGTAGGCTTCATGTCCTACACAGGAGCTTTTTCTGTCATGGAGACTTGCACGCTTGGAGAGCACATGCTGTTTGTGCTATATGTGGGACACGAGTGAAAGATAAGTTGTGAATTGGGTATGGGATGAAAGGCTTGCTGTTTGATGCTGGCATTCATTGAGTGATCAGTCGTAACTTGTGCCCTCATTCAGTACGATCGTGTCGAAATACACAGTGTCCCAAAAGTCTCCATACGTAAGGGAAACTAACACGGTAGCAAAATGTCTCCCAAAACTTTTCATACCTAGTTTATATATATAAAAAAAATTTTCAGATAGCCTTTAAGAATTTGACATTTGAAATTGACAGAAGAAGAACGTATTAAAATCATCCTCATGGCTGGATCAGGAAGCTGTCACAAGGTCGCGATGGACTTTAACAGGAAGCATCATACACACATCATACACGGCGCTGTATTTTATTTTGTGAATAAAGTTACATTTTCTTAAAAATGATTAATTTCCCCTATGTCTGGAGACTTCTGGGACACCCTGTGGAACCACAATACATAGAGTGAATGAAATCCTATATGGTAAGTTTATGCTTATCAAAAGGGTACTCTGGAGAACCCCCTTTTCTGGACATTTCTGTATTTTCCCCACTCTAACTCGCTTGATTCAACTAATCAGCCAATTCACAGCGACTCTGCACTCAGCCTCTTCCTCGTGTTAATGGTTCACGCTTGGCAGAAATGGCGCGAGCAGAGCTGACAGCTGCGTGAGCTGCGCCGAGTGCCAGAGCCTGACACTGCCACTGACACCGCCAGCATCATGTTCCAGACACCAGTACAAGACTCCGCCATGACGCAAGAGCACTCTGAGAAGCATCTCCAGTGACACCAGGAGTCCAGTGTGCTATTTCCCCCAAACTCCAGCTCAATCCAGAAATTCCTCCTTAAGTGCCGGATGAACGTGAAGGTGGAGAACAGTGACGTGTTGGTGGAAGGTGCAAGTAAAGACCAGATGAATATCCAAGCCTGTTTAACTGCGGTTAATAGTTGAAGTGGGTATGTTAGCGCCGGGAAAACACTAAGATGCTAAAATGTACAGGACATGGAGTTCTCCTGGACTAGTTGTTTGAGTGATTTGACATCCACTGGTGTGAGCTAGCATGGCTGTATGATTATCACTTTTTTTTTTTTTTGGGAAGCTTTTGTATTAAACCAGTACTCTTGAGAAAAGTCTGCTGCCCTGAGCAAATGTGTTTTCAATAAAACCTAGACCTACAGAAGGTATTGCTTACAGGATTAGTATAGGTAAGGTTAGTTTTAGATTGAAACTTGTTAGATATTTAGGATACTTGACGATCAGTTTTCTCTGCTCAAATCGGAATGTTTCTGCTCGACTGAGTAATAGTCATAAGCTGATAAGCCAAACAAGGTGTGTTGTGTGTGTGTGTGTGTGTGTGTGTGTGTGAGGTGAAGGACTTTTAAAGGAAAAAATCCACCCAGAACCATTTGCATATTAGGAGGCAACAGCAAAGCCCGGTTATCTCTTATGTTTGCTGAATTTTTCTCTCCTACGAAACGCTGTGCTAACAAAAACAATGTCATTACGTCACACAACTGGGATTTTCACAGAAACAACTAAACTGTAGCACCAGAATCATTAAGCACAGTGCAAATATTTTCATATAAACATGTTTAATTTGTTTCAGGAAGGTGTTTTCCTTTAAAGTGTTTCAAGCCTGTCATGAATAAAGTGAGAATATGAGTAAAAGGTGAGAGAAATGTGACTAAATCCAAATTGTTTACAGTCTGTCTCCTGTCCAATGTCAACAACTGTTATTCGGGTAAATTCTGAGCGCACTTCATGATATTCTCACTGTTCCGTCACTGGGATATTAGTGAATTTAACATGCTGTGTGTTTTGTGATGCTTTTCTGAATGTCTGATTTCTGTCTTCCCCGGGAATGTGAGCGGACGTTTGTTCAAGGTCTCGGCTGCGCGTGTGTATTCACAATTTGTTTTGTGTGTGTGTGAGTGTGTGTGTGTAAGATGTTATGCTGTGATATCTTACGAATGTGTCTGTACATAATGAGGAGTTACAGTAACAGCGCAGTTGTTTGTGTTTGTGTACAAGGGAAATTGTTTGTGTACAAGGGAAAACTCTTACCTATGCATTTTTCTGAGTAATTAATCACAATGATGGAAACTAAAAATCTCGCTCAAATTTGACTTCCTGTTTAGTTTTGTTCTTTTTTGAAGGATGGAAGTAAAAAAAAAATTGTTTAAGAAAATAAAGATCAGGTTAATAATAATGATAAATGCTTCACTCGTTTACTTCAGTGCTTCTGTTTGTGCACATTAGCTGTGTATCTCATATGCAGCACCAGATAATACACAGAGCAGTCGAAGTTTATTTGGATGTTGGTTTAAATTTTTATTTATTTTTTTTTTTTTGGTAAGTATTCCATGAGATTAGATATCAAACAAAACAAGGACCATGAGTTCAGAAATGTCACCTTTCATTTGAGGGCATTGCAGTCAACTTTATTGACTTCATGAAAATGAGAATATTATTATAATTTAAAATATTAATAGTAAGAACTGTTGTGGAAATGTTAATCTACCAGTTAAACAATCATGGGATATTAAGTTTGGACATACCAAGCCTCATTTTTCAATCTTTTAGTAAAGTTCGGTATAAATGGTTGCGTAAAACCAAAAGCAAACTAAAACTTTCCACCAGTTTCAGAAATGCTGATTTTCTTCGTACTCATATTCGTATGTTGATCACCTGTAAAGTGCAAAGTGCTTTCCCGACGCAGCAAATTAGCATTTAATGACGCCCACAAAACTCCATAAAAGGTCAAGTGCACAGAGGGCCGGAAACATGAAACGAGCATTGAAAGAAAAGGCAGAAGTGGAAGATATTTTGACTCACTTCAACAACAAGCAGAGAAAGCAGACAAATTGACTAAATCTATTCCGATCGTACCCTTACATAGACTCCAAATTCCTTTTGAAAGTTTGTATTGCAGGTAGCTTTGCTGTCTCAGTGTCTCCGGTTCATTCCTGAGCTCAGGTCAGTGTTCTCCAGGTTCTCCAGCTTCTTCCCACCTCTCAAAACCCTGGTAGTGGGTGAAATGGCTATGCAAAAAATTGAATGAGAATGAGTGGATGAAGTGTATGAGTGTGTGTGGTGACAAGTACCTCAGTTGCTAGTACTTTTTCCACTACCGTGGTAGAAACAAGACCCTTACTGTTTTCTCAGGTTTCTCATTTATGGCCTGACAGACAAACAAACCCGAACGTACACAGATGCATGAAGAACCTGTACATTAAACTGGATTAAATGAATTCATGGTTGGTCAATAGGTGGAGACAAACAACAAAAAATCCTCACATCCTAGTAATTGCCATAAAGCACCCCCTTTATGCTTTCAGCAAAACTGTAAAAGTGTTAAGCATTAAGATTACAGCCTCAGATTGACTTTAAAACCGTTTACACCAACACCAGGATTAGGACTATGATGAGAGGAAGCAAAAAGCATACCTGACCTAGAAAGATATATTGCCAATCCCGTGGATTTTCTTACAGATTAGTAGGTCTATGTTTACATGTGTTATTTTCTGAGTTGTTTTGACTTGAATAGAAAAGCTGTATGACTGTCATAAATAGGAGAACAAAGGTCCAGCTTTAAGGAAGAGGTGCAAAGTTCACAAGGTTTATACCAGGAAATGAACACACACAGTTTAGAGCAAACATCCTTCTCTCACACTTAATTCAATGCGGTTCTTTTCATGGCAGCTTGGAACTGTAGTGGGTAACTGTAATGCTGCCCAGGACTGACAGCAAGAATTTAGGGTTAGAATATAGTGGATGTTGTAAAAATGAAGTATAGTACAAAAAGTTTCCAGAGAAGCAGACTGTCTTGGAGAAATGTCCTTCATCAGCTGGGCTGTAAAAGGTGAAACCAGGTGAAATTTGAAATGGTGGATGACAAAAATAGTCAAAACATGACATGGGTTTCAAAGTTCAGAGTGTAGAAGAGCTCCTTTTCCTTATGCTTTCTCACTTCATTGCTCCTTTAGTATGATATACTGTGGTGTGTGTGTGTGTGTGTGTGTGTGTGTGTGTGTGTGTGTATATATATAATTTGTTGCTATGGACAGTGTCTACTCATTGGTGGTCACATGGTGGTCCCTCTCCACGGATGGAGGAGTAAGAAGCTGTCATACTGTGCACAGAAACAGTGTTACAGCTAGTAGACTAATTTTGTACCTAATAAACGTCAACCACGTAAACAAATCGCACACGTTTCAGATGACTGTATGATTTTCACATGCGACTATGTGGGTAATGTGTGCATACCATTAAACTGTGTATGTGAACTCAAGTAAACGTGATGAATAAAACCACAGGCTCTATGTGAAAAATGACATGTGAATATAAATTTATCACGTTTAAAAAATAATCATGTAAAATTAAATGAATCACGTTTGAAAATAAATGAATTGTGTGTAAAAAATGTCTGAAAATAAATGAACTATCTGTAAAAAAGAATCACGTGTGAATCAGGTGTAAGAATCGCATGTAAAAAAAAAACATGAACCAGGTGCAATAATCACATGTGAAAATGAATCAGGTGTAAGAATCACATGTAAAAAAAAAACATGAACCAGGTGCAATAATCACATGTGAAAATGAATCAGGTGTAAGAATCACATGTTTTAAAAAAAACCATGAACCAGGTGCAATAAACATGTGAACATGAATCAGGTGTAAGAATCACATGTAAAAAAAAAAACATGAGCCAGGGGCAATAATCACATGTGAAAATGAATCAGGTGTAAGAATCACATGAAAAAAAAACATGAACCAGGTGCAATAATCACATGTGAAAATGAATCAGGTGTAAGAATCACATGTAAAAAAAAAACATGAACCAGG
>CM041001.1:5727115-5787934 GCA_022985145.1 Pangasius djambal | reverse complement strand
TTTTTTTTTTTTTTTTTTAAAAGTCTAGAAATAGGATTAATAATCTTATATTTGGTTTATTCTAGTCCTATAATAGGAAGTATTAGATAAATTTGACTGTATTTCAGATATTTTCACTTGCTAAGATGTAATGTGTTGCAGTGTATGCCCAAATCACACCCTTGCTTCATTGGATTATCTCACATGGATACTGTAGATTTGCACCTAATCATAAACACTGTCCTGTGCTCATCCCATTTATATTATGCTCATACTGAACTTCATTTCAACACACTGTGCTGTTTGACTTTATAGTATACAGTTGTAGAAGAGTAATCATCTATAATCCCACTAGAAGAAGATGGGCTCCCTTTTGAGTCTGGGTCCTCTCACAGATTCTTCCTCATGTCATTTCAGGGAAATTTTCTTTGCTACTATTTCCTCTGGCTTGTTCATGCAATACAATAAAATAAAAATAAAAATTGAATTGAATTTTGCCCTATACTTCAAGAAAGACTGGCAGTCATTCCTCTGTCTCCTTTTGAGTAGAGTGAAAATAGCCAGGCGTCTGTAGCTTATATGTAGAGAATATAGTTAGTGCTCTCCTCCAAGCGTGTTCATCTACCTTATGTTATTGCATGAGCATCAGTTTAAAAAGATCTGTTTGTTTTCTTGTCTACGAGGAAGCGCATGTTAGTACTCACACTCCCAACTTTGCTGTCATGCAAAAGGGAAAAACTAGCTTGTCTGTGGGATTTGGCCAAAAACATGCATTTGATTATGAGCACTGACAGAAGATGGCTTCCTGAATAAGAGACTTGAGGGGTTATTAAAGTGCCCACCCCAGATATGATATATACAGTATATAGTAGTTTAATATACTAAGAGTTTAATATCCAGGCTTTCTCTCTTGAGTACACAGCAACAAGGCTATACAGGAAAAAAAACAGTGTCGGAAATGAATTGCACAGACAATGAGTCATCTATAAGTCATATTGTGATAAATGAGTGTCAGTGTTTTAAAGGATTTAATTTTTCAGACTAATCTCTATGTATCATATGAGGACTGAACAAATCTTAAATCCCTTAGCTAGCCCAGTAGAAAAGATGCTACACTTCCAGAATTTTATAAAATCCAAACTACTCATAATGTCGCTAGCCAAATCAGCTTGCTAGTGACTCACAGTAATGTTAGCTGATGTACCCTGTGTTAAATGCAGTACATGGCATGTGAAGCCCCAACCGTAGCTTTTCAAACTCCTGCTCATGCTGCATCACAGGGCAGCGCAACACACTCAGAGGAAAGCGCTATCTACCCTCTTCGGCATACATGAGCTCACAGATGAGCGTGATTGGCTAGTGTTGTTGTGATTGACGGGGAAGAGAGAGTATGCCGTCCCTCCTACCCAGAAAACACAGCCACTTTTGTTGCCTTAGCTCCCAGCACTGTGGGACTTTACTCAAATTTTGATCCTGATTACAGCCCTGATCACACATGCACAGCGAATGTTGTGTATAGAGATTAGGTTGAAAAACAATGGCGTATTCTCTTAAGATGTTTGAAATGCAATTAAATTTTGGATTCTCTCCCAGTCTTTTACAGTTAGAGACCTAAACTGAAAAAAACTCAGTCTCTGGGTCCTTTTCCTTTTCAACCACGCACACACACACACACACACACACACACACACACACACACACACACACACACACACACACACACACAGAGGATCTTGTAAAGTAAGGATTATGCCTCTTCATCTGACCTCTCTCTCTCTGTCTCTTTCAGAAACAGTATACCACAGAGAAAAGAGAGATTACTTATCAGCCCATGAATATTTCATATGTCCATACATTCATTAGTGTGCACGGGTAATGTGGAAGACCACCTGCCTCTACACGTTCTCTCTCACTCTCTCACTATATTCTGCCTCTCAGTTTTCAAAAGTGAAGCTACTCTCCGAACATCCAGTGGTGCCACTCGCTCTGAAAAGTAAAGGCTGATTTATAATAGATGGGCATTTCATCATGTCACAAGCAGTCAGCAGAGCTATTCTAATGTATTTCCATCTTATGAGTGCACGCTAGGCTTTCAATCAAATGCGTTAGTCCCTCCCAGACACTCACTGTATTCACTGAATACTCATTAAAGCAAAACATGCAGAAACACATCTCTATTTTCCTGGCTAGAACATTAAAGGGCAGCTCCTGGGCTTTGGTGCGTATGGCTAGAAATCTTGTTTTCTGTCATTTAGCCATTTTAATGCTAATAACAAGGTTCAGGTGCTCCTGGAAGACCTCATCTCTCTTATTATCTCTTACTCTGTCTCTGTATGGCCATTAAACTCTGGATTCATTACACTTAAAGCACCTGTGGTCTAAATCTCTCTCTCTCTCTCTATCATATGCAGACACCCACACATTTGCCTCTATACCTTTCATTTTTGCAATGCAAATCAATATAGAACCCACATACACCCTTGTCTTTCTGAACATCTCATACAGTTGCCAGAACAAAAGTCCATATTTTCCCCATAGGCAAACAGAGGCATCGAGGAATGAAGGTGTAGCATCAATATGTAAACGACGTAAATGACCTTAAAACAGCAAAATACAAAAATAAGGTTTTTTTTTTTCAAACCCTCACAAAGTTGTGACTCAGCCGAAACCTTTGGGTGTCTTGAGTCATGTAGGTGAAAATGAATGAATTAATTCATCTTCAGTAACCACTTCATGCTGGTCAGGGTTGTGGTGGATCAGGAGCCTATCCTGGGAACACCAGGAGAGAGGCGGGAATAAACCTTGGTTGGGACGCCAGTTTATTTCAGGGCATTATGAATATAAATATTCACACAGTATTTTATTTTAGAGTAGCCAACAGTGGTGGCTTATCCATAGGGGTATTTTAAATTCCTTTAAAATACTGATGACCTTTAGAAAAATTAAAAATGTTGCTTTTTAGAAGATATAATTTGATTTTCCATTGATTTCCTCACCTTTGTAGATGTTGTGCAACTGTAGGGAAGCGTGCTCACTGCCCCATTTAGCTCCATAGCGTTATTAATGCACCTAGTGGTCAAAAAAGGAGGCTGCAACAAATGCTAATAGAAGCCCATTGGGACAGGAATCACGCTGCCCCATGCTCACTCTATGAACATTCTCAGTAGAGGAGGAGCAGCAGACATGACAGTTAATGGCAGGGATTCCATTGTTGTGGCTTTTATACCAATTTTAAAAGTATTTAGTGAATGCCAGGATATTGCTTTATAGCAAATAATCGGAATTAAATCTAACATGTTTCTGCAAATAAAGTGTAAGTGCAGACAGTGTGTTTATGATGAACAGAATCATTTCAGTTGTAAGATATATTGCAAAGCTTGGGGTTGGGTAAGGGGGTTTCTATTGCAATTTTAATTGCCGTTAAAGTGAACATACGAAATGAGTTTTTGTGGAAAGTCATACCTGGATGTCATGGTCACCTCGAGAACCCACCCTGCATGTGATGCACATGAAAGTGTTTTTTATGAAACATACTATGTGCTTCACTGTGTATACTTTTACATATAGACATGTAAATGATGCTCTGTGTGTGTGTGTGTGTGTGTGTGTGTGTGTGTGTGTGTGTGTGTGTGTGTGTAAGGATTTAGGTATGGAGTCGACGTCTCTGGATGATGTGCTGTACCGGTATGCCAGCTTCCGCAATATGGTGGATCCCATCACCCATGACCTTATCATCAGCCTCGCTCGCTATGTGCACTGTCCAAAAACGGTGGGATCTCTCTCTCTCTCACACACACACACACACACACACACACACACACACACACACACACTCTCTCTCTCTCTATTTGTTTTCTGTTTTTCTTCCTTATATCCATCTTTCCTTCCTTTTGTCTTTCCTTTGTTGTTTCCTTCCTTTTGTTGTTCCTTCTTTATTTAATTCTGTCTTTCCTTCCTTCTGTTCTTCCTACTTTTCCTCTTGAATCCTTCATTCCTTTTATTCTCCCCTCCTTTTGTTATTCCTTTCTTCTTTCATTCCTCCTTTATGGAAAAATGAAGGAAGGAAGGAATTAAATGAACAAATCAGTGAATGAATTATAGAATAAAAGAGTGAAAGGAAGGAATAAGTGAATTAATGATTAATGAGTGAATGAAAGAATGGAAGGAAGGAATGAAAGAAATTAGTGAATTAATGAAAGAATGAACAACAAGAAGGAAGGAAGAATGGAAAGGATAGAAGTAAGAAAGCAATGAATTAGTAAATAAAAGGAAGGAACAAATGAAAGGAAAGCAAAGGAATGAAAGGAAGGAAGCAAGGACAAAAAGGTTGGAAGTAAGGACATTAAAAATAGGAAGGATGATAGGAAGGAAGGAGTTAAACCTTTAGACATTAGGTGGATCACAGGCTGAAGGATGTAGGATCAAGAACTCAAGGAGGCATCAGTTCTTACCTTCCCTCTTTATGTCTTTCCCTCTCCTTTGTTCATGAATAAAAGAATTTCTAAAACAATCATACATGCAGAGAAACCTTACAGCAACTCATTCTATTTTTAGACTACTCTAGAGAAAGAACGGCTGATTTTAGGATGAAAAACACACACGTGTGTGCGCGCGTGTGTGTGTGTGTGTGTGTGTGTGTGAGAAAGACTCAGTGTTACTGCAGAGAAGAGTTTCTTCATTACAACCTTTAGACTTTCAACTCTCAGGTTATTATAGAGAGGATGGTGCACACGGAGCTGCAGTGATATAAGGCACCATCACTCCAGCCTTATAGACAAACACTGGCTCTTTCACTCACCTATATATAGCATCTTCAGCATCAGTGTGAGGACCACACACACACACACACACACACACACACACGCACACACGTTTAAAAACACAGGGTTGTTTGAGAGGTTTGCTTTGGTCATTTGCTTTGGTTGGTTATTATTATTAATGTGTGTGCCTCCCCCTGGGTATAACCAGACACACACACACACACACACTCTCACACACACACTGTCTTTCCTTCTGCATAGGTTGTGAAGTTAATAGGCAAGCTGCAGGTCTTTCCATATTTATGTTCGTTTTATGAGCATTATTCATTATTTGTGTGTGTGTGTGTGGTTGTGTGTGTGCATTCTTAATCAGCGTTTTTGATGTTGCCCAGTGCCTGAGCTCTTTTGTGTCCCATCAGTGTGTTTGTGGCGTTTGGCCGAGCTCCTCTTGAGTAGGGACGCAGGAAGGGAAGAGAGGATGAAAGAGAAATTCTCTACTGAGGCATTAGCATAGAGCCTGTTGAGTTTAAATACACACACACACACACACACACACACACACACACACACACACACACACACACACCATCAGCAAGACCCCCATTTCTGCAAAATGAGTCACTCATCATAGTTCTGCATGGCTAGACTTCTACTGTTTTAGTTAGAGTTAATGAACCAGACACACACATACACACACACACACACACACACACACACACACACACATTTACAGAAGGACGGAAAGATGTCAGATGCAGAGACAGAGTAATGGAGATGAGGAGGTAATTTGAGTCTGATAATTTGTCACAGCGCGTGGGTGTGTTTGTGTGTCTGTGTGTGTATGCACACTGTAAGTGCAAGTGTGTGTGCATTCTCAGAAAAGAAAAAGAGATTAGAAGAATAGGCAACATGAACAAAGAAATAAAGGGTGAAATAGAATGAAGAGAGAAATGTGAAATATGATCTAGATGAAACCACAGTACTGTAAAGCTGTAAACACACACACACACACACACACACAATCTGTAGCTGTATTTCCTGGGAAGCACTTTTCCACTAGACTGTTCAGTATAAAATTAGTGATCCCACATTTTGTTGTTGTCTCCATTTTCAAGAGACTTGGACTGAACACAGACATGTAGGAGGAGACCACTGATTAATCAAAAAAGCCATCCTTCACTGACTCAAGCCATAATTTGAAAGAAAATCAGGGCTGTGTCTCATACCAAATACATCATCAATGGTCTACCTGTATGCAGTGTGTCATGTAGCCTAACTAACTCGAATCTACAGTACTAAGGTTATATATTCCTGTTGAGTTTTGTTTGACGTTCACAGGTACCATTATAGAGTCAGCACAGACAATGCAAAAAATCATGCAGATGCAGGTCAAGAGCTTCAGTTACTATTCACAGCAAACATCAGAACGGGGAACAAGTGTGAGCTCAGAAACTTTGACTGTGGCACGGTTGTTGATAGGCTGGTTCAAATATTTCTGAAACTCCTGAGATTTTCATACACAGCAGTCTCTAGAGTTTAGACAGAATGGCGCGAAAAACAAAAAACATCCAGTGAGCAGCAGTGCTGCAGGCGGAAACGCCTTGTTGATGAGAGAGGTCAGAGGAGAATGACGAAACTGGTTTGAGCTGATAAAAAAGGCCATGGGAACTTAAATAAGCACTCTTTACAGCCATGGTGAACCGAAAAGCATCTCAGAACGCACAACACATCAAACCTTGAGGCGGATGGACTACAACAGAAGAAGACCACATCGGGTTACACTTCTGTCAGCCAAGAACAGGAATCTGAGGCTACAGCGGGCACAGGGTTACTGAAACTGGACAGGTTAGAGAAAGACCAGGTGATGTCACTGAGCTCACATTTTCCCCATTGTGTTTAATGTGAACATTAACTGGAGCTAGTTCTTTTAAACCACATACTCAGTTCTGGAAGTCTATGAACGCAATAACAAACACAAATAGCTGGTCTGACATATTTGTCTAAACTTTCCTGGTCTATGGTGAACAGATTTATACAATTGCCTACACAGAGAACGATATGTGTGATGCTCCTCTTTTTCCTCGATCTTGGGAGGACTCAAATGCTGCCTACCTAGGGATCTGCCTCCAGATTGGTGGGCGTCTGTGATCAGTCTGTGCCATCCTTGAAGTATTGAACAGTTTTACAGACAGCAGGAAAGTGATCCAAGGTCACAAATGCATATCTGGCACTCTGAAATGTGACTCCATTCGTGACACCCCGTGGCGAGAGGCGATCCATAAAGCCTGTGATTGGGCAGAGAGACACCCCACAGCGCCCTGGACCATGGAGAGCTCCTGCTGGGCAGCTCCGTGTGTGTGTGTGTGTGTGTGTGTGTGTGTGTGTGTGTGTGTGGGTGGGTGGGTGTATGGGTGGAAAGGGGGCAGGACTGACAGTAGAAGAGCCTGAGTTAAAGTGAGTAGAGAGAGCGAGAGAATGAGAGAGCAAGTGCATTTATTGCGAAAGAGGTTGAACAGATCAGTACCCAACCACACAGTGGATAAATAGCTGATTATTTTTAACACATCACACCTGTCCTCTCTCTCTCTCTTGCTCTCTCTCTCGCTCCCTCTCTCTTACAGGAGGGTGAGTCTCTGAGTGCCATGGAGAAAGTGTGTCGCCAGCTAACGTACCACCTGAGTCCTCATTCTCGTTGGAAGCGGCAAGGCCTTCTGAAGGGAAAACCCCAGGCCAGGTGAGCTTCTCACTGAGGTTTTCAATAAAAATAAGATTCCTAGACAATTTTTTTCTTTCCTATGACACATGAAAATAATTACATTTACCCTCGCTATAATAACAGCACCAATCAAGATGCCACCAATGTATTGAGCTATCATGCTATTTTCCATTGACTGGCAAATGCAAATTTATTCTCCAACAAGGATTATTAATAACGTGTATATAGATATAGATAGTAAATGTTTAACCTACTGCAAGAGGTGTTTAGACGTAGGTATTTCACAGCTTCAGGGTCTCCAGTTCGATCCTGATCTGGGGTTAGTTCTGTCCGTGTCCATGGGGCTTGCTTCTGGATTCTCTTGTTTCTTCTTACCTCCAAAAACATGCTGGTAAATTAGGCTACCCTAAATGATGCACTTTGTCTGCATCTCTTCCTATTTATTAATTTACTCATCCAGCATTCTTCTGCTTGTTCCCACAAAATTCTTATTACTTTCTTATTACTTTCATTGATTTAACTAATGTATATTTGGTGTGTGTGTGTGTGTGTCTGTGTCTGTGTGTTTATATCTTGGAGGAGACCAAATGTCCCACTGAGAGAGAGAGACAGATAGAGACAGAGAACCAGTTTTTATAGCTTTTTGTTATTAAGAAAAATAAAAAGTTGTGATCTTTTCTTTGTGTATGTATGTGTGTGTATGTTTATATCTTGGTGGAGACCAAATGTCCCCACAAGGATAGGAATATCTGCTAGTTTTGAGCATGTGGGATCATTTGGCTTGTCCCCGTGAGGAGAAACGTGTGTGTGTGTGTGTATGTGTGTGTGTGTGTGTTTTCACTAAGCTTAGCTTGTCCCAAGGGATTAGGAGTTCTCTAGCTCTGGAACATTCTTCCCATTCTCAAAGATTTCAAATACATGCTCAAACACATACACACACACATCAACACTTTTACATTAAATATGGCACATTAAGAGAGAACTAATTTCATTACCACAATTTTCTCTGTCTTTTTTTTTTTGTCAAATCAAATGTGTACAGTTTGCTGAAATTGCTTTATTGAGTTTTCCAATAGAAGTTAAACATCCGTGCTTTTTTGGATGTTTTGATTTGAAGGTTAATATCAGATGTAACTGAAATATACAAATCAGTAATTAGTTTTAGTGCAACCTCGCATACAGCTTGTGCCTTTTTTTTTTGGGCAGTAATTTAGCTTGGCTTGCTTTTCTAAAGAGAGCAATCTTTCCAAGTGCAAGTCATATGGTGCGTTCAGATGGAACTTATAAATATGTGCTTTCGACATGGGAAATCAGAAAAACACACAATACAGTGTGCTTGGGATTTGAGTAGTTAAACTGTTACAGTTGCTAGGCAACTGGGAAACATAGCCACTGAGTATAAACTAGCTAATATTTTGAGGCTAGTGATTTTGATATGGCGCAGTCATTAACCCTTTTACATGAGCAGTGAAAAGGCACAGTGACAGTGGAAGACAAAACTGTTAGGAATATCAATATTTCTCTCAGAAAAGACAAAATTGCACTGAAATTACACTTGAAATTACATTAACAGCAAAAAGAACATCTACCACCATTTTGAGACACAACAAAAGTTCACTGTCAATATTGTGAGTACTAGAAGAGTGAGCTGTTCATGTCGAATCTTCTAAACAGTGAACACATGACAGAATTTGAATTCAGAATAAATCTCCAGGTGAAATAATGAAATAATCTGAGCTTTGTCAATGTGATTAGACTCTGTGTGTGTGTGTGTGTGTGTGTGTGTGATTTAATCATTTTTATACCTGCAAATGAAAAATGACTGCACAATTAATCATATCTTAATTGAGATCATGATTTGTGGCTTCCTCTGTTAATTAAACATAATGGATATTGTCAAGATCTGGTAATATTAGCTAATTGGCGAATATTACATATTGGTGTTTACTGACTGGTGCATATATTTTATGATTATATTTTAATTTACTGTCTAATTTGATTCATTTTTGGTATTTTAATGCACAATTAGTGGGACTAAGGAGTCTTCATTTTGATCAAAGGTTTATTCATTTGAATTGGATGAATAATTGTATTAATTAATTTACTGTAATAAATACCTATGATTTAAATATTAAGAAAAATAATTATGATGATCTTTATTTTCCTAAAGCGTGTGTATAGATATACTCACCGGTCACTTTACTAGTACACCTGCTCATTCATGCCATTATCAAAGCAGCCAGTCATGTGGCATCAACACTAGAGTTCACATCAAGCATCAGAATGGGGATAATGTGTGCTTCATGTCTTTGACCATGGCATGGTTGTTGGTGCCAAGGTTGTATATGTTTTGTGTGCTGAGATGCTTTTCTGCTCACTACGGAATGGTTATTTGAGTTACTGTAGCCTTCCTGTTTGGCCTTACTCCTCTGTTCTATCTCATCACCTGCAGAACTGCTGCTCACTGGATGGTTTTTTTGTTTGTCGCACCATTCTGAGTAAAGTCTGCTCATTCATGCAATTATCTAATCAGCCAATCGTGTGGCAGCAGTGCAGTGCATAAAATGTGATCTCAGTGATTTTGACAGAGGCATGATTGTTGGTGCCAGATGGGCTGGTTTGAGTATTTCTATAACTGCTGAGCTCCTGGGTTTTTCATGCAACAGTTTCTAGAGTTTACTCAGAATGGTGCAATAAAGAAAAAACATCCAGTGAGCAAGAGTTCTGCAGACGGAAATGCCTTGTTGATGAGATAGGGCAACAGTGAATGGCCAGACTGGCTGACAGAAAGCCTACAGTAACTCAGATAACCACTCTGTACAATTGCGGTGAGCAGAAAAGCATCTCAGAATGCACAGCACATCAAGACTTGAAGTGGATGGGCTACAACAGTAGATGACCACATTGGGTTCCACTACTGTCAGCCAAGAACAGAAAGCTGAGTCTGCAGTGGCCACATGCTCACCAAAACTGGACAGACGAAGACTGGAAAAATGTAGGCTGGTCTAATGAATCTCGATTTCTCCTGAGGCACACAGATGGTAGGGTCAGAATTTGGTTCCAACAGCATGAATCCATGGGCCCAACCTGCCTTGTGTCAACAGTCCAGGCTGGTGGAGGTGGTGTAATGGTGTGGGGAATGTTTTCTTGGAACACTTTGGGCCAGTTAATACCAATCAATCATCACTTGAATGCCACAGGCTATTTGACTGTGACCATGTGCATCCCTTCATGGCCACAATTCACCCATCTACTAATCGCTACTTTCAGCATGATAAAGCACCATGACACAAAGCAAAAGTCCTCTCAACCTGGTTTGACGAACATGACAGTTCACTGTTCTTCAGTGGCCTTCCCAGTCACCGGATCTGAATCCGTAAGAACACCTTTGGAATGTAGTAGAAGGGGAGATTCACAGCATGAAATTGCACCTGAGAAATCTGCAGGAATTGTGTGATGCACTCATTTCAACATGGACCAGAATCTCAAAATCACAAAGGAATGTTTCCACCATCTTGTGGAATCCATTCCATGAGGAATTGAGGCTGTTTTGAGGGCAAAGGAAGGCCCTAACCAGTATAATTATAGTGTTCCTAATAAAGTGCTCCTTGTGTGTGTGTGTGTATACCATATCTATATCATAATGGCGATATCTATATCATAATAGCCAATAGATGAAAGAGCATAACAGAATCTTGAATTTGAGTAGGCACGCATTTTGAAATCTGTCATTTAGAGAAAGAATGTGGAAAACACTGCAACTAAATATAGATGTGCCGAGATGGAAAAACAGCACCCCAGTGTCAATGTCCATGTGAAACCTTCCCTAACCTAAATAGACCTAAATAAAACAGTGCAGTGACTCCTCGCTCAGAAACCACTGGTGTCAAGAGCCGAGCAGTGAAAAACCAATTAGGCTGAGTACCAGTGACAATTAAGGAGCATAATCCCATTTCCTGTGAGAAAGTGGTCCATTTCATTGTGAGCCAGTTTTCCTGTCACGTGGATCTTGGATCTCTCAGCATGCTTCTGGCAGAGGGAGAGCCCCCGTTAGCACAATGACCCTGCTCGTTGGAGGGCAGTTAGAACCGAGAGAGAGAGAGCGAGAGATGGCTCTGTGGGTGGGGGAGCAGAGAAGCAGAGAAAGAAAGAAAGACAGAAACCTGGAGAGGAGACAGATTACAAGAACGAAAAAGAAATAGTGAAAGTAAGATTGCTAGTTATAAAAAATGAGAGAGCGCGAGACAAGAAAGTTGGCGAGAAAGAAATTGCAAGAGGGTGAGGGAGTTGGGATTTGTGAGTACAGATAGAGTAGACATGGAGCGAACCAGTGAGAGATGGTGATGAGAAAGCAGGAATGCCCTTGGGTACCATTTGTAGGGTCGTTCTGAATTGAAGTGATAAAAAAAGTATGACTGAAGGGACCAACTGATGGCCAATTCACTTCCCAGATTCTATGCGCTGTTATTAAAATGCCCACGGCTAGCTTACTTCTAGACGTACATTAGGTTCAAGTATGAAGCAATATATTACATTCTGTAAGAGTAAATTATAACTGAAAGGAATAAAAAAGCCGAAAATAATATCGCAGCAAGATAGTTTGATGGTACTCTGAGGTACCACTGCATAGCTTGTGCCTTTCTATTTGTTTGTTTTGTAAATTAAAAAATTTAAAAAAATGGCTGCACATGGGAATTTTGCTTCTTAAACCAGGTTTATACTTTATAACCAGGTTGGCTCGATATTACTGTCATAGACAAATTCCTGAAATTATTATTTTTTTGGTCATGAGTTAAGAAAGGCACACCGGCAGTTGATGCGACCAAAGATGGCTAACGACAAAGTTCTGGCATTGTCAGGAAATTTTGATGGAAGTCTCAGAGCATGACCGCCGCTACGATAGTCATCTGAAAGCCACCAAAAGGAGGACGGTATAGGATTGATGCAAAACTCACGAGAGGCTACAAATAGAAACAGAAATACAAATACAATTTAGTTACATTCATTTACAGTTTATAATGTTACCATTCGACATGCCTGGCCCCCTCGTGCAGTGAATTGCAGAGCTACCACACATACTAAATGACAGGAAAAAAATGATCTTTGTTACCTCAATTTGTTCACTTTGAATAATCCAGTAATCCATTCTGAAATGAAGAACCCTAGGTAGGGCACTTGGAAAGGGGACATGCCCACAACAGCCATTTGTAGGAAAGCATTTACTTTAAAGTGCCCTGCAAAATTTTCTAAAGAAACCGACGGACACTTTTCTTTGCACTGTTTTTTTGCTGAATGAAAAAAAAATCGCCATGGCAACAGGTGGACTTTAATGTAACTCAAGTCCAAGTGAGAAACATTATATTTAGTGATGACCTTAAATTGTAAATAAAATAGCCAGAAAAAAGCATGTTGTAGCAGATTTCATGTTTTTATCGCTACCTAAGGCACAAGTCCATATACATTTTTATGTTTACCTCTTCAAATAAAATAAAAAAAAAAATCAGTGAACTTCTAAGTGTCCTGCAGCTACTAAGCGTCCATTTGTTCCTTATTAAATTGCAATACTTGTTCTTGTCAGTGATTGTGTGATGGAAAAACCCACCAGGTGCAGCTTTGTAAAATGACATTTGAGTGTGTTCCAAATAGCCGTTAATTTCTACCCCTACAGAGTGGACCCTTCAGACTGAGTAGGGCACTTCACAATGGACCCCAGCATAACACGTCCATTAGTCTGTGACTGGGAAATCGATTGAAGCCCACTATCTTTAAGAATGTATCAAAGGAATCAAGGAGCGAGGAGGTTTCTAGATCAATGTTACAAAGGTGTTTCCTAAGTGGAAGTCTTTTCATTATGGCGTGTGATGAAAAACAATTGTCACATTATTCCAATAAATGAAACGGCAATAAGAAGCACAAATACAAAATCAGTATGAGAAATTATATTAGAATTATGTATAGATTATAATATTGACATTTAAGCATGTGCTGAATAAGGAATAAAACAGTTCAGGACATGCTGTTGTAGGACAATAATGAATGGCAGGGTGGTGTTTGTTGATTATTTTCAATAACAACATGTCCCATAATGTTTTATTCCTCTTATTCCACAGCGATTTGTCAATGATTGCAATTTATAATTCATTAAACATTAGATAATGTATGTTTTATCCAATTATAGTTATGTTTAATATTGTGGAATCTACTGACACTGGAGACTCACAGAAAACCTCACCATTTCAACAATTATGCATGTTTTTAAAAGGTTTATGTGGTGCGTCCACCATACAAGTCCCTGTAAATGAGTTGTTACTATAGAAATGATAACATATTAGAGTGATTTGCAGACCTGTCTTGCAGCCAGAACTACTGAAAATCAATTAACACCTTCTGACCACTGACAGTTGAGAATTCAGCAACACTGACATCATTCAGCATACATGCATTTAATATGTCCCGTGCAACACGTCTTCGATAAGTGATGTCCCTTTGGAGTAACACTTCAGTGCACAAGAACATCTCGTTTGGCAGATATGTTTGTCCTCGATTCCTCGTATGCTGGTTTCCTTTTGAGGAAAGAAAGCAAGGAAAGGAAACAAGGAGGTGCAAATTCAAAGAAATGAGAAGCACCTGTTGTTCTCACTGTGAAGACTGCAGCCTTCAGAAGGAGCAAGGCAGAGCCATGATCAGCTGATTGGCTCCCGGTCTCTATTACAATGTTAGCTAGGCTAGAAAAGAATCATAGAACAAATCAGCTAAAAGGACTGTCATCTGTTATTCGTAATACAGTCTGTACATTTCTGAGTGATTTCTGAATGAAAGTGTTTTGTTCAGTGAAGTTAACTAAAGCTATACTATATGTTACACAGATAAAAATAAGTACATTGAAGCTACAGCCACTTACAAATAAGAGATAATCAAGACAAGCCACAAGATCAACGGCTGCTTTTGTTAACCGACAGGAAAGATGCAGCTATGTAACTTGATGGAATTAAAAAAGAATTGTACACATTATATAATAATTATAAGCGTCTTCATTTTTAAAAAGTAGTGACACTACCACCTTACTTCTGGAAAACATCTTAAGTTAAACTAGCTATCTAATAGCCTTGTTAGTTATAATACTTCCCGTGTTTGTATGTATAGCTAAGCTAAGCACTAAGATGTGACAACATTGACAGATTTACGTGTGAGAAGTTGATCCTACAAGAATCTCGCATCAGCTACTTTTATTACGCCTGGAAATGTATTACGTCTTGTCCAGTTCGATCGATGGGATGAGTCTTTCTGAGATTCACCAGAACCCACTGAACCCTGTAGGTACCATGCATACACATGAGACTCCCTTTCGTTACTGTACTGTTATAGTAAATCAGATGGACATATCCTGATACTTCAACAAGGCAAGAAAAGGACGCCCAAGCCTTGTTTATTCTCTCTCACAGTTGGCCACAATGAGAAGACAATTCACAAATTCTTATCAGTGGAAAATCAACCGTCCTTGTCCAGTATTCAGGCCCTTGCTCCAAATCTAGTTCCGCTCAGCAACAATGTGTCCGTTCCCTGGTCTGTTTGTTTTTTTGAGAGTTTTACTTTCGCTTTCAACGGTAGACAAAACAACTGCCGTTTAAACTTCACTGGACGAGGTATAAAGTGAATTGCAGACCTATTGTTCCTACAACCCCTTCCCTGTTAATTACTGTTGAATTCCATTCGGAGAAGTGGGTGTGTGAAAGAGGGTGTGGGATCGGAGAAAGCGAAAGGCAGCACGAGAGACAGAGAGACTGGTAAAACAGTAAAAGACTGAACGAGAAAGAATCAGTGAGTGAGAAACATAAACATTTAGTAGAAGAAAATGGCAGGGCAAAGTATGTTTGAGCTGTGATGTACGACGTGACAGGTTGTTTGCCTTATTTCCGTCTGTCATGAATGAATCATGAAGATCTTCGGCCTGGTTCAAATGGCACATTCTTATTTATTGTGTGATTCACTTTTCAGTGTATCATCTCCATCTTCCTTCTCCCCAACCCTCAGTGAGTCACTGTGAGTTAGTGGCTCTCCCACAGCATACTGATAACTTCTCTCTCTAATGGCTGAGATGGCAGAGCCTATAGATCTGAGCCATGCTTTCAAAGCTGTCCATTATTGGGAAAGCCTCGCTAATTGTGTTAGTATTGACCAGCGGGCCGACAACTTGCCCTTTCAACAATGGCTTTTCACTTGCTTCAGTTGTGATCCTGTGCATGTCTTTGGGTGTTTTTGTGGATGTGTGTGCGTCTATGTGTGTGCCACTGTCTGTTTGTGCCTTTGGTTGAATAGAGTCTGTAGTCCAATGGTGTCTTTTAACTGCGCATTTAATAACAAAGGGCCACAAACAGGCCACAACAGAACTCTGAGTTCTGCTTTATTTTCCACCAAGCTGAAAGACGACTAGAATGGTCAAAGTAACAACAACATGTTTTAGACTGTGCGTCTTTTAAAATTATTACTTGTCACACCATATGGGATGATCCCAATAAAACCGTTGCTGAATTCTGTAAAAGTTCTCCAAGTCAGATTATACAATGATGATCCTCTAACGATAGAACTGCAATTAAAGAAAATTACTACAATCTGCTTATGTCATCAATCAGCACGAAAAAATCGGGTTACGTAGAGAGTTACGTAGGCATTCTTCAAAATGACTACGTTCTGCTTACGTTATCAATCAGCTTGATCTGCGCATGTGTGGAAAAAATGGGGTTACGTAAAATAGAAACATTCTTCAAAGGTAGAGCTAAAAAGGATATTGTTCTGTCTGTTAACCCGCATATTTGTAGCTATCCGTGAGCTGCCGTCTTCCTATTGGTGGCTTTTAGACAAACTTTGTATCAGCGCTCACACTAAGAGATTTTAATTTTTAAAAAGTTGGACACTGCCAGAACTTTGTCGTTTTTTGACATAAAGTAATGTTTTATGACCCCCAATCTGAAAGTTTCAGCAAAGAATTCTTTTGCAACGTTTGATTTGTCTGTGACAGCACAAAAAATGTAAAATGTAAAGTCAGTGTAAGTCAAAAAAAAATATTCCAATATTTCCACATTGTTTTGGTTTCTTAAAGTTGGCAGAGGTGTCAAAGTATGTTACAGACGCCCCCAATTTTGGGTTTTCATCTTTATTGATTGTTTGCCAGAAAAATTACACAGTGACATATAATCAAACTGCCACACATTTCTTTTCATTTGTGTTGCATTTGTGCCATAAAATTATTATTTGTGCTGCTGCAGTTTCTGAGAAATTACATTTAAATGTTTGAGAATTTAAACAGCAGTGAACAGTGCTGCTAGCCCCGCCCCCAAAACCATTACGTTACCAATCGTGAGCAGGAACCAAAAAAGTACCAGTGGATAATTTGGTACTAAATGGGAAAATACACAGTTTCAGTTTTTTTTTGTTTTTTTTACCAATAATTCTGGTACTGATGGAGAAGAAAACTGAAAGCACTGAAAACACAAGCAAACCCACAACAGTGCAAAACCCAGCCTGTCCGGTACCATCTCTCATTCTCTCTCTCTCTCTCTCTCTCTCTCTCTCTCTCTCTTTCTTTCTCTCACTCTTCCAATCTGTCCTGTTAATACATGCAGTTTAGAAGAGGACAGAAATCAAACAGAACAGTGCTTCCTGATCATGACTCATCAGATAGAAGCACGCTCTTTGTTGTTTACACTCAGAGGAACAGACTATTTGTGCAGGCGTGTGTGTTTCCCTTGAGGGAGGCCTGCACTTGCATGTGTGTGTGTGTGTGTGTGTCTGTGTGTGTGGGGGGGGAAAGGAGTTTGTGCTTGTGTTAGTCTCTATGGGTTCCAACATGTACATGTATAAGGGCAGAGGTTCAGGTGTGTAGGAAAGAGAGAGAAAAAGTGTGTGTGTGTGTGTGTGTGTGTGTTTCTGTGTGCATGCCCACTCTTGTACAGTAAGTGAGGAGAAAGGGGTGTGTGTGTGTGTGTGTGTGTGTGTGTGTGTGTGTGTATGTGTGTGTGTGTGTGTGTGTGTTATATTAACTGGTTATATGATTATGTGTGGGAAGCTGTCAGTTAAGTTAATATTTGATTTTGAAAATTATGAGATCTCCTGCTCTCTCTCTCTCTCTCTCTCTCTCTCTCTCTCTCTCTCTCTCACACTCACACACACACACACACACACACACACACACATTTGAATGCCCTGTATATTAAACATATACATCATTTTAAATGAAGTGTCTGTCTTCCACACCAGACCACAATGTACATCCTTTTTCCTCCTTCTGTCCTTTTTATACTTTTCTCTCCTAACATTCTTGCATTTATGCTCTTGCTTTCACTACTATACAGCCTTCTCACTGTCTGTTTTATTTAATCTTTTTTATTGAAATTCCAAAACAGCAAAAAATAAATTTATTACATAAGTAATTTAGTAATTTAGCTAGAAGTTAAACAGTTTACTGTTTAAAAAATAATAATAAAAAAAATAGATTATATGTCCATTTCAGAAACCATTTTATTTGTATTACAATGTTTAACACTCATCATTTTACCTTTACAATACATATAATTAACCAATAAAATTGGGTTCTGTGATATGTTCTTTAAAAAAATGTCATTGTTATTTTAAAACCAACCCCTTCAAACATTTCCCAAACCTCCCTTGACCAATAACACACACTCTCATTCACACCTAGGGGCAATTTAGAGTACCCAGATACCTACCAACATATTTTTGGGGGATGGTAGGAAACTGACATATTTGTATGCTTTGCCTAGGTGGAAAACTTGATAAAAATATGCAACTAAAATGTGATGGAAGCAGATTATACTGTACATTTTTCATAATGTCCCACTCTAATGGGAACATATACTCTCTCTCAGTCTGAAGGCGGTTCTGTCTGTGTCGCCGGATGGCACTGTGGATTTATCTGGGCTCCCTCTTTCACGCCGTGACGCAGAACGCCTGGTGCTGCACCTTCAGCGAAACTCTGCCCGTGTTCGTAGCGTCGAGCTGGGTTTCACTGAGCTCACAGACGATACGCTGCTGACACTGCTGCCCACATTATCTGCTCTGCCTGCTCTCGAGAGCCTGGCGCTCAACGGCAACCGGCTGACCCGAAGCATCCTGCGTCACCTCACCGACGCCCTCAAGGAGCCGCGAAGCTTCCCTGCTCTGGCATGGGTCGACCTCGGTAACAACGTGGACATCTTCTCTTTGCCTCAGGCCTTTCTACTCAGCCTGCGCAAGCGCTGTCCGAAGCAGGGTAACCTACCCACCATACAGGAGCAGCCCGAACAGGGGGGCGGGGCAGGGGGCGGGGCATGCGGAACTGCAGGATTGGAGGAGGCTGGGGAAGATCCAGACTGATTTCCGGGTTAGGGGATGACAGTGGTGGGTGGGAACTGATGAATCACCGAGTTATGGGGATGAGGATGGGATTACAATGTTTCATCCCACCAAATGTGTTTGTGGGTGGAGTCATATTATAAACGGACATCATTTCAGCAGGATGTGTGTTCTCAGTTGGGCACAGATGTAATTTACACATGACTTGTGTCCTTATTTGTAGCCTTCATTAAATATTTCCAATGTCACTGGACTCCCTGGGCTCACACCCAGCCTGAACTCTGGACTGCCTTCCTGTTTGTCCTCCAGTGACAGTGGGGCTGGTCTGGGACTGAGTAAATGATTTTTGTAAGATATGTATTGAGCTCAGCAGGTTTGGATGAAACAAATATGCCTGTATGATGTGTGTCAGAACTAGATGGAGAAATTATGTGCCTGTTGACTGAAGACTGTCCTGAATCGCCCATAATTCCAGGCATGCACTGTGCAAATCGAGGCTGTTTTTCATAATCTGATTTGGCATTCTTCTGAATCGGGCCAGATTGCAGCAGCATTGGACGTGCAGTGGACTTGGGGTAGAAATTAGGGAATGGGGAAAATAATAATTGCTTAGATGCATCATGATCCTCTTCTGAGTGATTCTGCGATAATGCACATACTTTCATCATAAAGTCTAAAGTTTCCGATTTTTTCCGAACGTTTTCCTGGCTAGCTTAATTTTACACTTCTTAGGCGTAAAAATCTGCCATTTTATATTCATCTTCACACAGGATTTATTCACAGTTATACCAAATCCTAAATGGCCTCTTATACACTCACCGGCCACTTTAAAAGGGAAAACCTGTACACCTGTACAATCATGTGGCAGCAGCGCAATGCGTAAAATCATGCAGATATAGGTCAAGAGTCTCAGTTAATGATCATATTAAACATCAGGATGGTGAAAAATATAATGTCAGTGACTTGGCATGGTTACTGTTGCCAGACGAGCTGGTTTGAGTTTCTCAGAATCTGCTGATCTCCTGGGATTTTGACACACAGAGGAGAATGGCCAGACTGGCCCAAGCTGACAAAAAGGCTATGGGAACTTACATAACCAATCTTAACAACCGTGGTGAGCAGGAAAGCATCTCAGAATGCACAACTTTGAGGCAGATGGGCCCCAAAAGCAAAAGAGCACATGAGGTTCCACTCCTATCAGACAGGAACAGGGATCTGAGGCTACAGTGGGCACAGGCTCACCGAAACTGAACAGGTGAAGAAAGAAAAAAATCTCTCCAGTGTTTACGATACAGATAGACATAATGGGATTGCATTCCTCCCCTAGTGCATTGTAAGTTGTCACCAAAGAGCAAGATTTCTGATACTGTACAGTGTATGCCTGGATTAAGATGGCACTTATTATAGGAGCCTGATTATTTCTGATTTCATTTCTTTTAAATCTTCAGGTACCACGAAGGCTCCCAGTTTGTAATCCTGTTTAAAACGTAATTTAGAAATGGCCGTAACGGTGTCATGCTTGCTTAACGGTTCTATAGCTCAGACCTGACCAGCAGACACACACATACAATACTCAGCTTTACTGAGCATTGGCTTCTACTCCTACACTATTGTCCTGAAGACCTCGACTGCGGGCCTGAAGTAATCTCATGAGAGATACCCCCATTGTATACGGCACAAAGCGGTTATAAATTATGTCATCAATTATTCATTCATTTATGCAGCAGCTGCTAATTGGGTTGTTAGTTCTAGCAGAGTGTACGTAGAACGAAGACTTGTTTTCTGACTCTGATACGTCAAAGAAATAGCACTGTGTATGCAAGCGGACTGATTTTAGTATCGACTATGAGAATGATGTACGTTAGTCTGGAACAGCAGCACTTACTTAATACCAAGAGCTGACAGGAGGAGAGGGGTTCAGTTCCATCCATCCGATCAAGTATTCAGGATTGATTCATCTTTGTTAATTGTTATTTGTATTTGTTCGATTCCGGGTGAAAAGAGAGATTAAAAAAAAAAAAGATCAAGTAATTGTATTCCTTAAAGTTTTCTGTTGAAGATCTTAAGCTGCAACACAAACCTGTGAAATGTTTGTAATGTTTTTGATTAAAGACTCTATTATTTATAATATACATTCATAGAGCACAAATTATCCACAAAAAATCCCTCTCTTCTCTTTCTCTCTCTCTCTCTCTCTCTCTCTCTACCTTTCTCCACATTTCTCGTTTTCTGTGTCTCTCATCTCCCTCTCTCTCTCCTCCCTCTCTCCTCCCTCTCTCCTATTCTCCACCTTTTGCTCCCTCTCTCATCTCTCTTCTCTCTCCCTTTCTCCACCCTTCTCTCTTCCTTTCTCATCTCTCTCTCTTTCTCCACCTTTTGCTCCCTCTCTCATCTCTCTTCTCTCTCCCTTTCTCCACCCTTCTCTTTTCCTTTCTCATCTCTCTCTCTCTTTCTATCTTTCTCTCCCCCCTTCTTTCGCCCTCATCTTCCTCTCTCTTTCCCCTCTCTCATTTTTCTCTTGGTTTCTTTCTCTTTCTCCCTCTTACTCGCTCTCCTTCTCTCTCTCTTTCCTTTACCGCTCTTTCTGTCTTCTTCCTTTCTGTCAGAGATTTCTGTCTCATCTTTGCCTTTCTCTCTCTCTCTCTCCCTCCCCCGTTCTCTCATCTTCCTCCATCCCTCCCTCCCCTCTTACTCTCTCTCCCTCTCTCTTTCACCTGCTTGCCATCTCTCTCTCACTGGCCTGTCTTTTGCTCTCTCTCCCTCTTGAAGTTAATAAAAAAAAAATAGCTTGTCATGTTCCCAAGAAACCACAAAAGTCCTCTGTCCAGACGATTTTTCTCATGTCTGAAAACTTGAAAGCTTAAAGGAACAGCTTTACCTCTGACTGTTACAAAGCACTGACACTGGAGACTCCTTCCAAAAATGTTAAATAAGCATGACTGTCATCTGTTTTATGATTTTAGCACATTCAGTAGAGCAGGACTGAATACACACAAATTGTTGCTGTGATTAACACAGAATACATTAATAAAGAAAAAAAAAATCTTATACATTTGTATTTAATTTAGAAAGCAACCAGCCACCAAGTTAATGTTAAGCTCTGGCTTCAATAGCTTTTGAAGAAGCAGATGCATACCATGACAAAGGAAGTCTACCAGTGAAGTGTGAGAATGACAAATATGTTGCGGTAAACCCACAAACACATTATTTACACGATGACTATGACTATAACTGCAGGTCTTTTTAAATGACTGAATGCATACAGTACTTAGTGATGTAGCACTAATCAATCAAGGGTGAAACCAGTCAACTCAGTCACTTGTTAGTGTGTGTTTGGGTGTTTAGGGCCTCGTTTTCATCATTGGTATGTCCATGCTGAGCTTTTAGCGACAGACTGTGAAGAAGGCCTGGAGGGAATGAGTTGCTGGCATGAATGGCAGAATATCTATAGTTAGTGATGAGTGTGTGAGGCACTGAGGCTCTCCCCATCAATCTCCCAATCCCCAGACAGACTCGCTAATGAACCACCATGTGAGAGGGAAGGGGAAAAATTATCGCCCTCTCCGGCTTAATCAAGCCTCCAGAGTCCATATGAAAGCAGTTTAAAAGCAACTTTTACATCACGCTCATGTCAATCATGACTGCTAGTGGGAGAAACTGAGAAAATAATGGAATTTTATGATTGGAGATAATAGTGAAGAAATGATAACTTTTGAGTTTCTGAAAACCTGTTTTTTCCAAGGGCCTTGGGCTTGGCCTTGGATCCGGATCCAGCCTTGGCCATCCTGACCAGGATAAAGCGGCCACTGAAGATGAATGAATGAATGAATGTTTTTCTCTATGAGAGGAAGAGAGGCCGTGATGTGAAAATAGACATCACCAGAGATTAAGTTTGAAAACACACACACCTTGACATACTATATAGATAGATAGATAGATAGATAGATAGATAGATAGATAGATAGATATTATTTAAACTATAGGGCCAAAGGTTTGGTGCACACCTGACCATCACACCCAGATGTGGTTCTTCCCCAAACTGTTGCCACAAAGTTGGATGCACACAACTGTCTAGAATGTCTTTGCATGCTGTAGCATTAATATTTTCCTTCACTGGAACTGAAGGGCCACAAACATGTTCCAGCGTGACAATGTTCCTATACACAAAGCGAGCTCCATGAAGACATGGTTTGCCAAAGTTGGAGTGGAAGAACTTGAGTGTCCTGCACAGAGGCCTGACCTCAACCCCACTGAACACCTTTGGGATGAACTGGAGCACCGACTATCTGCCCTAAGCCTCCTCACCCAACATCAGTGCCTGATCTCACTAATGCTCCCCACAGCCACGCTCCAAAATCTAGTGGAAATCCTTCCCAGAAGAGTGGAGCTTATTATCACAGCAAAGGAGAGACTACATGTGGAATGGGATGTTCAAAAAGCACATATAAGTGTTATGGTCAGGTGTCCACAAACTTTTGGCCATAGAGTGCATATCATATATACCAATATATACCAAAATATATAAATACCAACAGTACACAATAATATAAACACAGTAGTATGTTGTTTTAGATTATAGTCATAGTTTTATTGTATTAGACTGCCATCTTTTGACCTGGTGTTAGAACTGCACACTAGCATAGCAGGGCGTCTCAAACCTTTTTGCAGCCAAATCCTCATTCCTGAATAATTCCCTTGTGAATCACGGGACAGATTTATTGTAGAAACATAATCATACCAAAACTATTCAAATATGAGTCACATTATTTAGTGTCGATATTACAGGATTTTAATCCTAAACTTTACACTCACAAAACCCAAACCAGTTACATTATGTTAAGCTGTAGAGTAAAAAAGCTTATTTATGAAAAATGCATAATTCACTTTTTTATTTGCGTGCCTTCGTCTATATTCTTACTGTTATTTATTTATTTATTGTTTGCTTGTTTGTAAAGAGCCATTATTTTCATTGCTCCCAAAAGCCAGCGTATAAAAATAGTTCCATTTGAAATATACTTGGATTTTGCAACTCAATTTGGGTGCATGTTATATTGAAATTTTATGCTATATTGAATTTGTGTCTGGATAATCTAATAAAAAATTGGTGTGATTAAAAATCCAATAAAGAGGATACGAATAAAACTACAGCAACTATTGCACAGTGTTATGTTCTCCAAACAACAAATAGCCTATCCTGTAGGATTCATAACCTGCAGATTATTAATATATATATATATATATTTTTTTTCATTTAAAGGAAATAAGAAGCTGTCCTGCAGGATAGATTAAGTACTTCGGAACTTTATTTTATTCCTGCAGGAGGTGTGCAGCAGTCGTGCAGGAGTTTTCACTTGTGCAGCGAGTGTGCTGGACATTCCTGCATGTTTCTACTGCACTGAAAAACCTACAGAAATATCCTGCACAGTTTGTCAATGTGTCCTACAGGATTTCAGAAAAATGAAAATCCTGCAGGATTCCTCTAGGGTTTTTATTTTATTTTATTTTATTTATTTATTTATTTATTTATTTATTTATTTATTAAGGGTGAGCTCAGTTCCTAGTTTTATTACCATTTAAACAATTAAATTTGGTTTTATATAATGAATTGAACAACCTCTTATAAGAAAAACACAAGTATCACTGATATTAATCCCATCAAATTCAAATTCAACTAATTAGACTAACTATAATAACTAAATAATAACTAGCTTATAACAGCTATAACAACGTGGTTAGTGGTTGATAGTGCTCTCAACCATCGTAATATCATTAAAAAAAGAAAAATAAAAACACTTCCTGCTTATACTTCATGGATCCCGCATTGAGAAGCACAGTTCAATAGAATTATATTGATTATTACATTTAAAAAGCGGATAGTAAACTTTTGACCTTATGTGCATGGCCGGTGGGTCTGACCGCGTTCTTAAGTTCATACCGACGCTACGTCACATCCTGCTTGTGAGGTCAAACACTTTCTCAACGTCCGCCATTTCAGTTTGAGAGTGGATGTGTTGACCGAAACAGGTTATATTTGTACAAAGACGTTGGTTTACAGAAGAAGAACGAGTTTGCGAATTAGTTGTTGCTACTTTTTAGCATAACTTTTTTTTCGAAAGCGGCTGTGAAGTGGCAGAGGGAAGCGGCCCGATGCTGTTTAGGGTTTTCCGAGCAGGAGCTTTCTGTGGGAGCCAAAGTTTTTGTATGAGTTGAGTCCGGACTCCGGACTGCAGTGAGGAGAAGCGAGGCCTGGAAGAAACACTTGGGGAGGACTGAATTCAGCCATGGCCGGTCATTTTGACGCTGAGGACCGTGATAGCTGGTACTGGGGACCTATGAACCGTAAAGACGCGGTATCGTTGCTGCAGGGCCAGAGGCACGGAATGTTCCTAGTCAGAGACTCGACTACCAGCAAAGGGGACTATGTGCTGTCCGTGTCGGAAAACTCCAAAGTCTCGCATTATATCATCAACAGCTGTAGCAACAACCGACAGTCTGGAACAGGTGAGTCAAACACGACTTGTATTTACTTTCAAAAAGTTGGAACTAGCTAGCTTTTCTGCTTATGAGTCGCTAACGGTTGCTAGCTAGCAAGTGGGCTGGGAAGTGAATCCCAAAAAAAAAAAAAAAAAATCGATTATTCGATTCCAGGCAGGTTTCGGGAATCGAGAGTCGACTCCTTCGCGCATACACGCCGTGTGACAAACTCTTCACACAACTAATAACAAATGTAGCAAAGTAAAGTCAAATTTTAGGTTGTAAGGTTTATGCAAAATAACGGTGCTTCCCCTCCACATTCTTGACAGTTGGCTACAGCCTTAGAGTCAGTTGCTTGCTCGGGTATTTTAGGCAGGATTAACTATCTGAACAACACTGCTGACAAAATTTGCATAGTTTTTTTATTTATTTATTTTTTAAAATATATCTAAATAAACAATACTACATAAAAATAATACATCTGTCAAGATAGTTTTTTTTTTTTTTCTTTTTGCATTATGCTGTCCTTTCTTTGTGTTTTTTTGGAATCGACTCCATTGACTCTTGAATTGACTCATGGAATCGACTCCATTCATTTCACACCTGGAATCAAATGTGGAGTCAACTCCTCACTTTGAGAACGACTCCCTATTCTTTCTAGCAGAACTTCACTGTACTGGACTTAAAATGAAATACAGTACATGAAAGTTTGTCTTTTTATTAAAGACTTCATCTGAAATATTTTTTAAAATTTAAATAGCTGGTCTATGGACTAGTCATTAATTCTAAAATATTTAAAACTACTGTATATTAGTTAGTCTAGTTGAGTCTAGTCCAGTATCGTTCAGAAAGTCAAAGTACATTTAAAGCCCCATTTAAAATTCTTTAACACTGAGTAAAGGAAATGAGTGCTAGTTTATTTAGCAAACCTGTTCATACTTCTAAACGTCAGTTCATGGACTCTATACGTGTCTTTGTGTCTGCCTGGATTTTTCTATACATAGTGTAGTGCATATACATACTGAATTCTGTATGTATTTGTGCCTTTGGTAAAAGTCTGCATTAAGTTTGGCTCCCTGAACCCGACGTGGCTCTACAGACGGGTGTGGCGGATTAGTTTATACGAGCCATTTTTATTAAAACGCACTCTTGTACCATCAACAAGTTTCCAAACCACGGAAAAGGAGTGTGGTGCATCGTCTAAAGCAGCTAGATTTACACGTTTCTTTCTTTCTTTCTTTCTTTTTTTTTAAATAATGACTCACTGTCAGTATACATGTGAGACTCAAAGCAGGAAGTCTTAGTTGTCTTGGACTGGCGTTAAGTTGGAGCTTGCAGATCTCATCGTGGATGGGAGGAGAAGTGGAATTTCCAGGCGGAAGTGTGAGGTGCTGAGCGCCGTGCCAGGGATGAATGGTTTGGGTGACACAGAGCCAGGGTGACTGTTAAGCACAGTGTATATGACGTGTGTGTGTGTGTGTGTGATCTGTTTGCTCTGCTATACACATACAGGGGTACTTCATATTGAAAGAGGACAATTTATGATATTTGAAAATACACAAGCTGTTACATGCTTTATCTTGTGCTTATCAGCGAGCTCAGGAAGCATGACCCGTTTGTTGAGTAATAGGTTACCTGGATGTGTCTTGTGCACGTGCTGTGATTAGCGCTTTTGCAAAGAATTTTTTTTATATGTTTTTTGATATTTTGTGTCATTTCACTGATTTTTTTTCCCCCCCTGTCAACCCTGATATGGTCATTATTTTACTGGGGGGACGCCACTGGCACTCAGTATTTCATCAAAGCAGAACGTTTAAGATTTTGTAGTTTAGCAGTAATTATTTTTGTAGTTAAGCGTTTATATTTCTTGATGAATCAACACATTTGATTTCTTTACAGGGGCGGGGCAAGTGTGTTCTAGAGCATTTGATTGGACAAGTAAAGGATGAATACAGAAACAAACAGTAAAATTGAAATGGAATATCTTCAAAACACATTTTTGCCATTGTGCTTTATATAAACAGTGACACTTATTTGTGTACAAAATGGCTCTAAAATGCCAATTTTGATTTCATGCTGACTTTCTGTGAAGGATTAGTATCACAGATAATTTTAACATTGAAAACCTTTAGACAGAGAGAGAGTCTTAGAGTCTCATAATTCTTTGTTCTGTTCTTGATACACTACAGTGCTTGAATTTAAAATTTGAACCTTTTCCAATCCTTTTCTTGAACTGTGCTTAGTATTGCATTTAGCACAAAAAAGTCTGCCTCCTGTTTTGATGATGAATCGGTTTATAATTCACATTCTAATGATCTACCTCCTTATCTGCATGATAAAAACCAGGTCTGGCTCCATCTCGATTCCGGATCGGAGACCAGGAATTCGACACGCTCCCAGGCCTGCTGGAGTTCTACAAGATCCACTATCTGGACACCACGACGCTAATTGAACCTGTCTCAGCACGTTCCAAGCACACCAGCCTGACTGGACCAGTGCCCACCGGCGTCCCAGCAAGGCAAGACGAGGCCGAGTATGTGCGCGCGCTCTTTGACTTCCCGGGCAACGACGACGAGGACCTGCCGTTCCGCAAAGGTGAAGTGCTGCGTGTGCTCGAGAAGACTGAGGAGCAGTGGTGGAGCGCTCAGAATGCCGATGGACGCAAAGGCTTGATCCCTGTGCCCTATGTAGAGAAATATAGACCTGCCTCACCAACCTCTGTAGGTGGGGGTCCTGGGCAGGCGGTGTCTGCTGTAGGTGCGCTGGATAACAATGGCGCTCCAGTTCCTGGCAAGCTGGATTACGCCCATCCTGTGGTCAACACGCCGCTGCCCAACCTCCAGAACGGGCCTGTGTACGCCAGGGCCATCCAGAAGAGGGTGCCCAATGCATATGACAAGACTGCCCTCGCACTCGAGGTATGCACACGCTCTTCACCTTTATTTTAGTGCATTGAAGCAGCACAACTTGTACATGCTGATTTTGCCAATGTTTCCAGCATGGATGCGTAGGGGTATTACTGTTTTTATATACACACACACACAGTTGAGGTCAAAAGTTTACATCCCCCTTTCAGAATCTGCAAAATGTTAATTATTTTACCAAAATAAGAGGGATCATATAAAATGCATGTTATTGTTTATTTAGTGCTGAACTGAATACGATATTTCACATAAAAGATGTTTACATATAGTCCACAAGAGAAAATAACAGTTGAATTTATAAAAAATGACCCTGTTCAAAAGTTTACATCCACTTGATTCTTAATACTGTGTTGTTACCTGAATGATCCACAGCTGTGTGTTTTTGTTTAGTGATAGTTGTTCATGAGTCCCTTGTTTGTCCTGAACAGTTAAACTGCCTGCTGTTCTTCAGAAAAATCCTTCAGGTCCCACAAATTCTTTGGTTTTCCAGCATTTTTGCGTATTTGAACCCTTTCCAACAACGACTGTATGATTTTGAGATCCATCTTTTCCACACTGAGGACAACTGAGGGACTCCTATGCAACTATTACAGAAGGTTCAACTTAAAATTGTAATATTTGTAAAGGAGTTATTGCATTTTAATATGTGGTTTATGCTGTCGAGTTTAAATTACTTATTTATTTCAGTTAACTTAAAAAAAATAAAGTTTTTTTTTTTTTTTTTTTTCAAACCACTCGTATTATATTAATAGCATTAAAAAATTAATTAAAAGAAAATAAAGACAGCAAGCCACCCAAATGAATTTTAAAACAAATAAGACTTGACAAGAGTACTTGCCGGCGTGTAAAAGGAGGGCGGGCTGGTCTGTGCAGATAGTAGCTATAAGCCAAGGTGGTGCAAATGGCAGAACTGAAAACTTGATCCTATGCCATTAGTGTGCATGTCCAGGTTTTATCCGCGCTTACATTTCTTGTTACTAACACGTTTCAAAGAGAGATAAGTGACAGATCTGGATGTCTCAACCTACAATGAGCCGTATACGGTTATAAGTTTAGTATTCACTCTGTATTACTCAGCATGCTTAGTGCATGTGGTCTCCATCACGTAGCTGTGAATTTTGTGTGTGTGTGTGTGTGTGTGTGTTTGCAGGTGGGTGACTTGGTGGCTGTAACAAAGATCAACGTGAATGGCCAGTGGGAAGGCGAGTGCAAGGGCAAGAAAGGCCACTTCCCCTTCACACACATACGCCTGCTTGACCAGCAACAGCCTGAGGAAGAAAGCTGAGACACACACACACACACACACTCTGCTGCAGTTCTCTACACTCAACTCTTTTTTTTTTTTTTTTTTTTTTTTTTTTTTTTTTTTTTTTTTCTTTTTTTTTTTTCTTTTTTTTGCGTCCACTCCAAAATTGCTAAATCTAAAAACCAGACCTGGCCACATCAGTACTGGACGATCCCCACACTGCAAACACACACCGATATCGAGCTTCACTTAACACACAATCGTTAAACAATAGTGCAGGGTGTGGACACACATCTGCGCTACAGAGCACCAAAACTCACAGGTAGGGACAGATTAGTCATAACAGTGACTGGTGAATGAATTCACATGCAGTAGGAATGTTTGGATGAAGAGATCGACTGCCACAGCCTGCTGCGAGAGAGAGAGAGAGAGAGAGAGAGAGAGAAACAGTCTTTCTCATATTAAAAACAAAGTCTAGATTTGCACAGCCCTCGTCTAGAGCAACGTCCTGTTGTGGTACCAACACTATCAGTCACCCGCTGTACTGAGATATGGAAACTATGATGATGAGGAAAAACATACGTGCCATTACATGATAAATTTATTCCTATTTTAATGACCTACATTTGATTTATTTTTTTTTCCTCAACACTTTTTGTTATATTAGTATTTTACCCTTTTTTTTATCATTCCTGACTCGATGCATTTCCACAGGATTCATTCAGGAATATTTGTTTGCTAATAGGAACAAATTCAAAGGAAAAAAAATGGAATTCCTCAGGAGCTGTCGGGACTTCACATTCCAAGATTTTTTTTGTTTCATTTGCAGGAATGGGAGAACTGATTCTGACTGAGAGTTTTGGGTGGGAAAAAAAAGCTTCCTTTCTTTTCCTTCCTTTTTTTTTTTTTACTCTGACGGAAACTGAATGCGCCCACCTGCTCCCACAGAAACTTTGACTGTGTCCATCCATTTCCACAAAAACTGACCACGCCCACCCACTCCCGCAGAAACTTTCTGACCACTTGCATGTCCACACCATTTCATTTCCTTGCATTTCCCCCTTAACCTAAATGCTGTAATGCTTCTAGGCCATAGAATCAGATCTACAGACAAGCTCTACTAATCTATAACTTTGAGCACACTTTAATAGCAAGTACGTTATATAACATTTCAGGTTTACAATTTCACACATCGCCAGCATTGTCTTTTTTTAAGTGGGTATTTGAGTCACCACTGTGTGCAGTAACATTTATTCTGCCTCATTAGGGACCTTTCTGTGGGATACAGCGGATCTGTGAGGCTAAAGAAAGGCAGTACAGATAGACACAGACAGGTGGAGCATGTGGGGTGTCATTGCTGGCTTGCTCTTGCTCTTTCTGCTGAGTAAGTGACACAAAAAGACGAGCACACAGTCACGAACAGATTAGAACGCGCACTCGTTTCAGCAGCGTTTGTCTGAACAGGTCCTTTCCCTAGGAGTTTGGTTTGGATTGCTTTATTAGGAACAGTTCATTAAGTGCTCAGGAGTAAAACCTGAAACTATAAGCTATAATTATGGGGCTTCCATTAGTTTAGGATGTTTAAATATTATTATACAAAGTCTTCATGGAGGTCAGTTATGGGGTTAGAATCATACCATTAAGAATTTAAATACCAAAATCGGGATTTGAATATTGTTTTGAATTTCATACATATCATGCTAAATTGAATTTTGAACTGAAATTGAATTTTGCGGTTTGCAAAAGAGCAAGCTAAAGTCTGAAACGGAATTTCACGCTTAAGGGTATAATGTTTGAAATTCAAAAGGTAGTATGTGTATAATCAGTTTCATGTAGCATATAGTCTCTATTAATTCACACTATTAGATTTGCTTTAACAATAAAAACAATAATTTACAGGAAAAAGCAGTTGGACACAGGACCCTTTTCCTTCACACACACACACACACACACACACACACACACACACACACACACACACACACAGTAGCATTAAGCCGCAGCAGAACTGCAACATTCATATTTAGATTTTTGTATTTAAATTCAAATTTCTAATGGCCTGATTCTAACACCATAGTCGGTATATTTTTTAGAGAAAGAGGCAATTCGATCACTCTTCATAAACCATTCCCTGAGAAAAAGTAACAACCCTAAATTAGGAAATGATCAATGATTAAAAAAAAAATGTATGTTGTGGAAAGCTGACATTTCCTGGCACATAATGTGTCCTCTACTGGTAGAAGATATGCTGTTTTTAAAGCGGTTTTATGAGCTGATGGGTATTATTTGTCTAAATGAATTTCAGTGTTTGCCAGTGCTCTAGTATTCACACGCATGCAGTATTATTTCTATACATTATTGTGTGCTGTTGTCATTCCGGACACTACAGTGGTTTAGCACATGCTAGATGGTGCCTCGTGACAGCCTTGCAGCTGCAAGGTTGCATTTGTCAAATACGCATGTGAAAAATATGTGTCAGTGCTGATTTTAACACTGACTCATGGGCTTTCCCTCCATACATCCTATCACGTTTACTCAAGTGAAGCTCCAGTAAGTCCTGTTCAGTCCTGAGAGGTTACATTAGCACGGCTGTAGATTGTCCCGAAAGGCACCGCTAGTTATTGTAGTTTGTTTTTAATAAATAAGATATGGACTTGGGTAAACAGACTATACTAATTGCTTCCTGTTGTGGCCACTTGACATAGTGATGTAGCTACTGTGCACTTCATGCAAAATCATGAGGGGAAGTGGGTGACGGGGTGTTAAAAACAGTGCTGAAAATAGGATTGGTTTTGACATGATACTGATATCATAATATATTAACATCATAATATACTTATCGGGATGTTATGAGCATCTTCAGATAGCAGCTCTCCTGTAGCTCTGTAGTTACTCGTGGTAACAAGTAACCGATTAGACGTTTTTGTTGTTTCATTTCCTTGTCTGACATGCTTCCATTTCTGTACATTTTGTAATGTTTTAGTTTTTGTAAATATTTAAAAATCTATGAACTTAGCTTTTTCATAATACGTTTGCAGATTGTCGTGTTGATGCTTTGTTAGACAAGCAGAATTCGGTTGTGATGCATACTATTAATTGTGAAAAAGTATTATGGTACATGATATTTTCACCCGGTCCTAATAGATACGCAAAGCTTGTTGAGTCACATCAGCTTTTTAAACCACTTATTGCAATTACAATGACCAAGTCTGTTTTTTTTTTTTTTTTTTTTTAAATATTTTGTAGTGTTTTTCCTGAAATGGTAGTGTAATGATGCCTTCCCCTGATTGGCATGAGGTTAATCAGTGATTCACTCTTTATACCACTATTTCCATTATTTTATTTACACTTGTCCTGATGAAAGGGGTAGGTACTGTACTGAGAAATGAATGCTTGAAATGTTAAAAACGGAGAAAAGAAACCCATCTTCACTGACTAGACCACTCTGTTTATGTTTAAAAAGACTTTGAGATGTTCGCCTATACACACGTGTATTTGTATGCTTTGGACTGAGGGTTGTTTTCATATGTATGTAGTAAAGGTTACAGAGTTTCTAGAGAAACAGGATGTTTTGGACAGAAATCCTTCATCAGCTGCTCTAGCAAAGTGCTTATGTGTTTTTGTCCAAAATGTCCAGTTTTTCTAGCTTTTACTGCATTACCAATAAATACTTAAGTACACAGCAGTGTGTATATACTGTATATATACACCCATTTTTTTCTTTTTGAATAGCGTAGGAAAGAGGTTCTCCAGCTTCCAGCAAGTCTCGGACTACTCATACGTGTGCTTGATGTGTCATCTTGCACATTTCACTAGATACTAATAATTTGGTTAAAGAGCATTTAAAGAGTCTTGGAAATGCCACCTTCTGCTGTGATCCATCATATACAGTTTTAATTATGTTTACAGTAAATAGAAAAGCAGTATTTCATCCTTATGCATCCTTTTCTTCCCAAAGTGGTTGATCCTTCAGTGTGATCACGAAGCATTTCATTCATGTAACATTTGTTCACCACATTGACTTGTGGTATTATGCACCTTACCTCCTTAATCAACCCCATCTTTTTATTTTTATTTTTTTATATTTTATACATAGAAATGCTTTGCTTCCATTTTCTTTGCATGGAAGAGGAGTGGAAATTGTTTATATTGACTTAAGAAAGTGCCAATTGTGTTAAAGCCATCATTTGAAGTCTAGATTTTCATATTATGGGCCATGTAATGTTACTATACTTAGTAAATAAAACGTATTACCAAAGCTGATTTGTTTCGATGTCTTGTCTTTGAATCTGAAATTTGAAAACACGTACAAGGTGCTTGAGATCAGAATTATAGTTATAGTTATTATCTTGTTATACCACAGCACACTGAATTATCAATTGTGATTGGTGAGAAAGTGTCGATTAATTCTCTACAACAGCAGCTCTGATATTAGCGCCGGCTGTCATTTAAATCACAGGTTTATATTAAATGCGCTCGTTCTAATATATGATCATTTCTATAGTAACAGCTCATTCACAGGGACTTGTAGGATGTAGTCTAAGGCTGCTAATAAACAGAATTTAAAAACATGTTCTTATTTAACAGTGGAAAACAAAAACATTGATAAGGTTTCTGTAAAAAAAAAAAAAGGTGGAAGGAGTCTCCAGTGTCAGTGTTTGTCAGTAAGTCAGTAAGGTTTCCACCATGGGAAAGTTTTCAGGATGGGACACTTTGTGCTTTCTGGTTTCCTGGAAACATGGCAAGCTGATTTTTTTTTTTTTTTTTTTTGTCTCGTTCATTTCAAGAAAAAGGAGAAAAGAGAGGCTAGTGAGGATACCACTGTTTATAGCTGCTACAATGTCAATTGATGACAGGACCTAAATTTTCTCTTGGACATTCCACACCTTACATGTAACTATAAACGGATAAAAAGCACAATGTGTCATTTGTTAATAAGTTTAAAATTGCAGTTGTGGTCTATGAGTAATGAAACACATTGGAATGTGCTGTTATTGCAAACGAATTACCTTCGGCATAATGGAATCTGGCCATCCTTGTCGTTGATTATTTTCCTGGAACAGCACGACCCCAAATGGTTTATTCCTTACTTATTAATTGATTCACCATTTGAAATTAATTTAACAGGTTTAATTGAAAGTTCAATAACCTAAAAACAAGTATAAATAATGTACACGTGTGAAAACTGCACTTTACAGAACTAGGAAAGTGCTGTTTAACTTACAGAATGTCTTTATATTTTAAAACTGTGTAACTAGCCTTCAGTGAATAAACATGACACATTTGCCAGTTTCTGGCTGCAAAAAGTTTTAGCACCCCTAAGTTTTGTAAGGATAATTTAAAAGATTATAACTAATTTTATTCTTTAATATATATGCTTATATATTTTTGTTATTTTTTTCAGTTTCAGCTTGTAGAGTAGGAACAGAGCTGTGGCTTTGGGCCACGAACGCGTGTGTGGAAAAGCACTGAGCTCACCGCCTGCTTCCTGCATGGAGTTCCGACGCCATCTTTGGAATCCTACCTACTTACATTTTTTCCCCACCCGTATTCTGTTTAGCCCCTCCTACTCACGGATCGACTCCTTTTGATATATCCCGCATGCTATGATTTGATTGGATGTTAGTTCTTGGAATACGCGCTTTCGAACACGAGCTCTTAGAGCCAATTGTGTAGTAGGGGGCGTGGCTTTGTGGAATACGGGTGCGGAAAAATGACGCGTTAGCTACCGGTAGAGCGGGAAGCACGGCTGCTGTGGTGTTGCTCCGCCAGGAACCACCGACTGACTCAGACAGACTCGCCCACCTTCGAGCCGTTCTTTTCCCCCCTCTTCGCTCTGTCACGAACGCCGAGCACCATGGACCGAGAGCACTTTGTATACCAGGCAAAACTTGCCGAACAAGCAGAGAGATACGACGGTAAGTGTGAGTGCCGTGTTTGCGGCGCGAGGTTTGCACTGCGCGCGCTGCTCATTCCACACTTTCTCCTGTTAGCCTGTTAGCTTCTTCCCAGGCCCTTTCCAAGTCATTTTTTTTTAATAACTGGAAGGTCTGTGTGAGTCGGGAAGGTGGTGTGAACAATTTAAGCTGCTTTACTGCATATTGTTTATGCAGACAAAATAATTTGGGTCTTTCATTGAAAAAGAGAGACTCTTTTATTAAGCGGTTATGATTAATGGGATGGGAGGAGGAGTAGCGCTAGCGATAGCGCCGCTTAGCCGAGGCCTTATTCTCTCTCTCTCTTTCTCCCCCTCTCTCTCTCTCTCTCTCTCTCTCTCTTTCTCTGTCTCTGTGTGTGTGTGTGTGTGTTGAAACCCAGCCAAACTCAGCCGTATTCTTTGCAATTAACACACATTTCACCATTGTATACTTTCAAAATATTATCATTTTAAACAGCACCAGTGTTAATGAACGCGTCATTTTGAGGCGCTGAGATTAGATGAACTGTGCATTTCCAGGCTAACACCATGCTAGCTAGCACTATATCACCGAGTCACGTTATTAACAAGAAGGCTTAATACTGATTTAAACACGCACACTTGTGTTTAGAGTGACCTTGGATTTAGTAAAATATACAGTTATACCCAAATTCGTTGACTCGCATTGCACTATAACTTTATATTTTACTTAATTAGCATAAAAGGCGTAATAATATGCAGTAGCGTTAGCTTCTGCCTTTAAAGTGAACACGAGTAATGCTAGACCTAGGCAGTTGGCTAATTTTATTTCATAGCTTGTGCTCCTAACTAGTTATATACCAACTCGTATCACTCAGTCAAACTTTAGTAATTCAGTTAGATAATAAATCACCCTCATTAACAGCTAGCGTTATTTTATTAGCTAAATGAAATAACTTTTATTAGCTATCCATGCTGCGTTCAATATACCTAAACTGAGCGTTTTATTAACCAGCTAATGTGGCATCACGTGTCGTTTCTAAGACTTAGTACGAATTTGGTAGAAGAATCAGCTAAATAAATCGGACCATTGCTGTCTGAAGAGCTATTTATGTTTAATAGACTGCGGAGAAATGGTTTTCCATGTCACTCAGGATATGTAGCAGTGCAGTGGAGGTTGCTTTCTAATCACACATCCTCTGTGCTTTAGCAGTGAACAGCATCAGGGTAGATACTGGCCTAAAACACTGAATTAAAGGAAGAGTCCACCCTTAAACACACTAAATGTGTTTACTTTGGAAGAATTGTGCTGTGCTTAGTAGTTCTGGTCCTAATTTGTTGGCTGGTGCCGTTTTAATGTTATTCCTGTGAGAAGTTAGAGGTTGTGGCCGTGCTGACGTCACAGGAGGACATTGCTATTGTTTGTGCAGGTCCACTGGCGTTTAATAGGCAAACACAGTTCAGCGATCCCAAATACAAGGAATAACGCTCTGGTTTCACTGGTAGCTCCTAAACACAAGAGAGTAAGCTTCTTTTCTCACTCACTGTTTTATTTATTTATTTTCTTAAACATTGTTTAAAGTTATATTAATGAGAAATCTAACAACGAAGTAGTGGAGGCTTTGGTGCAAATGTTAGGCTCAAAGTTCCAGGATGCAATGCAGCTATAACACTGTAGACTCGGCTACTTGGCGATCTACGAGATGACGAGCAGTGCACAGAGAGCTGAGTAGACGAAACACTAACGTGCCATTGCATTGCTGTCTTCAGGTAGAGATGAACTGATGGCTTCGCTATGAGCAGGTAGTCAAACTGTAATGTGCATAATGTGAGAAACTGTTAAAATGAAAATAGACTGACATGAGGAAAGACATTAACCTAATATAATATTCAACTCGTACAATAAATCATGGGTGCTATTGAAGATCACTTGTTAATTATTAAGATGAGGATGCAAGTTGTTGATGCAAGGGTTGATTTTTCCTTTAGCTTCCTTTACGAAAAGTTCAGCGACAGGAGGTTGCAGAGAGTTAGATTGGGCCCTGAGAGAGTCTACTAGCATGCTTACATCAGACGCTCAGGTACAACACGATACGGTAACATATCCCTGATTCGATATTGAGTGAGTCGTACCATAACTGCGCACCTGTGCTCAATTCCGTTACTTTTCTTACCCAGGTACCATGCGAGTCTAACCGGGATGTTTGCATGCATGGAGCTAAAAATAGCGCAGATCAGTTCGAACTGTTGCGAGTCAGGTCAGACGCCACCATTTGCAAAAACACTAGTTAGACTCACTTTTCTCCTGGCCAGCATGCCATTTTCAGTGTGTTAGCGTAATGTCTCCAAAGTTTCTTTCTTTTTACGTGTCCTTTTTTTCTCCTAGCTTTAGGAAGCAATATCACAATTTCACAATTGATGTTAGAAGTGTTTTCAGGAAAGTTTTGTATCATAATATTTAGTTCAGTTTGGCATTTCTTACTCTACCCATGATCAAGTGAGGCGGAATCCTAAACGTGTGGTTAACTATATATGCTCACTACATTAGTGTATAATGTAACCACATTGTAGAGCCTGTATAGCGCACTACATACTCGTTAGTGATCCAGTCACAGTGAAAGGTTGATTCATTGTATTTATGTTGCAATAGTTTGCACGCCGTGTTCTCCATATCGATCCTTAAAAATATCGGCACCCCAGGCTTTGCTTCGTGCAACATTACTGCAGTAGTAAACTTTGTATATAACCAACTAATTGATTAGTATAATAAGTGCTGGATTATTTGAGTAGTTCCTAGTCATCAACTTCTCCTGCTTTCTCAGGTACTCCAGGGTACCGATGGTTCTGGATTCTGATGCGTAACTGTGGAGGGACTTTCTGCTCTAAATTAAAGGCAGATCCAGTGCACAGACTTGAACGTGTTGGTGCGAGTTGGGTCACTTTCAGATATGTAGGGCACTGAAGAGAAAGTGGTGTGATTAGAGGTTGTACAGAGGAGATGCTAAGAGCAGAATGCTGATGAGAATTACATGCTCGTACATGTTTGTATTTTTAAAGTTTTTTTTTTTTTTTTTTTTTTTTTTTAATTACTAAGTGTTTGACGTTGCTCAAGAATGATTAAGAAGCGACCTTTCTGTGAAGTACTTTTTGAAATTTGGTGCAGTCCGGTTATTACAGGTCAGTGTCTGGTGTGACCCGTTCAGCAGGTATCTATACGCCAGTACGTAAAAACGAGCCATTCCTGCTGGTATTGGACAGCCACAAAACATGTTAGTTTCATTACATTAACATCCGCTTTTTTTCCCTTCAGTATCCATGTTGTGATATTGCAGTGTTGTGAAGTGAGTTCTTTTCAAGTCTTTGAATGTAAAGTCAGATCATCACACATGGTTATGCTGTGTTTCGTTTTATCACAACTCCCCTCAGCCAAAGTCGTCAGTTTTCCGCAGACCAGTTTTGTTCAACTTAACAGTCACTGCCTGACAAGCTTTTGCTCACTTGAGTTATAAACTTGTTAAATGTTATCGATTTAATAATACTTGATTTCTGTAAGTGTCCAGTGTACTTAAATTCTGTGGAGTCCCTGTTTAAGAAGGAATTAAATAAAGCTATTCACGTTTGCTCATACTCATCTGCAGGGTGTGTGTGTGTGTGGTTTTTTTAATTTATTTATTTATTTATTTTTTAAATAACTGGTTTGGTTTGGTTTTTGAAATAACATTATTTATCAGGGCAAATCAAAACCTGTAGACGTAGGTGCTCTGAGATGGATTGGTGTCTCATCCAGGGTGTTTTTAGGAGAGGCTGCAGCTCTGTCATTGGCCATTGTCTTGGAACATAGCCACTGTGTGGTACACTTCCATTACGGCACTCCTGGAGAACATGAAGCCTTCCTTTTAGAACCAGCCGACAGGAACCCAGGAGGCGACAGGTACAGCTGGGGTCGAACCAGCCGAGCTCGCAGGGGGAGGAATGCAGCCTCGTGTGAGAGAGAGTTCGGAAGGAGAGAGGGAGGTGGAATTGAAGGGGTGGTGGGGTGGGGTGGTTTCTTCTTCTCTTACATAAGCTCAGAACAGAACAGGCTCATCCTGTCCATTCCCTTCTACTTGTCACTCCAGAAGGGGGGGGGGGGGGAAATCCCGCTAGGAGAGACTCCCGCTCGACATCTCGTCGTCTTTCCATCTTTTCTTTGTTCCTGTTACTACTAAGTGCAGTGTCGGCGGTGCTTTGGATGCTGTCGGACGCTCCTGACCTGTGAGAATTCCATTGCAGTGGCGTAATGGTGATGCCCCCCTTTCCTGCCCCTGCCTTCCTGCTATGAAGTTCCACACCATGCAATCTATAGTCAAGAACAAGTCTTACATCAGCCTCGCCTGTCAGACTACCTTACACACACAGCACAGCTTTTCTCCCTGCAGCCGCCATGTGTTCTCTTGTAGTTCAGTTTTTTGTGTGATTTAAAGATATTAATCCAAAGTTTTACTCTAATTCTAATCAAATTAGATTGAATTGAATTCATTCTAATTGAAGCATGCAGTGTGTAAATCCACATATTTGAGTTCAAATGTTTGTACGTCCCATCTCCCAGAAGCTTCAGCCAGACCTCCGGGAGCACCATTATTGATAGGACTCTCTCTGCTGTACCTTTTATCAAGGAAATCATGATCAGATTTTCCATGATTAGATGTTTTGCATCAATGCGAATGGCATTTGCTGTGGAAACTTTGTGTCGAGTTCAGCTTTGGCAAACTGGTATGAATTTGCATCATCAACCAGTAGAACAGCTGCTTTGGCAGCATTAACCTGTATTGCAGCACAAAGTTTGAAAGAGAAAGAAATGCATGTGATTGATAAGGTAGCTGCCATTCTCTGAGGCTAAAAAGCAAACAACAATCTTCTCCAGTGTTTCTTCACCGCAATATTGCCAGGCACAGCAGAAATGCTAAGTGATGGCCAAATTGCAAACTCCACCAGAATCGACAGTTTTCGTCACCAATCTTAGAGTCCTAAATTTGGGAAAGGCTGTGAATTTCACTGCATATTTACTGTGTTTTGTACTCGGGACATCACAAAATGAAACAATGCATCAGTCTTGGCTCAGAGTTGTACTACGTTATGCTACTCCGCATTCCCATTCCGATGATATCATCCCCCTGCTTTCACTGCTTATTTTCACAGAGTGCATCTGTCTGTCTGACATAGGCGGATCCTCTGGGACACGGGAGTTATGAATCAGCTCCTCGCTGCGTGTTTGGGCTCGCACCTTGCATGCCTACCGCATTAGAAATGGCCAGGAGCTTGTGCATACAGAGCACTGCAGCATGCCCTAGCATTCGCAGAGGGTGTTTCTGTTCTTTTTTTGGCCCTTTTGTATTCCTACGCATTTAGTCCAGTAAAAACAGGTCCTAGATGAGCATTGTGGAATAATGATGGGGCCTTTTCTGCATTCTGCGCAAAACATGCTGGCAGTCCACCAGCCTCTCCATTAGAGAGAGGAAGCGAGGGAGAAATGACACTGTTAAAGGGCGTCTTCTCGTAATCTCTTAAAACTTTATTAAAGAGCGGACAAGAAACAGTCCAAAGAAAGTACTTTATGCACAAGGATTTCCTGGGCATGGTCATTGTTAATGTTTTTAGGTCTTTTTTCATCATAGGCACCACTTGCTTGCTGGATATATTTATAATAAGTAGATTGGCAAGATTTTTTCTCCTAGGATTTAAATCTGGTTTCACATAGCTTGCGTTTGTGGAAGTTCATTCAGATTTCATGGCCAGTGGTGTTCTTGTTTGTGGGTTTTAAATCGGTTCAACTGCCAACCAAAGCTGTTTTTTTCATCAACATGTAACCAGATAGACAAAATACATGATTACATGAAATAATTAGGAGACCTCGGAGACCACTGAATTGGGTCTCTTTTGTTTTTGTGGAGGTTTTCTTTTGGGGTTAGGAGCGTTAGTTGAACGCAGCATTCATGTTGCACTACCATCCCAAAATCTGAGCAGTATGTATATCTATGCTGGATGTAGTCAAACTTTTTACCCCCGTAAGGCCGACTTACTGTTGTAAGACGGATGGAGGGGAAGCGGCTTCCAGGGGTGGCAGTCAACATCTGAGAATTTAAACCACCTACGCAGCTGTCAATCATTTCAGATTCAGATGTCGATTTTATGGTGTATTATTGAGTAAGAACTTGTTCTTGCTTTCTCTCGTGTTAAAATAAGGCTCTCCTGCACAAAACGCAAGAGTTGGCATGTCTTATACAGTCATTTAAATTTATTTATTTAATATATATAGGCATTTCCCATCTCAGCCCCTCATCCGCACCAACCCTGCAATTTTTAAACACAGTTTAAAGACTTCTGATCTATGATCTCCTTATTTTTCTGGCCGCTGTGGGTGTTGTTTGTGCAGGGTGCTTGGACCCCTTAGATCACATGTTGCAGCTATGTTTATTGTTAGTAATTTTCTTTATGTCTTTGTTTTTGATTGTGGCAGTGATGGAGTGATTTGAGATCTGTGACGTCAGTATCACAAAGGCCAAAATGGCAATAATGATTAACAGAAGGTTTGATTTTCTGCTCTGATTTATTAATGAATTTTATGGAGAATAACACCACATTATGGCCGCATTTCATGTTTCTTTGAACAAAATTTAGTCATTCACTTTCAGCTAGCTGAGTCACATAGCAGCGACTTCAGAAACACCATGACATCTTACAGAAGGCAGCCCGATCTTAAATACTATGATGGTGAATTTAGTCATGCTTTTGGCCAGAGTACATGCAGTCCCTTCCCAGTCCGCCAACACTGTGTTTAAACTAATAGCTTTTGTTGTATAGTGCTGACACTTGCTGAATGGCCTGCAGGCTTGAACGCTCTTTAGCCTGTCGTCCCTGTTCTTAGGCAGAATAGACGATCAGCCCTTCGTAATGGCCAAGAACTCCCCCTCCTCATCTGGAGGGTTACCCAGCAACAAGCTCAGTGGGAAAGGTTAAAGGTCACTGTGTTTAGAAATAGCCACAGCTTGTAACCCTTCTAATATGGGAGTAACCAGATCTAGGCTTCAGATTTATGGCAAAAAAACAAATTTATATGTTTATTAAAAGCAAAGACTTCTTTTAAACTTTCACTGCTAAAGTTTCATGTGCTGTTACAAACCAGATTTTAATACACTGATTTTTATTTTTATTTGTTTATTTTGTGTGAGATTACAAGGAGCAAGCATTAATCCTGTCATGCACAATGGGATTTTTTAAAACTCAACCATATTTGCATCAGTGTCTGTGATTTTAAAATCTCTTCTTCCACGCTTTACAGTTTGCCTCTATAACACACAAACACACAAACATACATACACATACATACAAGGTGGCTGACTCAGAGGTTCGGGGGTTTTTGTTTTTTTATTTTTTAATTACTGTCCCAGTGTTGGCTAGCTTTGATGTGATGTAGACAAGTATATTTTTCCACTGTAATTCAATTTTCCTCTCGTCACTGGCGAAGGACGTGTGTTTATCAGGTGTAATATAATGAAATAATGACTGATGTGTTTCATAGACCCTGTCCACATGTATACGGATATCTTTTATTCACCTTTTGTCCAAAAGAAAACAGCGTTTTGGGTCAAAAAAAGAAGCTTTATGAAAACTCGCATTTGGAGAATTTTCATAACGCCATTTTCATGTAGAGGAGTAAAATCTATAGCCGGGTCCACAGTGATGAGCAAAAACACTATCGGGCACTGTCTTTAATCAACCAAACATGCATTTCTTAATCAGCTTTCTGCTCTTCTTCCTCTGTTTTGTTGTCGTTGAAGTTTGCACTGTAAGCTCGCAGGTGATGTGGCTTGTGTGTGTTTGTGATGCAGAAATGGTGGAGTCTATGAAGAGCGTTGCAGGGAAGGACGTGGAACTGACGGTGGAGGAAAGGAACCTGCTGTCCGTGGCCTATAAGAATGTAATTGGTGCACGGAGAGCTTCATGGAGAATAATTAGCAGCATCGAGCAGAAGGAGGAGAGCAAAGGTGGAGAAGACAAACTCAAAATGATCCGTGAATACAGGCAAACGGTGAGAGCGCGTCACGGGATCAGAGGCTTTAAAACTGAGCATCGCAGATTCACTCGCTGTGTTTAACTGTTCAAAGCTGAGGCTTTTTTTTTTTTTTATGTTCTTCATTATGTTTTTCCAAACATTTAATCTCAAAGCGTGCGATCTTGATTCAGTTTATTATGTTGCTGTGTTGGACTTACAATGTCATGGTGTACAGTCTGGTGGTTATCACATGTAAGAGTTTTTCAAATTTCTGACTTGTAGGTTTCATAAACATCTGTAGTGACATACAGACATCAATGAAAAAGCGTGAAATGATTTTCACCACCAGCTCGACCTTAATTAACTGTTATGGTGCTTTCACACTTGCCACTTTTTTCCACAAGTGTACTTTTTCCCCCTGTGCTGTATGTGCAATCGTATGGGAAGCAGCTGCAAGGTGGACAGAATGTTGCTGCTTTTAAAAAGATCTGGATGTGATTTTTTTTTAAAAATTAATTTATGTATGTATGTAAGTCACAGTGGAGCTTCCAAAGTTGAGAAAAGTGAGGACAGGTTGTTTTGCATCCCAGCCAATCACGTAGCAAGTTGGGGAAACAAACATGGAGGACGTGTGCTGCTGAACATTTTGTCATGTTCTTGAGCGAATATAAGGAATTTTATGACGTGCTGACTCTAAAATATTTTATTGCCAGTATTCCAGCATTTGCCATAAAACTGAAAATAACAACCTGGCTATTTTTAGGGACTGTTACACGATGTGGTGTTCCACTTTAACAGTCACACAAGCATCTCAAATTCTCTTTATCATCCGTCTCAAAAGCTACAGCAGTTTCAATCTATTTACTCTTTACTACTCAAAAATAAATCTAATGTAGATAGCAAGCTAGGCTAGTTAGCTAGCTAGCACCAATATGACTGGTAATGTTGCTATGGTTACAGTCTGCATGTTGTGTGAGCTGAGTTACCCTCCCCTGCCCCCTTCCCCCTGTTTCCATTTCACCTTTTTTCTCCATATTAGCACCAAAGCAACTCCAGCTGGTGCTTTTTTTTTGTGTGTGGAAAAAAACACAAGTGTGAAAGCACCCTTAGGTTATTGACTCTCTTATTTTTCTTTTAAGGTCATAGAAACCAGATGTTCCACGCAATTCTTGCCCAGGACAGATATTCCACTGTGTTGTTTTCAACCTGCATGACCTTTCCATGATGATAACATTAGCCTAATCTGTTAGGAAGAAAATGGTCTAGGCTGGCGTATATCCTTTCTTTAATTCTAAGCACCTGTGTATTTTAAATGGTTGAGTAAAACCGTGACTGATTTATCGTACACCCCTAGTGTTGGCTTCTTATCTACTCTTGATACAAAACACTTGTGTTTTTTTTATAGGTTGAGAAAGAGCTGAAATCAATCTGTAACGACATTCTGGATGTACTGGACAAACACCTCATTCCTGCAGCCAACACGGGCGAGTCAAAGGTTTTCTATTACAAAATGTATGTTCACATTCACACGACAAAACGATTTATTTTATTTCAACCAGTACTGTCAGTTAACACAGGACCTGGCAGTATGATGAAGTAATCTCGATAGTGTGATTAATCAGTAAAGTGTATTGTTTTATTTACCTTTTATTACAGTGTTTATTACTCAGTGTTTTGGTGTCTACGTGTGTAAGGCGGAAACACTCGAATTTTCTCTTGTAATAAATAAAACTATATACTATGTATATCACCTGCTCCTAGGAGCACATTGAGTGATCAATGTTTGACACTGTTAGCACAGTTTTCGCTAGTTTGATCGTTTAAGCCTGTTTTCTATTGTTTTGTTTTTTTTGCACGTTACAACTTGCCAGAAGCAGTGAACATTTTTAAATATAGCAGACTGAACATCCAGTGCAGTAATTACCTAGGGGTTACAGCTCATTATGTACTCATTATGTACGTAAATGCTGTGACCCTGTGCTCTGCTCATGATGAAAACACTGTCCTGGTTTGGTCATTTTGAACACGGTCCAGAAAGTTCTGCAAGTTGTAAATGTTAATCTTTCTTTACAGTGACTGCTGAAGAAAGTAATTAGTCACAATTAGCTCCATGGAATAATACCAACAGTCACAATTTATTATTTTAAGCACTCATATTTCTCACACTCTGAAACAAAGTTAAGCTTCGAGGGGTGTGTGTGTGTGTGTGTGTGTGTGTGTGTATACAGGAAGGGCGACTACCACAGGTACTTGGCAGAGTTTGCTACAGGCAACGACAGGAAGGAAGCAGCCGAGAACAGCTTGGTAGCGTACAAAGCAGCCAGCGACATTGCCATGATCGAACTGCCGCCGACACACCCCATCCGTCTGGGGCTGGCACTCAACTTCTCCGTCTTCTACTACGAGATCCTCAATTCTCCAGACCGTGCCTGCAGGTCAGCTCCAGACAGTTTCTGGGTTTGATCTGAATTATCAACTTCTTTTCAAGTCGACTTGTGCCACTTATGGGATCTATGATGTCTTCTGTGCGTGATATTTAAAAAATATGTGCACTACCCATACACTCCATTGAGAAGGTGGTTCAGTACAAGAGCAAATACGCAAAGCAAGTAACAGATTAGGAATGCACAGATTCAATACTGGGAATTATGATCATGCCCGAGGGCATTTTCATGCTTGTGTCTATTAGCCAAATCAGTGTGGAATTGATGCTTTTATCCGTTTGCAGCTTGATCTTCACAATGCACATGATTAAACGAACCAAAAAGCAAAGAAAATGTTGGCTGAGGGGCATACAGGGATGAAAATGTGTTTGTAAAACATTCATTGATTGGCCAGAAATAAGGCGACGGAAAAAGGTGAACAAACCTTTACCAAATGTGCATAGAAATCACTCAGACACTGAGAACACAGAGCTGCAGCTAAATAAATGAGTAGATAATTATACAAACAACTGGCTTTTGGAAGAAATTGCGTATTGCATCCAATGTTTTTCTCAGTTTGTTTGTTTGCCCAAGAATTCAGAGCACACAGTGTTTCTGCAGTGCTACAGCTCTGCCCTTTGGCTCAGTTTGCACCTTGCAGCACAGTTTAGCATCTTGCACCTACAAAAATGCTGCAACCCAAAAACACTTCACTTCCTGCAGTCAGGTTGCTTCAGGGTCGATTCATTGCGCTCACTTTCACTCACTGCAACCGAAGGTGTGAAAGCGCCTTCACAGGATTGGATCGGATCTGTCGTGTTTCTGATCTGATCCATTCATGTTATATATCACATGCTTGAACACGTGTCCTCAATCAGTAATTATTTACCTACAAAGTGCACCTTTCCAGTCATTTTACCTGAATAAATGACCAGTGAGCCTTTCATATATCCTGTACCTCTAAAGCTCTGTTACTTTGAAATGAAAGCTAGAGTTAGAAGGGCTGCTGGGTTATTTATGGTTCAAAGTCAAACACGCATGAGTCAGACTCGCGCGAGTCAAGCACGTCAACCCATGAGGCATTTCAATTCAGCGCCACCATGATTTAAATGGAGTGTTGAATGTAATCACAAGGAGCAGCTGCTGTTCTGTGTGTATAAAATAAGCTGGTCGTATTAAAGTTAATTAGACAACAGAAAATGCAGATAACGTGCCAACACCTTTACCTTCATGAAGAAATCCTGATTCTATGTGTATATAAATTGGAAATGCCTCCAGCCTGTCTGCATTGTTACATATGCATTTGCATGTTGGAACATATTTTTTGATGCAGTAACACTCATCTGTTACTGACGTAACTTCCAATGAATTCCCTCACTTTTTTAAAAAAAAAGAATGTGGCAGAGAACGCTTTCACCACACGGGACATGAAAACACTTTATACATCCCAGTTAACAATTTAGCTCAGATTTTTCTTCTGGTGTGAACATCTGTATTGAATTAATCCCATTTACAATTCCAGTACAACCCTTCTAGACTCCAGTTTAACTCGATCAATCCTCTGTGGTGTGTTTAATTGTTAATTCCTCATATGCGTATATTAATAACCAGCACACATAAAAGCAGCTCGGGTGATTACAAGTCTTCTTTCTGATCACGCCGCATTTCATTCATCAACCACCTCCAGATGAGCATGATAGAAAGCTGTGTTAGAAAAGCTGCTGTTTACTGTGTGAGGCGTGAAAAACATCAAACCAGCCCTTCATGTCTTTGTGAATCATCAGCTGTGCGTCTGATAGGACAGGTCTACAGCGGCTCGCTAATTCATCAGTGTCTGACGCTCTGTTATGCATTATTTAAGGTCTGATTCATATCTGGAAAACTGTTCTTTTACCATGATTTACAATGTGGTGTACTTTTTAAGAATTCCCTGTTTAACTAAACATGTCTCTGCAATATGTTAACGGCCAGGCATCACGACACTGAGTTAGTATTAGTGCAAGTTCAATCTTAACATGTTTCCTTCCATTTGTGCTTCTAGCTTTTCACCTTCTAATAATGTTATTCCTATTACTGAAGACTGGAGCCAGCGTTAGTATTTTGCGACAGAGTCAATATGTTTGAGTGTTTAAAGTAAGATAAATCGGTCATTTGTTTGATCCGAACGCGTTGATGAATTTTCTGTAACAGCAGCTCTGATAGTGACGTTATCGTTTCTATAGTAAAAACAAATTCACGGATAAACATTTATTTAGTATTTTAGGTGAATGCAGTGTCAGCACTTTGTAAAATTCAGAGGTAAAACTGTTCTTTTAAAGTATAGTGGCATGGAAGAGCCAGCCCTATGTTGATTATTTTCTATAACAGCACAAGTGTTTTATTCTTCCACTACAACAATTTGTCAGGGATTGCAATTATTAAAGGAACGGCACGTTGTATTTTTTATCCATTTATAGTTCGGTGTTGTGGAACAGGTTAGTTCCTGTTATCATGGTGTGTTATTCCTTCTATAATCTAAGTTGTTGTGCAGTTTTTGCAATTTAAGAATGAAAAGAACACTATCAGAATCCTGTAGTCTGCCAGAGGACAGGTTTGGTTTGGACCAGTAAAAATAAAAGTCCACCGCCTTGAGTGACGGTTCTTTAAATAAATCAGTAAATAAGAGATTTATGAGATTTTATGTGGCATTTAATAATTGTTTAAATATTACTTGAATATTAATAATAATATTCGAATATTTAAATATTATTGGGACAAGCGTTGTTTTAAAAGTGCCTTATTAAAATATTACTCATTTAAAATAATAATTATTGAAGCTGTAAATGCAAGCATGTCTCCCTCAGGCCTGACCTTTGACCCAGTTTTTCTCCTTGAATAGGTTGGCGAAGGCGGCGTTTGATGATGCGATAGCAGAACTGGACACACTCAGTGAGGAGAGCTATAAGGACTCTACACTTATCATGCAGTTGCTACGTGACAACCTGACACTATGGACTTCAGACATGCAGGGAGACGGTAAGAGAGCGAGCAGGACCGCTGAGCTCGAGAGCAGCCTGAGGCTCCGTAAACTGTTTACACGAGTCGACCGCTGGGCTCCGATTGGACGTGCAGTTCAGTGGACACTTCCTGTTGTGTCCCTAACTTCTCATTCATTACAGCTGATTCTTTTTTCTGTTCCTTACTTGTCCCTTTCATGTCCCTAATTTCTAACCATTTTGTTTTTTCTTTTCCATTTTCTTTTCCTTTTTTTCCTCATTTCATTTCTCTTACTTTTTTATTTTCTAATGACCCTTTTGATTTATTATAGCTGATTTTTCCCTGTTCTTTCCTTTTCCCTGCCATGTCTTGAGTTCTAACCAGTTTAAACTTTAATTCTATCCCTTTTCTTTTCCTTACCTTTTCATTCTCTCTTTTTGCTTTTCTTTTTTTTTGGTTGTTTGTTTCTTTCCTTTTTTTGTTCTTTTTCTTGCTTTTCTCCTTTTGCCATCTTTTTTTTTTTTTCCCGTTCTCTTTCCATTTTTCTGGGTATGTTACATTCTTGTTTCTCTCTCTCTCTCTAACATATTCTTCTCAGTTCTCTAACCTCTCACTCTCTCCTCCGTGTCACTGGCATAGATTCGTAAGGATCTCCGCCCCCCTCATTTCCCACTAGAGCTCCTCTTTGTAAGTTATCTCTCTTCTGTGCTTTTTCCTCACCTTTTTTTTCTCACCCCTGCTGCTCCTCTGCTTCTCACTAACTACACTGCATCCTGCTGTGTGTCCAAGTGAAGATCTCTTTATTGTCCTCAGAGCTTTGTCACAAGGGCAGTGTGTTCCTCCTGTTCACATTAGATTAGTCTACAGTCGAAATTTTTGCACTCGTGTGAAGTCTTGCTCCAGCTAGCCCGTATGACATCACTGATTGCTATTGCTGTCCCTTTTGTTTCTGGGCCTTTGTGTCGCTCCTTGCTAATTCCTCACCACACATCGGCGCAAGGCAGTTGGCCGCACAGTCGCCTTGGTTACGTCGCCGAGCAGCAAGCGGCCGAGAAATCCTAGTGGGGTTCCCGTGCCTGTAAATGAAGTTCCAGTTCAACTGACACGGCCTTGCATAGTTCATGAATTTTTATGGTTTTTTTTGTACACATTCAATACTGCACTTTGTGTCTAAGTAAGCTCTATTGACACTTTAAGAACACACTCAGTCTGTTGTTTTGGAACACTCCGTTATATGGTGTGTGTGTGTGTGTGCGCATGGTATAGGACAATTGTATCGTAGTACATCACTGTTTTATAGCACTTTTCCACAGGACAATTCGGTACAGCAGCAAATTATTGATCCCACATTTTCTTCTTATTACCATTGCCAGGTGACCCTGAGTACCCTTGGCAGAGTACCAAGAGTACCAGGCAGGGATATGTGGATTGAGCTAGAAATAGAGCCAATATGAGGGAAAAAAACACATTAGTAAGCAGCTTTAGGAGGAAAATATCACAACTTTATCTGAAACTTTATTTTCCCACAGTAAGGTTTTACTGTTGCTAATATTTACCTCACGTTTTCAGGTTGGAAGCCTTCCATTTATGTCCACAGGACACACAGACACAATAGTGAATAATTCAATACATTGCTTCATCTATCATATTCTGAAGTCACGGTAGAGATGCTGAACAAGCAGGACTCGGGAGGCAAGTTGTTGCCTGAGAGCTAAAATTCTCTCACGTGCACAAAAATGAGTTACAGCAGTTAGTTATCACCCAGTACTGTACCCCAAAGCGCTCCCTTATTGAGGCAGAAATGGCACCCGATGTGCAGCAAGTAAACGCGAGGGAGATGCTTGTGCTGTGTTCATGTAGCACGAAAAGGCACGAGTTATTAAGATTGTGTATTACATGTTTAACAGTAATATTTTATCTTATTACTTCAACATTGCTCGGAAAAAAATAGATGATTAATTTGTGGGAATCACAAAATGAATTCGTTGTCGCCTTTCGCGACAGTTGATCGTACAATTAAACTCTCAATAAAACGTATAGTGTCATAGTATAGCATAGTATAGCATTCAGTGTTATAGAAAAGAGCTGGTTACCACATTGTAGCACTGCCAAGTTTCAATAACTCCTACAACTCTAGGCACCAAGGCATCCTTATTTGTCTAGTCACCACACAACCTCCAGAGACCTCCTCCTGTTTCTATGAGTATTGTTGTGTGATGGGAAACAGACACAAGTACTTGAAGAGTTAGGGAATATTCTGGATTTGGATTAGTAACAATCGCTTGCCGTACTACACTGTCCAGTGGAAAAGTGCTTTTCGATATGGGAGAGTCTGTATTAAGCTGAGACATATACACTCACCATCCACTTTATTAGGAACACCTGCTCATTCATGCAGTTCTCTAATCAGCCAATCATGTGGCAGCAGCACAATACGAAAAAGTCATGCAGATACGGTTCAAGAGCTTCAGTTAGTGTTCACATCAAACATTAGAATGGGGGAAAACATTCTGTGTAAACTCTAGAGCTTGTTGTGTGTGAAAATCTCACACATTCAGCGTTTTCTGAAATACTCAAAGCAGTCCATCTGATAAGCATCCATGCTACGATCAGAGTCAGAGATCGCACTTTCTTCATTCTGATGTGTGATGTGAAAATGACCCGGCACTCCTGACTTGCATCTGCATGATTGGCTGATTAGATAACTGCATGACTGTATAGGTGTTCCTAATAAAGTGGACGGTGAGTATATTTTCACGTATTATCTTTATGAATGTAATGCTTGTATTAAAATTTTAAGGTGTGTGTTTATACCAGAATTGGTTTCTGTTGAATCTCCTCTGAGAGCTGATCTGTTCTTATCTCAGGTGAAGAACTGAATAAAGAAGCACTGCAGGATGTGGAAGACGAGAACCAGTGAGACGCCACCACATGGGACACTCTTTCCTCTACTCTCTCTCTCTCTCTCTCACTCTCTCTCTCTCTCATATATATATCTCTCTTTCTCCCTGTATGTCTGTCTGTCTCTCTCTCTCTCTCTCTCTCGCATCCCAAGTCTCTGGTCCCGCCCCTCTCAGGTCTCCATGGTGTCACCGAAAGAGCTCCGAAGTCACCCTGTCTCCTCCAGCACTCACTCTTTCTCTCCTGTATGTCGGTTTAGCGCTCTGCTCTTTTGGGTTACACCCTGGGCATTTTTAAATGCCCTCCCCCTCCCTCCCACCCTTGAACTTGCCACTATCAGATCCACACATGAATTGACCTCCTGAGTGAATAGGCATTGTGGAGAACTTCCCCTGCTGGTTTATTTGTATTAAACCCACTGAGTGTTGTCTGCGTATGGGCTTGTTTTATGTCTCATTTTGCTTTTAATTCAGTGCGAGGTAGCGGTACGGCGTCGTTTGCCTCTGTTCCGTGATTGGCAGAGTTATTGCTTCTGTAATCACACACATTGCTGACTGTGTCATGGCAGCTGGGATGCTAAATCTCAGCTGTCTGTTCTGGGAGATGCAGCACCCTACAAAGGGCATTTTTCTTTTTTTTTTCTTTTTTTTTTCCTTTTCCTCTGCTTGGTTTTTAAAGGGAATGCCTATTAAATTTTTAGGTGCCCGTTTTAAAACAGGCTCTCAGAGCCATTGTTTTTTGCTGCCAGTCTATTCCTATTGCTTTGCACACACTGGCCTCTATGCAGAACGTCGCTCCAGCACTGTATGTGAACACGCACTCCTGTCTAACCATTCAGGGGGGAAAAAAGACCCCCTCCTCAGCTTTTATTTTATTATTATTATTTTTGTCCAACGTGGTTCAGATGCAGATTTCTCTGCCTCAGCTTCGCTCCTCCCTCGTGCTCCCATTTTCTCTCTTGCTCTCTAGAACTTTCTCTTTTTCTCCTCACCCATTCAGTATGTGTAACTTGAACCTGATTTGTACTACTGGATATTCTGATCGGAGCCAACACGCACCATCTGTATTCTTACTGAAACACAGCATGGGATTAACTTTAACCTTCAAATAAAGCCAAACCTAAGTTAAAAAACAACATTTCTAACGTGTTTTTACGTGTTTGTAGTGTGAATGTGTGTATAAAATGTTGGAGGATAAACAGTGCATCAGAGTTTAGACAGTACCTTAGAATCGGAAATTAAAAATGTCAGTGATTTTTGCTGAAAAGACAGACGAGAGACTGGACATCCTTTTGTAGTGCAGAAATGAATAAAGCAGCAGTTTCTGTCGTAACAGCAGAGCTGTATAAAGGGTGATTTCAGGTAATTATGGGACACTTTATACGTAGATGCTGCAGCAACCTTACAATAAGTCTTAATATTATTAATGTCAGGCCTTTTCCTCACTTTCAAGTTAAAGTGAAATGTGATATGATCTTCCTCCAAGGCATCGTCTATAACGTGGGACTGTTGGTTTGGTAAAGTGGGATGATCAGTTCTTGTATAAATTAATTCTTTTTTATATATATATACACATATATACACTTTGGTAATAAATTAAACTATCAAGCATATAACAGATATTTTATGGCAATAAAGTAAGCCACATAAAATGCTAATATCAACAAATATAAATATCACTTCCTTTTCATCTTACTTGTATCATTTCTAGCATTTTAAACAACAAAAATTAAAACCAGTAGGTGTAGTTATGGGAGAAGTACTCAAGTTTATTACTGTTTATTAACAAAATTGTAATCATCAGAGATGCCTGTAATAAAGGCTGACCCATGGGGCTTTTGTGGGATATAAGCAAGTTTTTTACCTATTCTAATGATTAAAAAGTATGATACGTTATATATTTATAAGCACACAAACAAATGCAGTCCCACTGCATAATACACGTTCAGGTAATATGAGACTGTCATCAAACAGTTTGGCAGTGGTAGGGGTTGTCACAATACCAGATTTTGACTTCGATACCGATACCACTTATCACGATGTTTGATACTGTATGATACTATGGCAAAAGCGATGCTTTACCAGGTATCAAGTCTGGTTAAAATAATTGAAAAAGATTTGTTCTTTATAGAGATAGAGAATATAAGAGATTTTTGAAATAATGATGGAATAAGATTATATGTTTCATTTAATTATTTCAAGTTAAAACTCTTTATTTTCAGCACTTTGGTCACGCCATATTCATGACAACTTATTACATAGTTTTAGTTCCGTTAACAGCTTTGTGTTTTGGATGTAAAAGGACATTTAACAGTGAACTTGCACTTTTTACTAAACAGTTTGCCCTTAAATAGAAGCCCCGCCCCTCTGATCAGATCAGGACAAAATAAAAGTAGAGCTTTAGGGATTGGTTGGTTGTTTCGTATATCCCTGATGGTTAGTTCTCTGACATGAAACATGTCAGCAGTGGCCAGAAATTTGTAATGTATTTTTAAGGGTGCCCTGGACTGAGCTAGGTTTCATTGTCACACGTCAGATCTGTATCAGATTTCAGCACCACAAATGGAAAAAAAAGCACACATCAGAATTGAAACTTGATTATTGCTGTTCACATTGTCATGAAAAAGTCAGATCTGTGTCTCACATGAGGAAAATGACTGGATTTGAGGCACTCTTGCCTGAAGTGTGAGCCCAGCCTCATAGCTGGAGCATCCAGTGTCTGGTGTTACGTGCGAGTGAACAGCAGAGGGAGCGAGTGAGCTGCGCATAGTCAGCACTGCTTAAGTTCTCTCACTGAATGGTGTATATTTCAAGACCATAAAGATAATTTAGTGTGTTTAATCTTGGAGAGAAATATACAAGTGCTTCTAATCTTATTGCACATTGGTTTGTTTATTGCACTCAACAACATACAAAGGTTTCTAATAGTTACTTTATTTGAGTCTACATGATACAGTTCCCTTTCTTTTGTGGTGTCATGATTTTCATGAGTGAAATTTATGAAACCGTTCTTTGAATCCTTCATTAAAGCCGGTGACAATGAGGAATTTCTCAGATGAGCATAAAAAATGAACACAAGGTTGGGAAAAATAACTTCTAAATACTAGTGTGCTTGAAATAAATTGAATGGTACAGTCCTCATGTGAGGGTAAAAGTGACAATACAGTGGAGAATGTTCAGTAACATGAGTGACATCATATATATTAGGGATTTTTTTTTTTTTTAAGTACAATCCATAATCAAGAAACAAGACAAATAATTTGTAAATAAATATATACATCAACTAAGACATCTAATTCTTACAGAAAACATTCTGACAAATAAGGGGATAATCAATAATCTGACTAATTGACAACTCATATCCTACTGTAAGATATTTGGAAGGACGCAGTCCATCAAACACAGGTTTAAAAACATGCCCTAAACATAAGTCACACTATATCAATATACTTTATACTGTTTTCTTCAGTCTTTATAAATATTAAAAACATCACAAATCTAGGTTCTGACATCTGCTCTTTATAAAACTATGTCAATTTTTTTAGTAAACATTCAGCCACAATAAAGAAGACTTTTTAGACTTTTAATGCTAATAATGCTGTACACACTTATATATATTTCAAGATCTCAGTAATATAAGCATTGATCGTACCTAAACATACACAACCAGGATAACAAAACCCGTACAAACTTTTATCAAACATCGTGACGCTCACTGCAAAAACTTAAATAGTAACAGTGCTATTCTAGAAATGCTAAAAATCCAAAGAGTTCACGTCATGTTTCCTAAAAATCTGTTTCAAAGCTGTGAAGAAAAAAAACAATGAGCCTCTTTGTGTGCAGGAAATGCTACTAGTAAATCTCTGTAGGTCTAGTTACTCTAATAAAATCCGAAACACACAGGGACGTCCTTGTCCACAGTTCTGAAGTATTGCTACAGTCAGTGCAAAACAGTTACTTTACGAACACAAGATTACATACAGTATACAAACACAACTCAAACTATTTGTAACGTTAGAGGTGAGAAATTGGAGCTGAACGAGCTGTTCCTACCTGACAGGTGCATGCATGATTCAACACGCAGAGTTATTACTGGGAGAAAAAAAAAAATCACAGCACACAAAAGGTGAACTTCGGCAAAAGACCTGAAACCACTTCTCTTCATTTATACAGTAAACACCTGCATTCGGTTGCACCAGCTGAAGTAAGAGCGATCGGAGCCAAGTCTGAATGTCAATGTCAGCATCTTTCAGTTTACTAACTAGGCGACAAAATAAAAAATGAACAGTTTTACCAAGCTGGGATTTCATTTTGGTTTGTTTGGTACATTTGTACATTTGGCTAAATTTTTCTTCCATTACGTGGGATTCCCTGTTTGCCAATGACCTATAGTGGCTGACTGTCAAGAACAACATACTGGGCAAGAGTGAGGGTATTTTCACTCACCTAGCCTTTCTGTAGACATTTTTCTTGCCTAGCTAGTGTTCGCTGCTAGTAATGAACTCCTCGTACTCCTTGAGTTTTATGTTGAAGATGATCAATCAGGTTACTTGTATTGTAGGAAGATCCTGTAAGTCCTCCGCTTGATATTTTTGCAGAGCACAGTTTGCAGTTTGCTTTGATTGTCATCATTACTCTGTGAAAAACCTCCAGATCACCGTCGTGGCTGTTTATCAGTGAGAGAACACGCACTAGGACAACATGGTACGAGATGTTGGTATCGGAGCGCGTAAATGAACACGGCATCAAACCGATATAGACAGATATTGACCACTTCCCTGTTTCTTCACCCATCTTGATTGTAGATGTAGTGTGTCTTGTTAACGTCGAATCATGTTTCTGATTGGCTGGTTATGGTGAAATACATCACAATGCGTTTTATCTATGATAGTTTTACGCACTACTAGGTATGATATACCCAGTGTCTGTTTTGCAAAATTCTGAACCGTGCTAGTTTTTATTTTTTACAATCGAACTTGCGTTCAGCTGGTGCAACTGGCTCCTCATCATGTTTTCAGGTCTCGTACCACGGGTTTCATATCTGTGGTTAAAGTTGTGTCCTACAATGTTGTTCGGATAATTGTATGCCACTTTGGATAAAGCATCTTCTGACTGAATAAAAGTGAATATAAATGTGTTGTGATTCTGAGGCAATTGTTCATCCAGGCTGATTTGTTTCATAATGACATGTTCCTAAACACGCAGCCACAATGAAGAAGATGGACGTTTTAGGAGCAATGCTACAACTTTGAACTCAGAACGATATATTGATCACCTCTACTGCTGTTTTATCAGGAGTAGGCAGCGGTGCTTTTACGGATGAAGTGGAGCTCTCTTTGAAATGATTCAGTGTGTGAACTGAAAAACAAAGCTGTACATGTACAGTGTAACTGCATTAGGCGTCTGGACAGAGGCGGCTTCAGAATCTTTCATTCTGAGCTATTAGTCCATCTGTCCCTCTTTACTTTCCTCCACTGTCTCTGCTTGGCCTGAGATTCAGCTCAGGTTAACACCACGTCCAGTGTGAATGAATCAAACTCAAAACGAGAACTAAACTGGTTTGACTGGTGGACTTGTGGATGTAAGTCAGGATGGATAGGATTTTTTTTAAAGCTGCCCGAAGAGGATGGAGCAGAGGAGGAAGATTGAGTAAAGCAGCATGAGGCCCAGTCCCAAACGCCGGTCCAGCTTCCAGCCGTTCAGGTGAACACTCAGCACCTGGAGGCATGAGAAAACACACAACAAAACACTTGAATTAAAAATTATTTTCAAAATAATCAAAAAGGATATTTTAATATATTTGAATTACATGCTTTTTTTTGGAGGTTCTGTGGACATTTGGATAGTCTTTAGTCAATAAATACAACAAAATACATAACTGAAAGACCTAAAAAAAAAAAAGTACTTTTAGTTAGATTTAAGTTAAGGTTAAGGTTAGAGTTATGTGTAGCATTATTTTGCCCAATACCATTTAATTCATCAATACAGAACTCAGTGAAAAGACATTAATTACAGTAAAACTAGGGTGTATGTGTTACTCACAGTGAGGAAGACGGATGCTAGTAGCAGGATAACTGAGTACACCAGACCTTTATTGTTGATGAACACCTGGCAATACATGGAAATATACAGTGAAAGAAAAATATCAATCTAAAGCCTACATGGGTTTCTTCATCTTAAGAACTTCCTGGCTGTGGATTTTTCCCCTTCATAAGAGCAGTAGCATATAGTCAATGCTATGAATAGCTTTTGAATAAATATAATAAATAAAACACAGTATTAATGAATTACCAACACTCTGGTTAAATAAAGACAGTACCAACATTAAGCCTCACTTATCAAGCTGGATATGGACGGATTTATTCATAAATTGCTCATACGAGCATTTACACAAGAAATTTGGTATTCGTTAAAATCCCGTAATTTTGGAAAAAAACATTCATTTCCTACTTGTGCTCCTCAGTGTGTGTAAATTTACTCATAAGAAGACCTCGACTTGTTCGACTTCAAATCATATCATTTACTTGGATTACTGCACTATTATATATGGAATATATTGTCAAGTTTAAATAGCTTATTTTTATTATATTTGCAGCATTTAGCCCTTATCCTGACTGATTTATTGAAGTGATTTTGTGTCTCTGTCAAAAACACATCCTCATGCTAGTTCGCTAGGACAGGGAAATCAAGCCAACACAAACCCATAAATTAAGACAAATATCCGGCAAATAGTCATTCAATTATAACAGGACAAATACCAGTCTGTCTGTGCGTAACTGTAAGCCATAAACAAACGCCTCAGCTGACGGAAGATTAAGGTAACACTCATGACGTAAAAGCTGTTAAAAGACCGGTATGAATTTTTCAGAGACTGAAAGCGGGGTTGTAAATTGGTTCTGTTTGCCATGGCATCTTCTTTTGATGCTGTGCAGCACTTCCCGCATGAGACACTTGAAGTGAAGTGATGTGTAGCCAAGTATGGTGACCCATACTCAGAATTTGTGCTCTGCATTTAACCCATCCAAGTGCACACACACCGTGAACACACACCCGGAGCAGTGGGCAGCCTTTTTTTGCTGCGCCGCCCGGGGAGCAGTTGGGGGATCGGTGCCTTGCTCAAGGGTCTCACCTCAGTCGTGGTATAGAGGGTGGAGGAGAGCGCTGGTCATTCACTCCCCCTACCTACAATCCCTGCCGGCCTGAGACTCAAACCCATGATCACTTGGGTACAGTTTAGCTTTTTTTCTCCTAAGTTTAAATGTCTCCTAACTTATATCACACCTAATTCAAAATTTCTGTATTTTTTTTTCTGGTGCTGTTACACTGAAAAATATTTTTAGTGGCTTAGAAGTGAGTCAAAATATCTTCCAATTCTGCCTTTTTTACTTTTCTTTCAACGCTCATTTCGTACTCCCAGCTGCTTGACCTTTTATGGGTGTCAATAAACGCAAATGAGCTGTGTCGGGAACACGCTTTGCACTTTACGGGTGATCAACACACACATGCGAGTACGAAGAAAATCAGGATTTCCTAAACTGTAAATCCGGAAGAAAATTTTAGATGGCTTAGTTTGGCTTATGCAAACATTTACACAAAACTTTACTAAAAGATTGATAAATGAGACCCATTATGATTTTTGACTCTATTGTCCAGCACATGTGTAAGATTTATGTCAGCGGTATATAAAGTAGTAGTTCAGGTAAAAATGAAAATGTAAAGCCGAGATGACATGATTTGGGATGACAATCTTCCATTGCTTCTGGACATTAGCTACATTAGCTAAATGCTATCCATTGAATTGAATCCATTGCTACATTAGCCTTGTAGCTTCTGTGTAAAATCGCAGAAGTAAAATTGAGACAATGAACAGGTTTTAGCTGGTTCCCCAGTTTTCTTCCCCCCCTTGATAACATGCCACATAATAGCTAACTAATGGTCTGACCTGTGAGACTACCATAACTCTGACCAGGACAAGTTTGTTGCTGCTGTTGACCAATGAAATACCCAATACTAGTTTTTGGAGGACACCCTTAGAACAGAAACATGTGCATTGAAATATCATTTTAATCAAATTTCCATGATATCAGTGTTTAGATGTGCATTTATTAAAACATGCAGTGAACAGAACTGTCCCCTACTTAAAAATCAAGTATGCATACTTAAAAATCAAGTAAGCATATTAGTATTATAAGTGTGCATTTATTAAAACATGCAGTGAACAGTACTGTCCCCTATGTTGTTGCCAGCCATGAAAGAAGGAAAGCTAGACCATGTCCTTAATCTTACTTCAACCACAGAGATAAACAGACATAGGTTAGATCTTTAAAAAAAAACAACCACTGGATTTTACGAGTATGTTGAATTTGCATGTTTTCTTGCAAATTTCTAAGTGTGCAGACTTGAAATTTTTGCATGCATACTTAAAATTCTAGTATGCATACTTATTTTTCTAGTATGCATACTTGATTTTTAAGTATGCATACTTAAAATTCTAGTATGAATACTTGATTTCTAAGTATGCATACTTATTTTTCTAGTATGCATACTTGATTTTTAAGTATGCATACTTAAAATTCTAGTATGAATACTTGATTTTTAAGTAGTCATACTTAAAATTCTAATATGCATACTTGATTTTTAAGTATGCATACTTATTTTTCTAGTATGCATACTTGATTTTTAATTATGCATCTAGTTTTTTTTAAGTATCGATAATTATTTTGTGTTCAACTTTTTTTAAAATATGCATATTATCTAGCATACTTATTTAGCATTTGTACATATTTTCAGTGCTTTGTACTTTCATGTTTCTATGCTTAAATAATTCTATGTGTTAGTAGATCAAGTAAACACTGCTTAGTTAATTAATCCATTGGGTAAGTTAGGAAGCTTTAATTTGAGTCAGCTGCAGTGACAAGTTGGCGTTATGAGTAGTGTTGTTGCTGCGTATTCCAAGGGGTGCTGTTTCATGCCTCAGCTCTGGTTTCTTTCCCAGAGTTTCTAGATTTCTCCTGGGCCTGTGTCGGTTTCCTAGAGGTTCCCCAGTTTTCTTCCACCCCTTGATAACATGCCACATAATGGCTAACTAATGGTCTGACTTGTGAGACTACCATAACTCTGACCAGGACAAGTTTGTTGCTGCTG
>CM041001.1:5713863-5727015 GCA_022985145.1 Pangasius djambal | reverse complement strand
TGGTTTCTTTCCTAGAGTTTCTAGATTTCTCCTGGGCCTGTGTCGGTTTCCTAGAGGTTCCCCAGTTTTCTTCCACCCCTTGATAACATGCCACATAATGGCTAACTAATGGTCTGACTTGTGAGACTACCATAACTCTGACCAGGACAAGTTTGTTGCTGCTGTTGACCAATGAAATACCCAATACTAGTTTTTGGAGGACACCCTTAGAACAGAAACATGTGCACTGAAATATCATTTTAATCAAATTTCCATGATATCAGTGTTTAGATGTGCATTTATTAAAACATGCAGTGAACAGTACTGTCCCCTACTTAAAAATCAAGTATGCATACTTAAAAATCAAGTATGCATACTAGTATTTTAAGTATGCATACTTGATTTTTAAGTATGCATACTTGATTTTTAAGTATGCATACTTAAAATGTTAGCATGCATACTTGATTTTTAAGTATGCATCTCATTTTTTTTAAGTATCGATAATTATTTTGTGTTCAACTTTTTTAAAATATGCATATTATCTAGCATACTTATTATTTAGTATTCTTACATATTTTCAGTGCTTTGTACTGTCCCCTATGTTGTTGCTAGCCATGAAAGAAGGAAAGCTAGACCATATTTCAAATCTTAATTTAACCCCAAAGACTTACAGCCATGGGCCAGATAATTTGAAAGAAAAACATAATGGATTTTACGAGTATATTTATTTTGCATATTTTCATGCAAACTTATTTTTAAGTGTTTTGGCTTAAGGGGATATGCATATGCACACTGCAAGAGCAACACAGGAATAACAGCTCTTTTTTAAAATTAAATATACAGAATATATATTGTCCAGAATATACTTGTAGCATGATTAGTTATATCCTTCCACCTAGAATTGGATCTGTGGCTGTTTAACCACCTCACAAGTATGTCCAAGCTCTTAAAAAAGTGAAAGAGTGCTCACCGATGATCCATGTTCGACCACCAGCGTTCTGAGCACCCATGGGAAGCCCAAACCAAGCAAGATGTCAAATATATTACTGCCTATTGAGTTAGACACCGCCATGTCTCCCATACCTGACACACACACACACACACACACACACACAAAGGAAGAAATACTCTATTACTTTCTATTTCTATTCATCCGTGAGCCTGTCATGCTTCCTTGATTTTATACTATATTTACGCAGGAGCCTGTATTATATAATACTCAGATTCTGCTCCTTTTGGTCTTAGCAGAACTTTGATCTGTTTAGACAAGCTACAAAATTATTATGGTAGGTTTAGGTAGCAAAAAACGAGAGAAAAAAAGGCTTTTTGGCCCAAAAATTGTACTTAAGGTTCATCCATATGCAGACACTCACTGACCTTACTGATATGAACAAACTGCGACTATTAAAGTCTCATTGTCTTCTTTGCATAATAAAAGAGCTGATTGTCGAGTGTAGCAGAGTGCCTATTACTGGTCACACTGTTATCATTTTAGAGTCACAATCACTGCGCTGTAACTGATTACACCTTGGCGGGGAGACCCACAGTGTGCAGAATAAACTGGCACAAATAGAAGTTCTGCCTCTCCATCTCACGTGAATATAAAGACATGTAACGACAATAAATAATTACTGTTGTATATACTGTTCTGTAATCATGATCATCGCTCAGTGGATCAGTGCGGTTAAAGGCATTTAATTTATTCCATTAACTAAACAATAATGACTAATGAAACTAAAGATGCTTAAGGGAATAAGTATCTGTAATGCTACGTCTACTTCTAGAATGAGAAGAATACAAGAATTAGTCATAGTTATCATGTACCTTGGCGAGCTACGATCAGGCTAGCCATGCAATCCGGCACACTTGTGCCCGCTGCCAAGAACGTGATGCCCATGATATAGTCCGGGATGTCCAGGGTGTAGCTGATAATGGTGACCTGAAGAGACAAATATTGACAACAGTATTTGATATCATTAAGGTTTAATGATTTTTTGTGTGAAAAATGCTATAAATCATAAACTATAACTAATTCAACATGGCTTGTCAGCATGCCTTGCATCTACATTTATATTCACATTGATATGACAGAGGTAGCAACATCTAGGGTTTAGCATTTATGATTTTTGGTCCAGTAAATAAATTTCAGGCAGAATTCACTGAAGGGGAAAGGACCTGTGGATTTTGCCTCTGTCTTGAGAGCCAATAGAAACCAAGAAGGCAGGACTGTGATCTCTTTAGTCAGTAAAAAATAAATAAATGGAGAAGCTGCTTATTATTAATTGGCAGTCACACCAAACTTTTGCCTCATTGTTATCTTACTGTTGCTATCCAAAATGAGCCATCTTGTCTACCAACATTCTGTTTCTCTCTCTGCCTGCCTGCAACATTGGCACCTTTGATATTTTGATGATACCACAGCCATCTGCGCCCTCTTACCATCCACACCATCAGGTAGGAGAAGATGGCGATCCAGAGCGTAGAGGTGATGAAGGTGACCATGAACCAGCGATGCCAGCGGGGCAGAATGCAGTTGGGCACTGTGTAGTACAGCAGCACACCCAGTGGCCATGATACTGCCCACTTAACACGGGCTGCACAACCATCTGGCGAACACACAGTCATGATGTGTAAATGATTATACATTTACTACTTATACACTTACTACAAAGATACAAAATAAGACTTGTATCTATTAGATCCATAATGACTAGCAGGAGGTTTGGGATAACCTGGCAGATGGAGAGGTCTGAAGATTTCGTCCCTGTCCTCCTCTTCCTCTGGCTGAGGGTTATCTGCTTTCACAGCTCCATCTATGTCTATCCTCTCTCCATCCTGAAGGGGTCTCTCCACACTCCCTCCGTTCTCAATCCCTCCGGAGCCAAATGTCTTCACTGGGCTTCCCCTCTGCCCTGATTCTCTTATCAGTCTCTGTCTCTGAAAAACAGAGTCAACAGTTTCTATAACTTTTTAACATCAGTAATAGGGTGATAGGTTGACTCAGTGATATTGTATTGTATCTACACATGTATGTATATTATATATATTTATATTCAAATATTTTTCCAACATTAACGTTAAAAATCCTTATAGAAATTGTTTTAAAATCCTTATAGAAATTTTCAGCCCTTTTTTAAACCGGAAAGATCGTAGAAAAGTCTTAATAAAATGACTGTGTGAAAGGTATTGCTCTTTTCTCAGAGAACTGAATTCTCAATTCTGATTGGTCAGACGTTTGTTTTGTTTATTTTTCTATAACAGCAACTCTGACAGTAATGTCGGCTGTAAATCAAATCAGGAGTTATATTAATGCACTCATTAATGTTTCTGTAGTAATAACACATTCACAGGGACTTACATGCTGCATGTAATTTAAGCCTAATAATAAATAAATGTAAGAAAAACATATAATCTTTGATATGGTGAAGATTTCTGTGAGATGTTTATTTAACAGTTATGAAAGGACTATCCGATTTCAGAGCTTTGTAACAGTCAGTGAACAAAGTCTGTCTTAAACATAAAGATGAGATCCTTTGTACATTTAAAAATATATTTTGCAGAAGTTTTACTATAAATTAAATAAAAGAAATGAACACTGCTAATACACAGATAATAAATATGGAATATATTTTAAAACAGATTTATTAAGAGGACTGCTATTTAGTCCCCAGTACTTTATAAAAAACAATGCATATCAATCAATGCAAGACCATTTTTAATGATTTTCATCTGGTGTGATTTGGAGGGTGGTGGGGAGGAGGGGGTCCCTGTATATATAATATATACATATTTCAGACAGCAACCTAAAACTATGAAAACTTCTATGTTTTCCACCAGTATCACTTTTATTTATTTTAAACAGCTGTGAAAAAGTGTTTCTTATTGTTTCTTCCAGTTGGAAACTAGTAGAAACATCCCAGAATGTTCTCCTGCTGGCTGTGCCATGCTATGTAAACCACAACACGTCAATCTGAAAATGGCCTGTAGATATCAGTGATATCTGAATGCTGAGTATGTGATGGTGTGTAGTGTATACTGATGGTGTGTAGTGTATCTCACTTCGCTGATGAGTACGCGGCCAGCCATGCTGAGACGAGTGCGAGGTGAGAAATGGGGCGTGATCATGATGCGTAGCCCCGCCTCTGGAAAAGAGAGCTGGTGAGGCCTGAGGATCAGCAGCTCATCCACCATCACTACTGGAGAGTCCTGCTGTGCTGCTCCAGGCTGACCTGAGGACAGTACTGAGATGAATTAGCCTACACTGATCTGAGACCCGTACCAAGATATATTATTCTACACTGACCTGAGAACAGTATTGAGACATATTAGCCTACACTGGCCTGAGAACAGTACCGAGATATATTATTCTACACTGACCTGAGAACAGTACTGAGACATATTATAATAATAATAATAATAATAATAATAATAATGACAACAACTTTATTTATATAGCACCTTACATACATAAAATGCAGCTCAAAGTGGTTCACAATGGAAAAGATGGATAAAATAATAATAAAACAATAACATTACTGAGATATATTAATCCACACTGACCTGAGAACAGCACCGAGATATATTATTCTACACTAATCTAAGAACAGTACTAAGATATATTAATCTACACTGATCTGAGAACAGTATTGAGATACAGTATATTAATCTATGCTAACCTGAGAACAGTATTTAGATACAGTATATTACTCTACACTGACCTAAGAACAGTCCAGTACCATCACAGTTGTACTGTTCTAAAACCGGAGTATGTATGACCTTTACCTGGAGCCAAGAAATTTTCGTACTTTAAATTTGTAGTTTGTATAAGTTTGTGTTTTAAAATACACTGACAAATGTCAGGCTACCAGGGCTCCACACACTGTCCTCCCCAAACACACAGAGATCATCACAGATAATGATGACTGTTACCAAAAACACTGACCAAGTGCCGACAGCACCAAACACATACACAGACACAAAACATATGAACAGACTGATGCAACAGCATAAACACACACTGACTCGCACTAAATTAGGAAAAGAAGAGATGCAGAAGCAGCAGCAGCGTGGCGCCCCTGTCCAGAACAGCACAAACTCCCCAGTAAAAAAAAGTGAGCTAATCAAAATACTATTTCAAAATATTTTTGTAAACTCTTTTAAAGAACAGAAAAACTAAATAGTCAAGAATACCATTTTACTGGACAAGTTCACATTTTGTAAACTATTATTTCAGAGATTGATTGCTTCTTATTATTCTGTGTAACAAAAGGATTTAAAGCCCACTACAAATGGATTTCATAAATTAAACTTTCTCCTTTTCTTGTCTCCCAACAGTACTGAAAAAGGCAGGAGGCTGCGTTTAACTCCTTATCATCAATAAGAATGGAGGTGTAAAAAATGATTAGACCTTTTCTCAGAAGCACCATGGAGGTATTGCAGTTGGCTCCATCCTCCACAGTGTCGTCGATTCGAGGGGTTTCTCCTTGCAAGCAGCACCGGCCTGGACCACCGCAATGGCGCTCCACGAAGCTCGCAATCTGACTGTTAAACCTGCACATGGGAAAGCAACATGAGCACGCACACAGCAACAACAAGCTGTGTTCTCTTTCTAAGGAAAAATGATCTAAAAAATCTACTAGTGCAACATGCTTTCAATACTGTAACTATTCAATGTATAAAAAAATTACAAAATTCTAGTACAGATGAGTGCAAAAGTTTGCATCCCCATGGTATCCTGGCTGTTGAAAATGTAAATGTACCTAAATTATCTTAAAAAAATACAATTCCAGGAACCTAAAACTAAAATGTGGATGTTTCCTCCAACAAGGCAACATCAGATTCAAGATAACAAAAAGTTTTAAAAGAACCAAAACCAAGGAGTCAGAAAGACCCTCTTGGGTTTAGAAGTTATTAGAGAGTAATTATTTTACATTTAGAAATGAAGATACAAACCATTAAACTGATATTTTGTTTTTTAATTTCTTAAGACACTATTTGTGTATCATAGTAACAATGAGGGAACTTATTATCTTAATTCACATTGATTTACTAAAGGATTTCATGTGAGAAAACATGTGCCTGCTTGTTAAAAAAATCTACACTCTTATTTACCAGCAGGGTCTACACAGGATTGTGTCTTTCACATGATCAGCATTGCATGTGCTGTCCACTTTTGCACATTTGCCTTAATGAATATGTAATTTGGGTTGTTTCTACCTAAAAGTGCAAAATGCAGGGCCTTATCTGAGCAAATAGATTCTTTCCATACCTATAATTTACTGCCTTAAAGTCGCCTTAAGAACGACAATCATGTCACAAATTAAGACATACAGAGGGCATGTATTGAATTTGCAGTAAGCTGATTCCACCGGCTGAAGACAAAATACATATTATACTAATTTAGTAAGAAGTTTATCTAAATTATGCCTTAGTAAAAATAATCAGAACATAACACTAATGTCTACAGTCTTTTATTCATTTACTTATATGATATTTTGAACAGTTTTTCGACTCGTCTCCCTGCTTTGGTTGGTGTTATATTGAGTTTTTGTTTTATTCTTTTGGGAGTTTCTTTGTTATACAAACTCGCAGGAGCAACTGGAAACATTTATCGCACGCCAAAATCTCATTTACATACTGTTTCCTCCCCACATGATATAATTCTTCCAATTCTACTTTTTTTAAATTACCTGTTACACACCCACTATCTGACTGAAATTTTTCCCATTTCATATGCATTCATCCTTGGGGTCTTATACAGCTGCTGACTTCTCAAATCTGATTGGTCAGAAGGTGTTGATTAATTTTCAGTAGTTTCAGATGCAAGGTAAATCACAAGTTTATATCAATGTGCTCTCTCGAATGCGTTTCTATAGTAACGCCTTACACAGGGATTTGTAATGTGGATGCTGCACATAAACAGATAAAAAAATTGCGTGTAATTGTTGATGAGGTGAAGTTTTTTTGTGGGGAGGCGTATCACACCGTAACTCTACGCCCTGTCGTGTTTTATTCCTTACTTAGTAAATCAGGGTCTAAATGTCTTGGTATAAATTTGTTTTCTTCATTGTGTCCTAAAGGTATGCAAACTTTTGCACTCAACTCCACATGACTGCATTCACTCACTTCATGATGAGAATGTAAACTCCGTACATGGAGATCAGGAGCATGGACTCCCACCTGGAAGAGTGTACACAAGACAGATAAATAGAACTCAGTGCCAAATACATGCTCCATTTGGAATTTGTTCATTTGGACCAAAGCGTGATAAATGCTGTGTGAAATATCCACAGCGATGACTGCACTTGCTGTTTTAAAGGAGGAAATAATGTTCGCTGATTGGTCGTTCTCCCCTTTTAATAAGCTTCTGATTGTGACTGATTTCATTGCGAAGGCTGTTCTGTATAAGCAAAGCGCAGAGGTAATAAGCCTGTTTGATGCATTCATTCATATGTAAAAGTAACGAAGGGCTGTAATTAGACTCACCACACAACCCTCTCATCATAGATGACCTAGAGGAGCAGTTCAGGAAATGAATAAAAGCAGCGAATTAATGACAGCGAGCATCAGTTATTGTACAATATATCAAATCAGAATTTCATCAGTTTATTCAGTAGTTTATTCATGGGATAATCTAACATTTGACTGGCTTTATCTGTGTTCAGCTTAAACGCAGGAACATTTATCTCTCTCCTTCTCTCTCTTTCACACACACACTCACACACATAAACACACACACAAACACACACTCACCAAGATCAAAGCCAGAACTGAGAGGATGTAGTAGAGTGAGTCTCGGAACAGAGACCACCAGGTAAGAGCCACCGTCTGTGAGCGAGAGACCGAGATCCACATTACTGATCACACACAATAACGCTGACTCACAGTCACTCATGTTTCAGACAGAGGACAGCTGATACATACTAATGCAGATGTGGGTTAGCACAAAGAGAGAAAAAACAGACGTGAACAGAGGTGGTTAGCACAAAGAGAGAAAAAACTCTAGTGCATGTTGCTGGCTTCATGCTAACAACATAAATAATAAAATAGAGTGATATTTAACTGCAATCTACAGAAAAACTTGAAACTATAAGCTGATTTTAAAAGGATTTTAAGCGAACTTTACACAATTTGCGGTCCGCTCCACGTGTTATACTGCACATAATACTGCAATAACCATTTTTAGGCCGCGTACACATTTGTTGGCACTGATACTGAAATAATTTACATAGTATAAAGCAATCAGGTGCATCATGGAACATTTTATTTAGCTCTGTTTATGTTGGCTGTTCCTGTTTCTTGCTAGCAATGAACTTCTTATGCTTAGTTTTATGTTATGCCATTTAAACTGTCAAAACTTTAATAGTGAGAGTCTAAACACACTATGTTAAACACACTCAGCGAGCACGGTCATTAACAATGACCGTAAGGTCCCATGAGTGAAGCATAGACCCTGTGAGCGAGGGGAAAGGAAGCGTCCGTGCCTCAGTGTTCAGTGCTCGCAGAAGTGAACTGCTCTCTCTTGTGTGCCAATTTCTCTGCACACTTCAATGCTCCGTGCTCACGAATACCTTTGTGTGCACACAATTCATGGCATCTTGCACTCATTTCTAATGACCACAAACCCTGACGCTGTTATGCACCCTCAGGTCAGCCACCCTCACACTCTCGAATAAAGATGCTGTTTAAACAACATATATTTTGTAGGAACTTGCTGTAGTTCCTCTTCTTGATATTTTCGCAGAGCACAGGTTGCTGTCTGCTTTGCTTTGACTGCTATCAATAATCATGAAATACGTCCAGTCGTAGTAGTTTAGTGTCATCTATTGATTAGTGTGACAACGTACACTAGCCTTACATCACGTAGTATCATATGGTATTGGAGCATTTTTTTTGTGAATATGAGTACAAGCATCACACTGATACCCAATACCTAGTAACAGTATTGATGCATCCCCAATAATAAGTATATAGACTTCGAGCAAAACCTACTTGTTAGAATTTTATTACTGACACAAAAGGCAAACATCACTTATATGCCCAAAATTCTCAATATATCAACAAAAGATAATACTTCATGTTCTGTGTCCTTCCTGTATTCTCTATATAATTTGGTCTGATTTCTGTTTTATCTGAAAAAGTAGTTTTAGATGTCTCCTGTATCACCATAGCAAGAGATCAAAAATCATAAATGCTATGGCTAAACCACTGACATCCGCTCCTCTGCCAATGGCCGCAAAACTTTGACTAAACTTCGCAGCATCGAGCAGGCATTAAAGCAGAACCAGGAGCCTCATTATTCATGTTTACGTTTTTTATGAAATGAAAATGAGCACTAAGCTTGAAAAAAGCTCAAAGCTGTCAGAAACCACAGACTAACAACTAATACAGAACGCTGGTCCCATTATCAGTAGACAGAGCAGTCACAACTCAGTGGGTGCTGGGAAAATTCAAATTAGAGACTACAAAACAGTAAAGACTACAGAAGCAGTCTCTAGCATTAAAATGTATGTATAAATAAATGTATCTATTGCAGCCTAGAAATTTCCACACTTTCTCTTTTTTTAAAACTCTTTTTTATACCTCCTGATTCTTTTTTTATTATATTCTGAGATAAACTGCTGGAACAGTGATTCTGTCTAAATCATCCAACTTATTCTGTGTGACAGATTGCAGTATGCAGTATTTATGAAAAGCTGAACACTGGGTTAAATTATGTACAACTTTTGAAGTGTCAATCAAGATTTTCTCCAAAAATGGCAGCAGGCTTATGTAAGAATCATTAACACCTCTGAACAAAAGAACAAAGAATCTATTTTCACTGGTTGAAAGCTTAGTTCTTTCATTTTATAGTTTAGTAACTTTTAGTATAACTTTTAGTATAGTTTTTTTTTTTTGTTCTTCAGACTGCAAGACGTCAGTTGCTTCAAGGACTGTATTATTTAAAAAAAGGTCATTTTAAAAATCTGTTATAAAGGACTATAAATTTAACAAGATAAAATTTCATTTGTCTAAACCAGCGGCCTAAATTGAATACTCAATTCTGATTGGTCAGAATGTGTTGATTAATTTTGTATAAAATAAGCAGCTCTGATAGTAGTTCTGGCTGCAAGAAAAATCACATTATATTAATGCTGTAATACATTATAATTTCTGACAGGGTCTTGTATGGCAGACACTCCACACAAATGGATTAAAAACGTGATATTGTTGCTATGGTGATATTTTCTGTGAGCACTTAGCATTTGTGGAGCAGTCTCCAGTGTCACGCTCAGAGATAAAGCTATAACTTTAAGTTTCCCCACACAGGAAAGTCTTCAGGACAAAAGATTTTATTGTTTTGTTTCGCAGATGTTCCACAACATTCAATGTAACTATAAAAGGATAAAACATACTACATGTTGCTCTTTAATACTGTGACTGAAAAACTGGTGGGTATAAGAGACGTAAAACCTTAAGACATGCTGTTATAGGAAAATAATCAACTTCAGGGCAGTAACAGTAACTCTGCTTTGCTTTTGGTTATAACAGCACACCCTGTCATGTGGAGACAAAAAAATACATATTTAGAAGTTTAGGAACATGTCCACCCACTTCTCCTGTTTCCTATATCCATGTGTGTGTGTTAATTAAACAGATGGAAGAGACACTTACCTGACCAGCGAAGATGCCACACACTCCGATGATGACGAGGATGTTGAAGACAGCTGACCCGACAATCGTTCCCACTCCCACATCCCCCTTAGTGATGAATACACCTGTCAATCAAACAGAGGCTATGTTTAGCTTTAAGGGATTTCTGCATTCAGAAACAGACATGATGATTTGAAACGATTTCATGCAGTACCCAGACCTGTCAGAATCATTATATCATCACTTAATTAATTAATCGCATTATTCGAGATTCCACAATCACCAAAGCAGAATGTGTCGACAAACCTGAGGTTAATTCTCAATAAGTTCATCAATATAGTAAAAATTCACATGAAAATTCATAACATATTTGTTCATGTTTCTATGAATTATTTATAACTATAGTTTGTGGGGTAACAGTAATATTTAGTTAGTGATACAAGTTGTAACTCAACATTATGGCTAAAAACAGGTCTTATGGTACCAACAAACAACACTGTGCATGCTTGGGGGTTTTAAAGTGCCTGTCAACAAAAAGCATTAATTATGAAATAAATCTGAACACAGATACACATTTTCTGGTTCTAATTCCTCTACGTGGCCTACTTCCCAGACTGGTTAAGACCCTTTCAACTAAAGGTTTTTTTTGGTAAATACTCACTTAATAATCTTTGTGTTTCAGAACTGTGATCAATCACACTACATAACTGAAATGACACAGACGTGACCTCTGAACTGACCAATCAGAGAGGTGAAGAGCTCAGGGGCAGAGCTTCCAGCAGCCATGAACGTAGCCCCAGCTACATCCTCACTGAGGTGCAGGTTCTGAAGCAGACAAAGAGAAACACTACATATGATTATGCAGTTAGACATCCTAAAATGCATCCTAAACACACCACAGGGATAAAAATGTAGGTCAAGTAACAGGCTCAGTGTGAAAAGCATCTGGATACCCCAAAATGAGGTACATATCTCATGGGATTATGATGCAGTTCAATCTCATTTCTTTGCCTAAGCTCCTTTTAACGCAGTCGCTCCCCACAAAAGCAGCATTATCTGAGGTCGAAAAAGCCCCACTGGCGAGAAAAAGTACTCCAATCGGAAGGGAAATGCACTTTGCAGATGCTCCTCATTAGCAAGACCTTTAACTGGATTTGGTGACACGTTGCGTTAACATCCCAAATGAGGGACAGGGAACAAATTGAACTGTCATCACTTTGTGTGGCCGCTCATGTGGCGCCCATCCGTTGTGACTTCTCACCTCTGAGATCTTCTCCAGGGAGGGGACAAAGTAGTCATCACAGACGATAGCGAGAGCGTAGAACATGTAAATGGCCTGGAAGAGTGAGAGAGAGAGAGAGACAGAGAAAAAGAGAGAGAGAGAATCGAAACTGTTGCTCTATTTATTGTGCTAGGTACTTGACCTTATGTTCAAAATGACTTAAAATTGGATTTAAACCTGAAATTGATATATGTACACAAACTGAAAAGTGTGCTCATGCAGCTCATGTTTCCCTGATGGAGGACTTTTAGTCAGTGCTAGGATGACATGAGTGAATAACTGAATGATTAAATTAATGAATGACTCAATGATTATAAAAATGAAAGAAAAACAAAGGATTTAAAGTAACCAAAAGACTTTAAAATGGCCATGTGCCAGAATAAGGCCCTTGCAAAAACTATGTTAAAGCTGCAATGCAAAAGAGTTACCAGTTAAAAATGAAAAACAAATTGAGTCAGTGGAGTAAAGTCTGTAATAGTATTTTACAGTCAGAACTGTCAGGTCCAAGTTGGCAGGAATTTCTGAATGCATGTCATATATCATCACCAATATATCATGCATTAATCACAGTCCAATTTATGTGTAGATTAGTCATGATTCATCCACAAAGGTGAGGAGGGAAAATGTTAATTATATTTCTTAAAAATACAAATTTCTACCAAAGTACATTCCAATTGCAGTGCAGGAGCATTGGAGACATTTTGATATCTATATCAAACAACTTGATCAAAGTGTGATGGTCACTGTGTGAGGAAATCACACTTAGTTACCAAGGTTTTAGACAATTAGAACTGTAAAATGTTATTCATGCACAACAATGTTAAACACACTGACAAGCTCTAATTCTCTTTTAAACCTTCCACTGTCGTTGTGATTGATGTCATGATCTTCAGATCAATTAAAAAACTCTGACCTTAAATTCATCTAGAAAATTCAGAAGACTGCTATGCAAAACAGACCTGCAGTAGGTTCGACAGCTATCTGAGAGGTTTTTAAAATTCAAGCATTAACTGTACCAGGAAAACCAGTAAGTGTTAGTAATTAATCTCATCTAGAATAGTATATACAGTCAGGTCCATAAATATTGGGACATCGACACAATTCTAACATTTTTGGCTCTATACACCACCACAATGGATTTCAAATGAAACGAACAAGATGTGCTTTAACTGCAGACTGTCAGCTTTAATTTGAGGGTATCTACATCCAAATCAGGTGAACGGTGTAGGAATTACAACAGTTTGCATATGTGCCTCCCA
>CM041001.1:5698178-5713763 GCA_022985145.1 Pangasius djambal | reverse complement strand
CAAGTGGGAGGCACATATGCAAACTGTTGTAATTCCTACACCGTTCACCTGATTTGGATGTAAATACCCTCAAATTAAAGCTGACAGTCTGCAGTTAAAGCACATCTTGTTCGTTTCATTTTAAATCCATTGTGGTGGTGTATAGAGCCAAAAATGTTAGAATTGTGTCGATGTCCCAATATTTATGGACCTGACTGTAAGTAAGCAATTTGAGACACAACACTAGTTCGTTTAGTCAGTTGCACAGTACCACATGGTGCTACACTGCCCCTACTATTTAGCTTGGTATTGCACCATGCAGATGTGTAATGTTAATTTCTGAGGATGTGCAAAAGCAATGACCACAGGATATGCACGGCAGCCATCTTGTCTGCATGTACACGTAGTTAAAAGCAAGTATATTTCAGCCTTTAAACTGGCTCCTTACCAAATATGATTAGCAGGAAGAAAGCCTAGGCAAGTTGGAAAAGTAAATAAAATCATTTCTCATTGTTTTGCTGAAATATATTTATAGTTTCTTAAAGTAGAGGTATCAAAATAGAATTCGGTCACAGCAACATCTGATGGGTTTTCCCAGACTGCCACAGATAAGAGCAAGAAACCATTGCTGTATGCACACTGTTCAAGATCTTGCCATGTCCTGTATATAGAGAGTGAATTTACCAACATCAATTACACTCTTCTGCCCACTATGAAGAGTGTCTTGATAAATAATTCACTTAGAATTATTTATCCTTTTTTACTTCTCTGGGTGGAGCCGATGAACTTCTTTGTGTGCCAATGATTTTAAGATGATTTGTGATTAGAAAGCAGGTTACTGGTGGCAGAATTTCATTTTTGTGGGTGTGTCTATGTGTGTGGGCCTTTTTATGGATAATGCATAGGAACCTTTAGAAAACAATCAAATATCCACATTTAGGGACATAAGTATAAGGGAAAATAAGTTTATTATCTAGTTTAGCGGTTGTAAACTGGCAGTTCACAGTCCACATATGGAACCAGCAAAGGATTTCAGCATATCAAACTGAGTACAAGCCGATAAATATATACAAAGCCTATAGTTCTGTGCATTTTGTACACATGAACCAGCTCAGCTTCTCTATCAGATCGTTCAATGCTATTTATCCAATTAAAAGCATTTATGTAAATAATTTAGCTGAAGGCAGCTCATCAGATCAGAGACTAGCTACAGGGTTATAGACATTATGTCAGAAAGGGCAGAGGTTTTTTTTTATTTCATACACCGTCTCTGGTCTAATCAGCGGAAAAAGTCAAAAACAAAAACAGAATGTTTAAAGTAGTACAAAGTAGTGTGCAGCCATGTTAGTTGCTTATCAAGGGGTTTGTAAGCAAGGAACTAATCCTTTACAAATTTCAGTTGAATACCTCTGAGCTAGTGATTTCCGGATAACAACAGGGAGACCCCAGGTGCTTTTAGTCTCACTGCTGGCTGTTTACTTTTTTCTGTTTTCCTTAGTGTATGCATTGAAAATCATAGAGGGTCTGGGTTTTTTTTATTTTTGGCAAGTATTGAAGAGAAGTGTGTTGTGTGATTAACTCACACATAGCACATGTAGCAGCACAGCCCCCCTCTTCCTCTGTTCCTTAGTAAAGATGTCTTCAGGGAACTCATGGATGGCTGAGAGAAAGAGAGAGAGAGAGAGACAGAGAGAGAGGAAGAATTACCCTTTGTACATATTTTTGCAACTGCAAAAATCTTAGGATGGATGATGTACTAAGCATGACGTGTTGTTAAACAAGACACACAGATGACTAAATTTCCGTCTAATACAACATATTTCCATATTTTCTCCATATTTTCTAGTGTGGCACAAATTTGTGACTCATCAGTATTTTCAATTGTTTTATGAATATCTCACAATATCAGGACAAACCTGAATTAATTGTTAGTTCACTGAACTAAACTGCATGAACAGAAATTCAATTCAATTATCTCTGGCTCAGGTGCTCTTAGTCATGTGTATACCTGTGCGTGTGCATGTGAGTGTGTGTTGTCTCTTGTGTGTAAGCACAGCAGGAGCCTTAAGCACTCCATGTGTGCAGGTTAGAACAGCAGTCAGGCAGAGGAGAAAATGAACTTTAACGACTGAAGAGAGCCCTGTCTATTTTTAGCAGCAGAGCATCACCACGCCACCGGAGGCTCACACACATACGTAACAAGGCTGCATGGCCGCACCACCGCCGCATCCTTTACACACACGCAAGAATCCAGTCTTCTGCCGCAAGTGTGAGGTGATATTATTCGCCGATCCTGAATTCTGACATACACAGGGCAGATGGGGTGTTTTCTGTAGCAGTGCTGCCAGTGTGATCTGCGTACACATGTTGAATAAACATTCAGAGTTCTAAATGAAAATCCTCGGTGATTTTCTCAAGCATGATATGAAGCAGCACAGAGATGGTGTATGACACGCTTCGGGCACAGATTTTGTAAAGAGGTAAATCTCTAGATCCCTCAGCATTTGATTGGATTTTCATTAATGGTGTCATGATCCGATTATAAACCAATTCTTTATGCATTCTAATGCATCTATATTTTTGATTTCTGTAGGCTACATCGTGATTTTTCCAATTCAACCCACTTGCAGATTTTAAAATATAATATTAGCATTTTAGTGGTATAATTTTCATGAAGAACTAGGTTTTATGTATTTCCCTTTGGGCTTTCAGAACAAATTTCACAGTTCAAAAACTTTTCATTGTACATATTTATGTATTTCAATGTATATAATCACTCATTTTATAATGAGAACAAGATTCGGACTTAAAGTAACAAATGTACAATTTTCTTACAAAACACTAAGAAACAAAAACATAAGCACTTGGTGCTGTTCACCATGAAAAGCGCAATGCAAATGGAGAAACCATGAAAGTCTCCTGAAACACATTTCAGCCTAAGTGATCATATGCATCATATGATTTACAAAATAATAAAATGCAAGTCATTTATTGCATACTCATCTCCCACATTTTCTGATTGATTATAAAACCAAAAGTAATATTGGTCTATGTGTAATTAGTAATTAGAGCATTATTGTAGTCTGTCTTTATATGTAGCTGAATCTCAAATGGTGTTTCATTGTGCTTAGTAGTGCGCTACCAAGGTTTTATGTCTTTATATTATCCTCTATGTATCGAATGCATATAGTTATTAGTGAGCCATTTGGAATTTGTGAATTCTTCCTGCATGAATATGAGAGATGGTAGATTTTTATACCTTAGAGTCAAGAATCAATATGCAAAATCAAGCTAAATTTGAAAGTTTATGATAAAAGTCCAATACTCTAAATCATCCTCATGATTTATATGATATAAACACACAAAAGTGCTAATGTTCATTCTGTCTGTAGCAATATAACATTGATATTCAAATAAAGCACAATGAATATTAAATCCCTGAAGTAATTGCAATTCAAATGCAATGCTTAAAGAAATTATTCTTTATCTGAAGACATTTTTAAATAAAAACATGCATACGCTTGTATGTAAAAGTTATGATCATGGTGTTTTGTTCATCAGTGAAGAACCGCAATGCTAATCCTCCAAACCTAAAAAATGTACCGGAATACAGAGACTGAACACGGGTTTAGAAGTAATCTGAAGTTTAAAGATGCATAGATGAGTGCGTAACCAAACACACACACACACACACTGAGGATCATTTTTGTATCTTTAGTCTGGACTCTTGCAGCTCAGACTGTTTAAACACACATTAACGCAGCAGGAATGCCACATGGCCCCGGGATAATCTCACTATCTCTCCTTCCTCTTCCCTCCACTCCAGCATACTGTTCTCTCCACTTTCCCTCTCTTCTGCTTTTCTTCTTTATCGTTTATCCTTTTTCCATTTTCCATCACACCCCTCTCCCACCCTATCTCCATTTTCTTTCCTTCTCTCTTTCCCTTCCTATGCTTCTTGCTCTCTTGTTCCTCCTGCCAAAAGAGGGGCACGGCAGCGAGAAACCCTGGACGCCCGAACGAAAGGCTTTTTTTGCCGAATGGCTTCGGAACAGGCAGTTGCCATGGAAACCCTCTCCCAGGGGGAAGTTGGTTTGTCGATGGGCTGCCGTGGCAAGCCTATGGAAGTCAAGTGGAAGAGTGAGAAACCGGGTGGAGAGACGTACTTTTCCCATGGACTCGAGTTAACACATGGAAAAAAAAGGAAGGAAGGAAGAGAGGGAGAGAGAGAGAAAAAGAGATGACAGGCACTTGAGAAGTGCAATCGCTAAAAATATTTATTTTTCCTCACCAGCTCTCAGGAGAGAGTTTGAGAGATGGAGTACGAGAGAGCAGAAGGGCCATGCCTGTCATAACCAGGAGAACTAACTGCATGGCTTTAACTGAACTCCTGTCTTAACAGTGCTGCACAATAAATCCTATTTCAAACATTTTCCTCAACTGATAAAACATAATTGACTGCAAAGTGGCCAGTGAGTATAGGACTGTTGTGTATTTGCTTTAAAACCTAACCTACCCAGCTAAAATAAATAACTTTGCTACTCATCCAGCATTGCTTTAGTCGGCTAGTTGAATAGTGGAGTTAGTTGATCAGTAACTAATTAGTTGAGTTAGTGGGCACAGATTCATTGAAACTGGATAGTTAAAGATCGGAAAAACATCACCTGGTCTTTTTTTCAATTTTTCAACTGTCCAATTTTGGTGATTCTGTTCCCACTGTAGCCTTAGATTCCTGTTCTTGGCCGACAGGAGTGGAACCCAATGTGGTCTTCAGCTGTTGTAGCCCATCCACCTCAAGGTTTGGCATGTTGTGTGTTTTGAGACTTTTTTGTTCCCCACAGTTTAAAGAGTGGTTATAGCCTTCCTGTTAGCCATTGTCATTTTGTGAGCTGTGATTTTGTGATCACTATGTCAGCCATTCTTGTGCAGGCCTACAATAAAATATATTCATCTGTGGTTATTCCCTCTTGTATTGGTCATTAACCTTTCTCATGTTCCTACATGACCAACCCTACTGTTAAAACATGGCTTTGTTTAAAAGAGAAAAAAAACAGCTTAAACATCTGGCAGGAACCAGGGCTCATGCCCACCCCAAGCCCAACCTGTCAGAACATATATTCATCACAGTGACCTTTCACCCCATGGCCACGGCCTTCTGATTCTTTCACTGTGCATTGTGATCCAATCAGGACTCAGAATGAGCAAGCTGTAGCCAATCAGATGCTGGTCTTGTCCCGGTGGAGCTGCGTGTGCCTGTAGCCCCCAGTAATGCATGGCCTCGTAACCACAACAGCTCGTAGCTTGGCTTACACTAGTTCTGAGGCTTGCATTTGTGTTTTTTTTTCACACTTGTTTCACAACTGATCCAATGGATGAGGGTCAGAAGCAGAGCAGTGATGTAGTATAGTGTAATCTGTGTGAGCAATGTGTGTGCTTCATGTGATTTAAGATATAATCAAAGGGTGGGGTGGAAGAGAGCAGAGCAAAAACAACACCAGAATGAGCACATATCGGTATTTCACTAGTGTGTGTGTGTGTGTGTGTGTGTGTGTGTGTGTGTGTGTGAGAGAGAGAGAGAGAGAGAGAGAGAGAGCGAGAGAGAGAGAGAGAATGTTGTGTTATTGACTACAGAGTCTGCAGGACATCCTGGAACCCAGCTAAGTTATCAAGTGAAAAACACTCCAACCCCGGCAGAGTCAGCACCACTACATGCACTAAAACCCCATGCTGTCCCCCAGCACACACACACACACACACACACACACGCACACACACAAATACAAATCCTGGTCACATGCAACCCTCTGACACATTTCCTTTAAGCACACACATTTGGGACACTCCAGATTGTGGAAAAAGTTGACCTTTGCAGACAGAAATTGCTGCTTAAGGAATGTTAAAGCCAGACTCTGCCTAAACCCATATGTTTAAAGTTGATAGTAGTCTCTAATAACCACAACATAAGTAAAAACATATAAAAAGATATACACAAATATATAAATAAATAAATATATATATATATATATATATATATATATATATATATGATTTATCAACCGTGCATACACATAGTTTTGTGCGTAAACCGTGCGTATGTTTCTATGCATTGAATGGGATTTATCAAGCTAATTCTTATGTGTGAGGATGTGCACTCTATTTCCGCGCACTCCCGACCATGCTGAAGTGTTTTTAGCACTACTGGAAACTCTACGATGAGAGTGAGGAGTGGATCATCAGTCGATTTTGTTTGCACAGTGCAGTTTTATTCGATCTCTATTCTAGGGCTTTTAGCTATGGGCACATTTCAAAGAGAAATCGGAGAGGGTATTGGCGTTTCCCAACCAACTACGAGTTGAATAATGAAACGTCTTACCTTCATTCATATCGCTCACACTGCAATACATTACATTTCCAAAACTAGCAGAGGAAAAGTAGCAAAATAACGAATTTTCATGCCATCGTTTCTAAATATAGTCGGGGAAATAGAATACACATAAATAAATAATACATTTATTTACTAGACAAACTACTTGTAAAAGTGCTAAATAAACTTTTTTCTTTGGCGCTACTTTGTGCAACAGTACCTTTACTACTACTTTACTACATGCTACATACTAATGTGATTTTTAAAGGGAAGTTGTTTACCATATATGGTGATTTTCCTTGCAAATGACTTTGGCCATGCACAAGCACATCAATTTAGAATGTGTGGGATTTATCAATGGCCAATGTGTATGTACGTGTGATAAATATCAATGTTCTTGTGCATATAGGCAGCTCTTACACACAAATTTAGTACTTGTTTTACATAAAAGTCACACTTATTGTCTTCACACCTGATTGTGGCTTAATGTCTGTTTCACTTTTTAAATGGCTGCTTTGCTTAGATATACAATTGTGTGTGGAAAAATATAGATTGTGAAGCCAGATCAGAAAAATTTAATTAACTGGATGATAATGGGCTAGCATGGATAAGCCCTATCTCTCTTTCAAGAAAATAAAATAATGAAATGTTATCTGCTGTTAGCACATGAATTGAAATGGATTATTATTTTTTTTACTTTCATGGAATCAAGAACTAAAGCACCACCAATGGGCACGTATAAAGTAAAATCCATGGCTGATTTCTTTCTAGCCCTAACTGTAGGTTCAGTGACAGTGTCATGTCACTAAGTGATGAGACAAAATGAAACTCCCCATAGATTTGGTGTCCATTGCGGTTTATTTATTTAAGCCTGCTTCATTATCACATTCATAACACATCACACAACACGAGTTATGGAAAAGGTGAATGGTAATGGAAAAAGTAAAATAGAATAAAGTGTACTAAACATTAAAGAGGTGGATTACTTTCTCGACCATTCATTTTTTTCTGTTTTTTTTAGAGGAGAAACTAAAAGTAAATAGACTAAGTGGTCCAATCAAAGAACATATTAGCTAGTTAACGGCAGCTTCTCTATTACCAGTCGCAAAAGACATGGTATAATTACAGATTTGTGTTGGGATTAATCTATCTTTCAAAGAGTGCATGTGCTCCTGTGTGTATGTGTAATAGTTGATGAGTCCCCCAACCCGTATAACAAGGCTCAACCATAATGGTTTCATAATAGTAATGATGAGTTACGGGTAGTAGAATTTTTATAGCCCTCCAATTCAATATCAGCCATCAGTGGCTTTTAGCAATAACCACTACTTGAAAACTGAAAAAAACAAATATGTGTAATGATCAAGAACACTACTGCGAAAAAGCACTCTAGCAAGTAAAAAAAAATCAATAACAGCTGTTCGCTTCCAGCTTCCATGTTTGTGGTTTGACAAATTAAAATGACCGCATGCTGAACAACCTCTTTTAATCTCAATCATCATAACATTATTGACCGTTCACTAACAGGCACAAACTGCTTCGAGTGGAACTAATCAGCTTTATGTTGCTATTTATGTAGTTATGCCATTTCTGCCACAGTGATTCAAAAAAATAAGAACTGTATTAGGCACTAGGAAGAAGCAGGAGCTAAAACAGAACCTACTAACTGGAAATATCTGGCTCACAATACTTTCATATAATATTATGTCATTAGGGATGCATCAATACTGATACTGGTATTATTTACACATACTCATAAAAATGCTGTGATACCAACATCTGATCATCAACCATGTGACATTATGTGGCATTAGCCTAGTGTACACTGTCGCACTAATAACAGGAAATGACAAAAGTAACGGACAAAGTAAAGCAGACTGTGCTGTAAGAGCTACTACAGCATTTTCCAATAATACAAGTAACCTGATAAAACATATGTCATTTAAACAGTAAAAGAGTGTGAGAGTGGCCAGCCTGAGTGCACAGAGCAGTATCAGTGAGCGTATCATTAAAAATGAGCGCAAGGTGCCATGAATTGTGTGAACGCAAATGATGCTCATGATGGAGCAGCGAAGTGAGCATGTAGAGAAACTGTCGCACGAGACAGAGAAAGCACTTCACTTCTGCGAGACATGCGTGAGACATGCATGCTTCCTTACACTCTACACTTCACTTATATGCGATTTATTCATGGTCAGTTTTTAATTCTCACTGAAACTTCTCTGCACGCTCAGTTCCACCGCCCTTAAAGATACTAAACGCCATAAAGTCTTAAACATAAAACTAGCAGAAACCAATATAAACAGAGCTAAATAAAATGTTTCATGACAACCCTGACTGTTTAATGCTAAGTACGTCATTTCAGTATCAGTATTGGTATCAGTGAGTACCAAAAACGTACTTGGTCTGAAGAAATGGAATTTATGCATCCTTAGTGGTGATATAACAACTAGATGGATGGAGAAAGAAAGAGAATGAGGGAGAGAATGAGAGAGATAACAAGAGCGAATGACAGAGCAGGGACCGTAATCAATACTTTCACTCCATCACACTGTCTCCTCCTCTTTTTCTAGACGTCATATGACACCATGCAGTGAAGTGTGCACACCCACAGAGAGCCAGACAAAAAGACTGATCATGTAACGAGGAATGTGAAGTTTAGGAATTCACATGTACACCATCACAATTCCTTTACCTCTGCTGCTCGTGACACAGAACATATCTTTGACAATACAGATTCACAGATATAATGGGATAAAATTCTCTTCACTGTTTACACATATTATACAATCACGCTCATTCATTTTTTATACTTTCGACATTTTAATATAATATCATGAAGCCTAGTTTGGACAGAACAGGGGTCACAAGGGTCCAAATTCTCATAGCCCCAAAGACGCCCCTCTGTTTATGGTCTCCGCTCCATTCATTTCATTTTATCTGACAAGAGCGAAGAACTGGCCTCCTGGCTACAACACGACCTCCAGAAAAGACATTTTTATGAGATGTTTTGTCAGCTTTCCATTCTCACCAGTGTCCACAAATGTGGACTAAAATATCCTGAATGGAAAAAAAATGATCGATTCCAAAGAAAATGCCTTTTCCTGCTGGCCAAAGCAAACAAAGGAATGCATAAAAACCCACTGAGCGATCGTTATTGACACGTCTAAAAATAGCGCCTTCCCTTTTATTCTCGTTATTTATTTATTTCCCTGTGCGTTCTCTCTCTGTCTCTCTCTCTCTCTCTCTCTCTCTCTCTCATCTGAGCCCCTACTCCATACACACACTTCCAAAATTTAGCATTCAGTTGCCTGGCAACGCCGGCCTCAAAGGCTACTCGCCTGAACACGGGGGCCGCCGTCTCGTTCTTTTTTAAGGCACAGCAAACCAGTGAGAGGGAGGAAGCATAAGAAGAAAAAAAAAGACAGAAAAAGGGAGTAAAGTCGGATCAACCTCTTCCTCCTGCAGTCTTTCCAGGCTGGATTCCTTGGTGGCAGAGGAGCTAGTTTGAACACAGGCTAATTGCATAATCATCACAAGTGTTCACGGCCACTAGGGAACTGAGAGTCTCATTTCATATGTATAAAACGGCTCTGCAGCTGAAAAACCTCATTTGAGTTTAGTGGTCTCTTTTTGTCAGGCTGTAATTGACCTTCTGGACGTGTAATAACACTGGAAGAGCTTCATTTGGAGTGTCATTTACACTGAGCTCAAGAGAGTGTGATTGGAGCTGTTTTTTTTGTTTTTTTTAACTAGGGGTTTAGCTGGTCTCTCAATAAAAAGCTCTGCTTGACTCTATGGAGGCAGTGCTGATCCAGACCTGAACCCAGCATGGAAGAGCGGCTCGACTCATCTGGCAATCAGGAATCTGTGACTAAGGCACTATAAGTACACTCTGTTCCCGTCACTCATGGCTGCATCTGGACTTGTTTCTTACGCACTGCTGTGGGCAAAGTGAGACCCCCACTGATCAATCACTGACATCCAAACGCTAATCAAACCACAGTGAAGCAACTCACATAACCCATGCTATATACTTGGGATGTAACTGAATACAAATACATTATTCAGACGGAAAAGATAATGTGTTATAAATGAATACAAATACAGATATGAATAGGAGGTGCACTATTTGTTTTTCTGGGTTTTTTTCCCCTTCTTTTTTTTTAAGAATGCTTGCCAGATTGGTTAACTGGGCAACTAGTTGAGACTAAAAGTGTGCATTGAAATTGGGATCCCACAGAACGCAACCACGTTGTGCGATGAATTTACAGCATTTATTTATGGCACGCTGACAGTGCTGGAGGTTTTTTCTCCCCAGTTCAGTCGTTTTCCAGCCAGCTCTCCCCTATCAAAAACAGCTACAAACCAGGGAGCTTCCTCCCAGACACATGAAGCCAACCAACCCCATCTTTTCTAACTGCTGCTCCTGCTGCATCACAGGGCAGCGTAACACACTCAGAGGAAACTGCTATCTACCTTCTTCTGCATATATGAGCTCACAGATGCCCATAATTGGCTAGTGTTGCTATGACTGACAGGTGAGAGAGAGTATGACCTTCCTACCCATAGAGCATGGCCAGTTTTGCTTCCAGTTTTGGCTCCTGGCCATTGTCAGGATTAGAACCAGCAACAATCTCCCAACAATAAGGCAAACGCTTTTCTGTTGCACCACCAGAGGTTGGGTTCATATTTATTTAAAAAAAAAAACCTGTATTTTAGGTAACGCCCACTTTTAAATCCGAATACAGATACAGATACTTGGAGCACTACACAGATACACATGTAGATAGTGCCACATACTCTTCAGACAGCATCTAGGATAAGACCAGTCATTTGCACCTCCATTCCCCTAGTAGCAAGCGGCGCTCCTGGGAACTGAAAGCTATCTCAGAGCTAATGACTGGAGTGAGGCTGAGTGAGATGCTGCTGTTTGTATGAACACATTCTGCTATGAATGTAATCTACAGTGTACCACCATCCAGCTCATCATCGCAGCTTCTGTAGCAGATCCTCTGTCGTGGCTTTATCCAATCACATGCATTTATGTACATTATTTAGAACAAACCAGAGATATGTTACAGCTTTAGAGACATTCAGTCAAAAAAGGACGAATTTTACAGACTTTTGTAGATTTTTTAATTTCATTTATAATTATTATCAGGATTTTTTAAAATTTATTTAGATCATTATTTTATGTACCCTTTCTGATATGATTAGTGAAGTGATAAAAAAAGAAAAGCCATCGATGAAAACAGAATGTTTAAAGAAAGAATGGACAGTATGTATTTATTTTCCCCCGGTGTGTCTCATCTCTTCAGACCCTGTGCCATTATTCAAAAGTGCTAATGTGAAGCACCATTATGAAACAAAATAAAACTACTTTGAATTAACCTACTCACAAAATTCAGTTCTGATGACGAATAAAATAAACCAACTCAAAGTTCAACAGGAAAAGTATATCAGAGTGCTGGTCCAATCTATTACAGCCCAAGAGCATGCAAATGAATGCTCATTAAGATTAGTCTGGGTTTTAGCAAAACATAACCCTATAATTCCTAAAACAGCTCTTAGATACATTTAATGTCTTGTTATTTTTGATTAACAGTCATAAACTAATCATTAATCATTAAGTTAACTGTTGTCTAAATTCTGTCATGTTAGATGTTCATCCAGACCTTCGTATGAACAAAGGAATTTTATGTAATGTAATTTTTATTTGAATACCCCTGCTCCAAAGGGTCCTTTATTTTGTCCCCAGGGGAACCATTACAGAACCCGTAGTCTGGGATGAATGCTTTCAAAAAAAAAAAAAATTCCAAGGAGAAGCACTTTAAAACACTTTTCCACCTGATGCAACAAACATTTTACAAGGAAACTTAGTCAAAGGCTAATGGAGAATTACATAAGTCTATGATTCAAAACTACACTCTTTGAAATAAAGATTAAATCTACAAGGTTCTTCAGTTTGTCTCTCTTGGGAAACCCTTAAAAGCTATTTTTTAGAACTGTCTACCCAGACCAAACCCAAAGGACAACACTTTTATAAGTTTAATTATCCAAAGGAAAAAAAAAAAATTCTAATAATGTAGAACCTTAAAATTGGTCTTTTGTGTGTAACTATTGTGGAAGCCTTAAAAGTTGAACCCTACAAGAGAATTTGCTCTTTCAGAGAGTGTTCCAATTAGAACCACAGTTGGAGCTTAAAGTACCCATGAGATGGCTTAAGAGTCATGATCTGATTCTGTACCTTGATGCATAGTTTTGAAACAGGAAGTCAGGCTGGGAACATGTTGAAGAGCTTGTAGGATTTCTGACTATCATTTAGTACAATGTGACTTTGTCATGTTCGCAGAGGTTCCCAACCATCGTGCGTTGGACTGGTAGTGAGCTGTGGGTCATTTGTCACTGGTTCGTTACAGCAGATTTTTCCCTCTCCCTCTCTCTCTCTCTCCCGCCGTGAGCCTCATGAGGCAACGAGGGCACTGGGCTTCCCACGGGGGAAAGGAAAAAAAAGTCTGCCGTTTAACAAGAGGCAGTGAAATAAAAGTATTGAGAAATGAGCTTTCTGGATAACTTTCTCTCTCTCTCTCTCTCTCACACACACACTAATAAACCTCCTAACGTTGTTTCCTCATCATGCTATACAAACACATTAGCTGTATATTAACTCTACTTCACAGCACACAGACCATTACAGTTAGTACAGCTTGTCATGTTTTTGGAGCGAGATCAAATATGTTCAAGCTGCACTCAAAGTTTTGTAGGGAGAATAAGTACAAGCATTTTTTCAACACACAAGGGTTGCTTTGGAAGGGGAATAAATTTTCAAGAAGCTGCATGACTAAAACTACATGAATCACCTGTATTCGATGCTAATTAGCTGCTACTGTAGATCAGCTGCTACTAGAGCATTTGATTGGACGCAAATTAGACAAGAACAGCATGAGTCATCAATTTGTTTAAAATAAATATACCTATGAAACATATATTTGTCACCTTTCTTTTTTTATGATATACTAGCTTATTTGTGCCCACAATCCCAAAAGACAAGTATAAAAAGCTCTACAACACCTTTTTTTGATTTCATGGGCACTTTAAGAACACTTAACAATTACAAAGAGTCTCTAAAGAACTTAACAAGTGGATTATAGCTGCCATGTGCTCCATTAAGAAACTTTCGTGACTTTGAAGAACCATTATTACGTCCAATCTTTCTAAAAGAATATATATACAGTATATACTATATGTGTACGTATATGTGTGGTTTGTGTATGTTTCATGAGTTCATCTCTTGGCCTCACAGTTTGTTCGAATATCTTTTTCTTACACAGTGAACCTCTTCTGTTTACTCTCATCCATCATTCTGTTTACTCTCTCATCTCCTTCACTGCACATTTTTGGCAAGCTCTTGCAGCCACTCTAGAACATTTTCACTTTTTGAGAAGCCAACTTTACATTTGGTGGTTATAAGTTTGGAGAACCATGCAAATACTGTTTGCCTCCACTGTTTGTTGGCATAAACCTACACACACCTAAGCATACACACAGCTGCAGCCACATACTGTATTACACAGCCACGGCACGAACGGTATGATGATTGTATAACCTTACATGGTGTGTGCTTACAGTTTACATTTTTAGAGGCGACTTAAAATTAAACAAGTATTAAATTATTTGTCTGGGGTCATCTTCATACCAGATGACAACAATCCACAACAATTTTCCTCTCGAGGACAATAAAGTATACTACTACTACTACTACTAACCTTTCCAAACACCATTTCTTCACCTGTCAACTGTCAGACCTGGTCTTCGTAGTCTAATTATAAATAGCATAGATGACTATCTTACCTGCTCGAGGAGGTTCTAGAGTGTGGTTCTCGATTCTGTCTTGCATCAGTTTGCGTCCAGTCCAGTCATGGTCAACGTCTTCAGCCTGGTCTGAGCTTGAAGCTTCTGTCACTGTAAGACAATATGAGAGGAGAGAGTGGATCTATTTCTATTTCATTTTCTACTATATATAGTTTTGACAGCTGGTATCTGATCACAAACTGAACCGATTAGGCTTACATTCATTTCTCTATGGAATGTACTCAAAATGTGATCAAACACTAAGTAAATCACACTTAGCTAGCAAAGTTTTAGACTTCTTTAGTCTGGCAACTGCATTTACCACAGCGTATGCTTTTTTAAAAATTTTCCCCACAATTTGATCACCTGCCAATTCACACTCACCAGCCAACTCTTTCTTATGATACGACAACTACCAAGAGAGTCAAGGCTAACGTGCTTGCGGTTTTCCAAGACACATGAAGCCAACCAAACACATCTTTTCAAACTGCTGTTCATGCTGTGTCACAGGGCAACATTATATACTTGGAGGAAAGCATAATCTGCCCTCTTCCACATACATGGGCTCACAGACAGCCATGACTGGCTAGTGTCAATCTGCTTGACATGGGAAAAGAGAGAGTATGCCATCCTTGGTACCCAGGTAGCATGGCCAATTTTGTTCCCTTAGCTCCTGGGTAACTATGGTATCATTGAGATTCAAACTAATGGTCTCCCAACAATAGGTAGAATATGTTTCTCATTTATATTATTTCCAGAGTCCAGCTACAGCAACTTCCGAAAGGTTTTCACAGACAACCACAAATAAAACATAATTACAAGAATTCAAGAAATAAAAAATCACTGAAGATGCACTTAATTTGTACAGCAAAAAAAAACAAACATTAAAACATGTCTTTGAGGCCTGACAGCAGAAAGAATGAACAGAGATTCCTAATACGAGACAAAAAAAACATTTACACACTGCATTATAAACCCAATCACACTTCAGACAGCACACACACAGACAATCTTTATTTTTGCTGTGAAAAACATGAGTGGGCTCGCTTGGAAGCACTTTTGACTACAAGTAGTATTTTCATCGACCCTCTCGCTGATTTGACTCATCAAGTGAAGAGGAACAAAATGAACAAGGCAAATATTGGAGCCTTGCAGTGGGTGGGAGTCACTCGTATTTATTTTCCTCACTGATTCATATTGGCACTCTGAATCACTGCGAGATTAATTACGACAACTGGCTGCGGAGTTAAATCCATGAGTAATCACATGCTAACGCAGAAAACTGTTAAACATTATGACAAGCTGATTTGATGGGTCACTTCTGTGGTGAGTCATTATTTCTGAAGAAAAAAAACAAACAGGAAATTATGCTTTCTGAAAAAGTTATC
>CM041001.1:5633039-5698078 GCA_022985145.1 Pangasius djambal | reverse complement strand
CAAAAAAAAAAAAAAAAAAAAAAAAAAAAAAAAAAAAAAACATCTGATGTTTCACCAGCTAATATTGTTATTGTAATAAGTGTAGAAGAGAGAGACACATATGTTATATATATATGACAAGGTAACTTGCAAGCATTAAATCCACAAATGGCGTTGTGGGTAAACCATTAACAGAATAAAAACAAACCAATATTTCAACAAAAGAAGTTTAAACTTAAAAAGTCAATTCAGAATTTCATTTCATCATAAAACTTAGATACCACTGAAGATCACTGCTAATTACAAATGTTGTTGTGCAAGTGGTTCAGGGTGGATTTCCCCATTAATGACATTTAGTAGTGTGAACAGGCTCATGGTCTTTCAAGCCTTTGAAGCTCAGATAGCAGCTATGAGTCTCTTTCCAATAACGTGAAGCCAAGTCAGTGAAGCCAAAAAGATTGTTACTTGTTACTCCAATTTTAGGAGCGGCATATTTTTATTCTCATCAGCAGCCAATCTTTTGGATGAAAACCAAGATTAATATTTCTCCAACTTTGAATCATAGACCATGCTTGAGTGAGTCCTTCAAAGAAATTATTTGTGTAATTAGGTTGACCTGGTCAATTCATCATAGCAGGATCGAGATAAAGACAGCACAAATGTATATACAAAAGTCATTTTCGGTTCCTTCTGCAAACATTCATACACAGTGCCTTCGCTCAAATCAATCTCTGAGTGGCCAAAAACATCTCTTATCTTTCTCTCTTTAATGGACATGCTTTATCTGGACCCTCCATTTTGCCATGCTATATATGGAGAAAATCAACAGTGTGCTTTACTGCCGTCCCTCCATAACCACACAGACAGTAAAAATGAAACATGGTTCTAGTGCCACACACAGAGGCGAGCTCATTTGTGGCAAGGTGGGTATATTTACCCGCTAAGTGATACACATAATCATGCGGAGATAGAAGAGGGGGGTCGCAGACAGAGACACGGCGAGAGAGAGAGAAAGGGAGGAGGCATGGATGGGAACAGACTGTTCTCTTATCCAGTTTGTTTCATCAGGTAGCAGCCAGAGGCTGTTCTTTTTTGTTTCCTTTTACAGTTCCATGATTCATCTATGGTTCAGGAGAACATGGTAGTGGTCACTCTTGGCCAAGAATGGTGTGCCGCCATGTCTTTCATGCTGCACGAGTGAAGAGAACGTGGCCCTGATCTATATGCAAGTCAAATGAGCCCGTCAACATCAGCGTGCGGCAGACATCACACGCATAATAAACACGCTTTTAAAAGGTTCTTCAGGAGGGGCGGGGGTGGTTCTGTGGATGATTAATGATTCTATGAGACACCGTTAACAGTGAAACTCCAAATTCGAAGAAAGATCCTTTGTATCTTATTAATGTCACTGTGGCTTGAAAAGGTTCCAGTTTTCTGTGTTCTATTCTGTTTGATTTCGGCACTGAGAACCAATTTCTTTCCTCATTGGTTCTTTAGAACACATATTTGGTACTTGCTCATGGAGTTATTTTGTGCATACTTACAGTATCTCCTGCAGGCGTTCATCAGAACAGGGCTGTCAAACTGAATTTCTTCTTCAGCCATACTAAGACTACGATTTTTCATTAACAAAGAAAAATGTAAAATCATTGTTAAGTTTTCTGTAAGGAGACTTTTATTTAACATTTATGGATTTCTTGGTAACATGACAAGCAGCGTTGTTTTTTTTTAATTACCTTTAAGAGAGACAAAAAGCAAGGATGGTGAGGGAACGACTGTTTATAGCTGTTAAAATGTAAGTGACCAACTTGTCTCGGACATTCTAAAACATTTAATGATGTAACTATGATGTTTCTCTTTTGGCTGCTCCCCGTTAGGGGTCGCCACAGTGGATCATTGGTCCACGTATTTGATTTGGCACAGTTTTACTCCAGATGCCCTTCCTGACGCAACCCTCTCCAGTTTTATCCAGGCTTGGGACCGGCACTCAGAGCGCACTGTTGCATGCAACCCCAGTCGCTGGAGTTGGTTCCCTGGCTGCGAATCGTTTGACCCGCAGCATTGAGAGCACTAATGCATTAATGTATTAAAAAATTTAATTATTCGTAAATTTCTGTGGTATACAAAGAATAAAACATTTCAGGATGCTCTATAATTGGAAAATAATCAACTTTTGTGGGGGGACAGTAACTCTGCTCCGTGTCTCGCTGCATTACACCACCCTGTCACTGATCTATTCTCTAATCAGATTACGATAATGAGTTGGTTTACCATATTTGGTTTGTTTCATAATGACAAAACATGTATTCATTCCTACCACAGCTTTTTTTTTTTTACCGTAGCAGTAAGGAGGAAAATATACATAGACAGACAAATTGGAGACACGTGCATGTGCAGTGTGGATTGGACATATATTTGTGATGCGCTTACGCAACACATCTGGTATGAACTGTAGGCAATACAGCTGCAGAGAGAAAATGTTGGATAGCACTCAACTCCATGCAGATTCAATATATATTTTTGAAAGTTTATGCGAGCTGAAGGAAATGAGGCAGTGGGTCATTTCTGGTCTCTGGGCCTTAAATTTGACACCTGTACCTCAGAGGATAATAGATACCACTGGAATTGTGTAACTTAAAATTTGCAGATTATTTCCAACTCTGTCCAAGACAGAGTTTTGTCCAATTTTTCTGAGGAAAGAGGACAAATCAGAGCTGATCTCAGGTCAGCATCAAAGGCCAGGTCTATCCAAAACTCCACACTTACATGAACTGTTTTATCTGTTGATTAGGAGTAAACAAATCAGTAGCCCGGACACCTGGGACAATAAGATTATGTGTACATCTATATATATTTGTTTATTCATAGTCGCCGGGTGGACAAGTAGGCTAGTGGTCACAATTGTTTCATCTCTTATTCAATAAGAGAAAGAAAAAGCCCTACTCACTATTGTTTTATATTTTGTATATGTTGGGGTGTAACGTGATGTCACTGTCTGTATCTGTTTAGTACGCCAAATATTCATATCTGTGTCTGTATTCAGATTTAAACTCAAAGGGGGCGTGGTCTAAACCGGAAGTGTTTTGTTGTTGTTGCCTCTGTTTATTATTATTATTATTATTATTATTATTACTATTATTATTATTATTATTAAATACACACCCTACCGCTTAGACCCTGGAAAGACTGGAAAACACTGGAGAAAAAAACCCAGAGGTAGAAACGCCAGCACTGTCAGCATGTCATAAATAAACGCTCTAAATGCATCAGACAGCGTGGTCGCATGATAAGACTTCCCACTCAAATGACCATTTTTTTGTAAAAAAAAAAAAAAATGAATAGTGCGCCTCCTATTTGTACCTGTATTTGTATCCAAATAATAAACTGTATTTGTGTTTGGTTATATACCTAGTATGTATGTTTAAACAAAATACACTTCACAGTGAAACACATCTCAATGCCCATTTTATAGCACACAATATTAGCTTTGAATCTCACTTCCTGCTGCACCACACACACCATCTTTTTCTAGTCGGATTAATTAGCATGCATGGTTGATAGATGACTTTTTCAGAATCAGAAACATGCAGATAAGTGAAAACACTGACATGTCCAAGCAAAATAAAATGCACCACAAACGCATCCTATAATTCTCCTGCTAGCATAACACGCAGTCACCTCGCAGTTGATCATATCAAAAGAGTAAATAAAGATCCTAGCCAGACTTGCATAATATCTATAATATTTTGTTTTTTTAAAAAAACCTACCATTTCTAGTCTAGTAAATTTTCCAGGCAACCAAAACCTGAGATTGGGCAGCATATTAGTGCTTTCACTTGCCAAGTGGGTTAGCCAAACACAGGTTTGAAGAACAGTTCAAAATCCAAAAAGGTCAAATGCATAACAATCAGTTGTCCATTTTGTGCAGATTGTCCAAGCTGCAGCAATATTTCATGAGAGCCATAATCCTAAGAATTCTCATAACAGAATATATTGCTGTCACCATGAGACATGTCACGATTAAACAGGTGGAACTAGAAGGTGGAGTTACTGTCTATACCATAACGCTCATTTGAGGAAGCAGCAAGGCAGCAATGTACATCTTGAACATGTTTTCCTTATTCAAACCTTATAGAAAATGAGAAATGATAAATGGTGCTAGATGTCACTGGTGTTAATTGAGTGTCTTAAAAAGGATGCTGTAACTGGATTTATTAAGCACATGTATACCAGACCTATATATTCCTATATTCTTTTTATCTTCAATCATGCAATTTCAGTAAAAATTGAAATATAGGATTTTCAGTGGGTCATGTTGCATACTGCAGAGCAGCCACAACTCTTTCATCTGAATTATATAACACTTATATAACCTGCATGCCCTGCTTCCCTTCTTTGATTTTTTTTTTTATTCCCAGCTCCAATCAAAAGGATAAGCTGATCACCTGTGGCTTTATTGTGGAGCTTGCTTTGTAGGTTCCCTAATTAACAAGTATTGATCATGGACAGGCCTGCATGCAGATGCTAGGAGAACACAGTTCTGCTCTCCAGAGTCAACACACTCACCCCTAATCCCTTCTGCACGACTTTCTGATTTTAGATTTTTATGCATTTCTGTGCATTTTTACTCATGTAACACTCAGAGCAGTGTTTAAGGCCAAGAAGCACAGACAAAAATACAGATTCTTCTTTCAGTTGCTGTTTTCACTTTTTCAGACTTTTCATACTTTCACCTTAAGTAAAAAGACATTATTGATACATATAAATATGTTTTTCATACTTTTATACCTACCATTATTTAATACCATTAATTTTAATAAGCATACAGTTCATTGTACTTTTTTTTTTCATGTATACCTCCAGGTTGTTTTTTAATCTCTCCAATTTGAATCATGGAGAAATTATGACTTAAAACATGTTATGTATGTATTAGATGAAAAACTATGAAAAATGGGCACTTGTTATACACGAGGATATTGTTTTAGATAACTTTTATATGCTAAGTGTGATTTATACAGTGACATTGTGCAGTAAATTTTCCGCACAGGTAATTATAGCCTTTAGGCTCCTTAGTTGTGATAAAGCAGCCATGTGCTTCAGAGAATTAAGCTGTAACAGCTGTGAGATTTTCTTGCTTATTGCTTAATGTAATGTACCAAAAATGTTTTGCCTAGATACTTATGGGTTTCTGTACACAATAACTGAATATGTGATGAAAGAAGCAAGCTTGAGGCAGCTTTAACAAGAAATGGGACAAGCTGTAATTGTTTTTTCTTGACTCAGCTGGAGAAACATAATTTAGTCTTTTCTATTTCAAGCATAGGATGTTATTTTTTAAATGAAAAAAAAAAAAAAAAAACAACATTATTATTGAGTCACCCAAACATCATCACGGCCCAACTTTAGGAAAGAAAAACGTCCAACTACATGGTGACTGGCAGGAGCCAGAAACCAATTAGGAGAGAGAGAAAGTGTCAGAGTGTAAATCAAAAACAAGAGTGAGAAAGTGGAAGAATCTGTAAGATGAAAAGGACTAATGGAGTTTAACCATTTTTTGGAGAACTACTAAGGCATATTTGTTCTCTAATTTTGTGGGTAGCCAGTGAATGATAGCTGAGAGTCAGCAGATTTATCCACATTGTGGAGAAGTTGCTCAATCTGCTTGATCTGTGTTTATATCCTGTGCATGCTAACCCTGGTTCCTACCAGACTTTTTTTTGACAGCCTGTGAAGAACAAAATGCACTCTAACTATTCTACAGTATATTTTAGCTAGGTAGATCGAGTTAACAGGCAACTGCATCAGCCGTAGAGATGCAAAGAACCACAGGGAACACCCCTGCATTCATTCAGTCTATGGGCTGGTGCACAAAGCATCCTGTGAGATTACAGTGGAACAATTCTTTATCCATCAGCCACAGCTTATACTGTATCTAGGTGATTAGTTTGTTCAGCTACACCACAGCTTTGGCGATGCATGGGCACTGCTGCTTGATCAGGCAATCACAGTAATTGCTAACCAGTTGATGGTAGCTAAAAGCCAAGCTCTTGCACTTAAATCTGGCACTCAGTATCTTTGATAGCCACACTGATGTGCACAATAAAGTTATTTTATTTTCATATCACTTCTGTAACACTGAGCAATAGCGAATGCTTGAGCTGAAACAGCATACTATAGGATTAAAACACTATGCCATTGGAGTCTTTATATTTAGGCATACTCCTGTATGTAGTGTGCATTGTGTTTTAGGACCAAGCCTCGATATCACACATAGCCATGAGATTAATCTGCAGGTTGGATATGGACCAGCACAGCCTTCTGTTATGAAATGTTTTTCCACCAGTAGCTTGACATTGCATTTTTCTAACAGAAAGGGAAGTTCCAAAAGATCCTGTAGCTGGAAAAAAAATATGGTTTGTGTAAATTTCACATTCTTAGATTTTAAATTTTTTAGTTACAATCTAACACAAGCATCAGAAAGCATGAAATTATATTTCGATATACGGTTACGTGAAAGTCTGACCACTGTATGCATATCATGTATGACCTGTAAACAGGTCAAGCTTCATTCAAGCCAGTTAGGGTGTGGTACCTGGACTTAATTGGTACTCATTACCATTTCTGGCCAAGAAACAGGGTTGTGACGTTGAAATAGTCTGTTTGCCCTCAAGTGTAGTTTAATGAGGCATGGTCTGGCGGGAAAATGAGAAGGTCACGCGAGGATAAAGGCGCCAAAGCCGGCGGGAAGGATGCTAGAGGTGTAACACTGATGGAGATGCTAAAACATCCCATAATGTACATAAGGTATGGAAGTAATGTCTGATCAAAATTAAAGGTATTGTTTATATCCCTGGTACATTGTAGGATTATAGTCTATTAATCCTATTAAGCCTTATTACGTTGTTAATTCAGTCTTACTAAATAGACTAGACAAGCTGCGCTAAATAAATAAATAAATAAATAAATAAATAAATAAATAAATAACAGGCTGAGAAAGCAAAGTAGGCTAAAACCTAAAGTCTCACAAACCCTTTAGTGGTTGAAACAGCAATGTATTCATGTTATATCACTAAAAAAATAAAATATATCATTAAGGTGAGGTGTGCGCGTGCGGCTGTGGTTGATGCGCTCGCGCGTACCTGTCAGGTGTTGGAGGCGCGCGAGGCACGCGAGCGCGAGCAGCCCGAAGCCGCCGCAGCAGAGGCGCGCGAAGGGCCGCCGCCTCCCGCTCCGCGTCACCGGCTTCATCGCCTTTTCTCTTCCCTCCGCTTCAGAACATTATTCTTCACCGTCCTGAGGTCCCGTGGCCGCGCTTCCTCTCCGACTGACTTGGAAAACTTTTGAGTTCGCCGCTCCTACGCTCCGTTTGCCTTCAATTCGAAGTTGTTCGGATGCATCCTCAGCGCGCGCCAAAACGCTAACGGTTCCGCGGCGGCCGTTTCGAAGCGCGCGAGCGACTCGACGTACGGGAGTTCAGGATTTACTCACATGCCTCACGGCTGGGAAACGTCTCCCTCTCTGTTTCTCTCTCTCACACACACACACACACACACACTCACACACGCACTCTCTCTCACACACACACTCTCTCTCTCTCTCTCTCACACACACACACATACACACACACACACCACTCCTACTCAGCGCTCGCGCCAGTGGTCGTGGTCTAGTGTTGCAACCAGCACATGAGAAGAGCCACTAGGGGGCGACAAACTGCACGTTTTACGCCAAAGCTGTTCTCAGATCAGCCCTTCTTCCCCTCCACCGTCTTAAACATTCGCTCTGGGGACTTCAGTATTCAGCCTGGAGTGACAGAGATAAATTGTATATGAATTAAAGGTGAATAAACAATACCCTGTGCAATTTTAAACCGAAATGTCCCTCAAATCACTTCCACCCAAGCAAGCACTGAGATAAACTATAGTCACATTTTTCAGTTAATTCTTTCATTCATCCGTGGTAACCACTGGTCACGGTTCCTGTGGATTCGGACCCTTTCCCAGGAACACTGTGCGCAAAGCGGGAATACATCCTGGATAGGATGCCAATCCATCACAGGGCACCATGCACACACACTTTCACACAGACGTCAGTTTAGCGTAGATAGTCCACCTACCAGCATGTTTTTGGGAGGTAAAAGGAAACCTGAGAACCCAGGGGAAACCCACATGAACCTCTGCACAGACAGTAACCTGAGCTTAAGATCGAACCATGGATCTGTTGCTGTGAAGCAACAACACTACCTGCTGCACCACAAAGCCACCCATGTTTTTTGTTTGTTTGTTTGTTTGTTTTGTTTTGTTTAAATATAAAGATGGTAAATTATTTTCTTGATCAGATTTACTGCAGTTTAATAATATCACCTGCAATTCCAGAATTTAATGTGTCAAAAGGCAGCATGAAATGGTAATTCTAATGCATTTATTTTACATAAAGTGACATTTTAAAGGAAAACTGTATATTTAGGCATGAAATAATGTATAAATTTTGGTTTAATCATTAGAGCTTGATTACATTGTTAAAAAATGACATGATATAACTGGTTGATGGCATTGCATTTGGATGGAAAATTACAAAAAAACAAAAACAAAAACAAAAAAAGCAACAAATTTTCTATATTAAGTGACTGATACTGAAGAATTGTGGAAAATATAACCAGAAACATAAATTGACAAGGGGAAGAAAGTCAGGTTTGATTTCAGGTTGTCTTTAATTCACCGCTGTATGGGTTTGTTGAACATTTGTATGCAGACTGGATACGCTCTAAAACAGTCACAGCCAGTATTTGGATCATTTTTGCTTCAAGCAGCAGCTTGTGTTTGTGAATTTATGCATCAAAATTGAGGCTTTGAAATGCAAGTGGAATGAATCCAGGGGCAAAATGAAAGGGAACCTGATTCATTTGAATCACTGAGAAATCCTCGCTTCATGTCTCTAAGCATCACTAAAGCATTTTATCTCTCTCTCTCTCCCTCTCTCCCTCTCTCTCTCTCTCCTCTGTTTACAGAACACAGCTGACTCCTAGCCCCTTTCAGCCATATTCCTCCCATCTCGCTTGAAGATACAAGCCAAATAAAGACATAAGCCAGCGTCTTACTGTCATCAGCTGTCCACAGGTGCCATATCCAGAACGATAAAGTGTTCCTCGGGGCACACACTGTTTAGCAAACCTCTCACTCTGAAATACTCCAGCCAGCATGTTTTGATGACCCTCTCGTTTATGGATGGCTCTGTTGAAGGACAAGGTGCCTGGAAAACAACTGCACTTGATGCAAGGCTCAGGAAGGTACACAGTGAAAATACACAGATTAGTGATGGATATGAGTAGTCGAGTATTTGTTATGTAACCACCTACAATGCTGATTCACAAATCAATTTTCTTGGACCTAGCAGGGGCCACTTGTCTATCTCAAAGGTAAACTGTTGAGCTCCAGGCACCGTGAGTTTGATGGGCTGCAGTAACGGAGACACCAAAACGAAGCCAAGGTGCAAAATTTGTCAAAGTACATCACAAATAGATTAAAATGTCACACTTTGTCTGTGCACAAGTGGTCATATACTGCACTGCGCACTGTATAGATTCTGCTGCACTGTAATGTTATATCCCAAGTAGTGAGCATGTGCGGTATAGTGACAACGAGGTCATACGAGATTCAACCTTTAAAGATTACATAGAACTCAGGTAGTGTAGATCAAGCTAAATATAAGCAACTATAAATCAATATTGTGGATAAATAATTAAATAGACTTTAAAACATATTTTTATTTCTAAAAAAATGTACATTAACTTTGCCTTCAATTGTAATTTTGTGAAATTTTGTGGTTTATTCAATATAAATGAATAGTGTAGCGCTAGAACTGATGTTGTGTGTGTGTGTGTGTGTGTATGCATTTGTGTGTGCATTTAGGTGTGTATGTACATCCCATTGCTGAATTGTGAACATGAAAAGGAAGATTTCTGGGGTGTGAGTGAGTTCTGGTCTCCTGTATCTGTGTACGTTCCTTATTCCAGTCACCATGCACATCTGTGTGAATGTGCATGTTTAAGACTTTGTTTCAAGGAGTGAACAGGAATGTACATGAATGTACAAGCGAATTTGCATTCAAGTGACTTTCTGTCATTTTCTATCTTCAAGTTTCAGTAATAGAAAGAGTGTGTGCTTGCATGTCTGTGTTTGAGTGCCTGATTGTGTGTGTGTGTGTGTGTGTGTGTGTGTGTGTGTAAGAAACGTAGCAGTAAATCTGTCAGCTGTTTAATAATCTTCGGGCCTTCTTGTGTATAATGGCGGTAAATACAGACTCCTGTCCACTGATAACCCTGTCATGGAGAAATCCCCTTTGATTCAGCTCACTCACTGTGTTTGCTTAAACATTGCTTCACTTACTTTTTTAAATTCCAAGTTATCCAATTAATTGCATATTGTAAGTCACAAGAGGCATCATAAGCCTGATGAGATTCTTAAGCATAATGCTGTGCATAATTTATAGGAAGCCAGGCTGCTTAGCGAGTCAGAACACAGTTGGGATTTACATAGCTGCACAACTAGGTCATTTAATAACTCGATTTAAGACTGGTTGCTGTGCAACAGTATGTTGTCCTCAAACTAAAAGAACTGTGGTTCATCACACAATCTCTTCTCCACCAGGGGATATAGCCTAGGAACCATTTCAGCTTTGCGAGCTCAATTGCTTCTCAGGGGGAAGCAACCAATTTTTGAACCTTGTGATGGAAACTCGAGGTTGTCAATATGAAGAAGACATGCAAATCTAGGCTTCTCCAGCAGAGGGTAGTAAGTTATTTATGAGGGTGAGTCAAATGAAAACCTTTTTTTTTATTTTGCATTGCTTATTGGTTACAAAAGTGAACCATTTCCATTTTATTTAATGCGAGTTTTACAGTGCTTAACAAGTGTCCAGAGTCCAGAAAAAATCGAACAAACTCTAATTTATGTCACACTTGTAAAGTTTTCATTTGACTATACACTATGCAACGTATTAGCTCATATTAACACCTACCAGATTATGAAAAGAAAAGATTTTACTTCATGCACTTGATCAGCATATAGTACCTGACTACATCCAGAGTTGGGTGGGAAAAAATCAAACATGCTTAACCTGCTCTGATTGGCCTGAAATTTAGTCAGAAGCACAAGAAAGTGTCTGTTGCCTGACATCTGAATTTATTACCTATTCACCATATAGTGCACTGATTGACGTGCAACCATTTTGTAGTGAACTTTCTGAATTTTTGAGCTAGTGCAGCATACTAGCCATAATGCACCATAAATATGGTGTACAAACTGGGTGTACAATCAGCTCGAAATGGATTTGTCAGGATCAATACTGGAGCCGTGAAAAATAAAGGTAAATTAAAGTAGTCATTTAACGACCAATAAAGCCATCTGGTAGCTGTTTATTAAAGCAATAAGCCACTGAAGAGAATGTATTACAGTGATTTTATCATAAGATAAGGGTGTTCTTAGACCCCCTTACTCTGATAAAATCACTGAAACTGACTCTCTTGAGTATGTTAACAGTGAGTTATCATTGTTAAGCAACATAACAGGCAAAGATTGAGATATTCTATGGACAGAAGAATGGCTTGAGTGTAACTTTTGTATTGGTTTAAAACCTGTCGAATGAATACAGATTTCAATTATTTTGATGCCATAACAGGTGTGCGTATATCTGAGATTTTACAATGCTTATAGCCAATCAGAATTTAGAACCCGAAACTATCCATTTTATAATGTGCATTTAATAAAGAAACTCTCTTATTATACTTCTTTATTTTAGTAGCAGCAGGTCTGTTGTTTAAATTCAGTCAAATGTCTCCATCACTGCCACCCTATATAGTGCTCTATATGGAACGCTCCATACTGTATAGTACAATAATAAAAGAGTGAGTGAGGGAGCGATTTCCGACGCAACGTGTGTCCCTCACACACTTCTTCACTTTCAACACTAACTGTTATCCCTGACTGCTTCAAAAATCTGCCAATTAGGTCCTACCAGCTCTGTGCATTGAGGCTATAACCAGAGGAAATGTTGTCTCACCTTGCCTGTCACAAATATACCAGAAGTAACAGCCTCAAACATTTCAAGCTCTTCCACTCAGCTCACAGCAAACTACACTATAGGTCCAAAAGTTTGTGGACATCTGACCATCACACCTGTATGTAGGCCTTCCCCAAAGTTTTGCCACAAAGTTGGAAGAACACAATTTTATTGAATGTCTTTGTAATCTATAGCATTACAATTTCCTTCACTGGAACTAAGGAGCCTAAACCTGTTCCAGCATGACAATGCTCCTGTGCGAAAGCGAGCTCCATGAAGACACGGTTTGCCAAGGCTGGAGTGGAAGTATTTGAGTGGCCTGCACAGAGCCCTTACCTTAACCCCTCTGAACACCTTTAGTATGAACTGGAATGCTGAAATGACATCAGTTCCTGACCTCACTAATGCTCTTGTGGCTGAATGAACACAAATCCCCACAGCCATGCTCCAAAATCTAGTGGAAAGGCTTCACAGAAGAGTGGGGGTTATTATAACAACAAAGGGGGACTATATCTGGAATGGGATGTTCAAAAAAGTGTTATGGTCAGGTGTCCACAAACTTTTGGCCATATAGGGTATTTCTGTCAGGTCCTCACTTTGTGCACTGGGGTAACATCATGATGTAAGAGGAAAAGGGTTTTCCCCAAATGTTAACCAATCAACTGTGTAGGTTATCATATATATATATGTATACACATACACACACAGTCATGTGAAAAAATTAGGACACCCCATTAAATATTCAGTTCTTTATTAAAAGATGTCAACATGTCAATTTCTGATCTTGTTTTAATTTGTATCTGTAGATTAAAGTGATATAATTGCATGTAAGTAACAAAAAATCACTTTGTTTTCACAAACAAAAGAAATCAACAAAAATTTGATTGGAAAAACCAATGGATTTACTCGTATGTTTTGGGTCACTGTCATGTTGCAAGGTCCAGTTCCGCTTCAGCTTCAGTTTTTTGACAGATGGTCTCACATGTTCCTCAAGCACCTTCTGATACAATGTAGAATTCATAGTGCATTCTATGTTGGTGAGCTGGCCAGGTCCTGCTGCAGCAAAGCATCCCCAAACCACAACATTTCCACCTCCATGTTTCACAGTAGGTATGAGGTTCTTTTGCTGAAATGCTGCATTTGGTTTACGCCAAACATGCCCTCTGTTATGGTGTCCAAATAATTCAATTTTAGACTCATCTGTCCAAAGTACATTATTCCAGAAGTCTTGGTCTTTGTCTATGTGTTCTTTGGCAAACTTCAGTCTTGCCCTCATGTTTTTCTTAGACAGCAAAGGTTTCCTCCTTGCACACCTCCCATGATAATTAAAGTTGTGCAGTCTCTTTCTGATTATAGATTCATGCACTTTGACATCAACTGTAGGAAGAGCTTGCTGTCGGTCCAGTGAAGATATTTTAGGGTTTTTGGAGATTTGGACGGCCTGACCTGGCCATGTTGGCAGTTGTTTTAAATGTTCTCCACTTTTAAATGATTTTCCGGACAGTGGAGTGGGGTGCGTGCACAGTGACTAATTTGAGAAAGTGACAATTTATTACATACACAAAAATAACAACTGGACGAGAGTGATTATACAACAGGCCTCTACACATCTCTTTTTGAGACCAATTATGAACTGGAATGATGTAGCTGAGGTCAAAGAACAGTCAAAGCCAGAATTCACACTCCATGCTGACACTGCTTCCATTCCTACCTCTGGGTTTTTATTCCAGTGTTTCTGGAGGGCATAGTGGTAGTGTTCATTCATTTTTTAAGGGTTCATTCAGTTTTATATTTGCAGAATTAAACAGAATTCAACTGTTTCAACAGTGGATGAGGGACATTTGCCCAAAACATCCTGTTTTTCTTGTAATTCTGTGTACTATGCTTACTTTTTACTACATCTGCTTACATTCCAGGATTTCGGTCTATTCCTGCCAGAAAGCTAATGAACAGTGCACTAATGACTGACTTGCTGGCATCTTATGGAGGTGCCAATTCATTAAGCTCTCCAGAGGCTCCCATTCTACTGCCAGTGCATTTCAGCTGAGGTTACACCTGCATCAGCAATGATATGCCTTAAAACACTTGCCTTGGGGGGGTACTCTATATGGTTTGGAACACATGAGCTTAAATATAGCTCATCTGTGGCACTTTGTCATATCCTGCACAGAAAAGTTGAAATCCAAAACTAATACTCTAAATTCACAGAACTAATACTCAAACTATTTATTTAAACGTGTGCTTGAAAAAAATAGAGTCCAGACTGTGTTTTATACAGATAAATGTTCAGTTTTTTTCTTTTTATTGCCAGTATCCCTTCAGTTCACATACGAACAACACTCAGTCATTAAGCCCATCTCACAAACAGGGTTAAAGAAACACAGGGCTTGCACAGCTGAACCACTGACCTCCACATTGTGTTTTTTGTACATTCCACTGCCTTTGGTCCTGTTAACAAACCCCTGTGTAGACCACAGGCCAGTATGCATAGTGCAGGTGTGAGTGAGTATGCGAGTGTGTTAGTTTACAGCTTCTATACGGGCAGATGCATGTGGTTTCTAAGCCATTTCCATCAAGTTTCTACAGTCTATAATAAAATGTCTTGCTGTGTGAGTTATTGGACATATACAATGCAATTTACAATGATATCAAATCAAATGCTAGAAAACAAAGCTCAAGAAATGAGGTAAAAGGAAAAAAAAAAAAAAAAGCAAGTGCAGTTTTGATCCACAATGGATTAATTGACAGTGGCATTTTTAACATAAGCAATGTATTCACATTTTGCGGTCCCATAACTACACCTAATATGTGACTCTATCATTTTATCTAAAAATGCCAGGGACGTAGAAGCACATATAAACTCTTAAAGTGCATTAAAAAATTGCTTTTAAAACTTAAATCCCCCTTGCTAATTCTGAAAATGGATCCCCCCTCAACATCTTAAGTTGTTTCAATAATTTATTAGCACAAGTAAAGTTTGTTCGAGGCCTTTAGTTAGTATACAAGTTTGTTAGGAAGCTAATAGATGTCTATACGTTGGTTAGAAGAAATGTGCTATAGAAATTACAGAGGAAGTTACTATAAAATCCTCTCTTTAAAGGTAAAAATCCACCCTGAAAGACTTGATCATCAATATTTGTAATCAATGTGTGGTCTGACTTTTTTGGTTTAAACTCCTTTCAGCAGCATGTTGGTCTATTTTCACTTTTGCTACGTTACCCAGCCTGGTGATAGTGATGCCAGTGTGAATTCATCTCTACCTAAAGAGAGCAATGCAGCAGCATTTTAGTCCTTTAGTCTGTCCAGCTCTCTCCCCTCCTCATCTGTACACCCTGCTCAAAATCCTCAACATTCACACTAATCGCCATCAACACCAAGCCGAGTCTCTTCTGTAACTGCATCATATAGCTTGCGTTTCTCATTAATACAACCTTGAGTGTCTCTGGAAAATGGTAAGTGAGGAAAAGAAGCTCTTTTTCTTTATTTATAGGAGCTAACAGCGAAAGGTTTTACAGGGAACCAACCGAGCCACTGGGAGTGCATTCTCAATGCCTGTCCCAAGCCTGGATAAAATAGGAGCATTGTATCAGGAAGGGCATCCAGCATAAAACCTTTGCCAAATCAAACATGCTGACCAATGATCCACTGTGGCGACCCCTAAAGGGAGCAACTGAAAGAACAACAACAACAACAGCAAAAGATTTACATTTTTCTTCTACAAAACTCCACTGTTATTGGCGCCCCCTGGGATATCAGCGAGGTACACAACCACTAACTTCTCACAGGAATAATGAATAGACAGCAACAATCAACAAATTAGCACCAGACTCACTAATCACATCACAAATATTTCAATATAAACATATTTAATGTGTTTCAGGGTGGAATTTTCCTCTTCCCCACTTGTAGCTAATATACAGTTCCAAGTGGTAGTGATGTTGACGAGGGTATGTTATAACATTAATGACATACAGGGGATAAGTCTTAAATAATAAAAAGAAGGTGCTAATGGTGGAAGAAGACAAGGTATGTGTATTGACTATGTGAAACAGGAAAATATGTAATTCCATACACGACAAGCCGCAAAACCTAATCTCACCCTTCACTGCGTCTCATTATCCCTTCAGCAGGATTACTTTAGCTTTTCCTGTTAAGGCATACAAAATCCTTGTGGCATACAAAACCTGGAGGGACCAATTCCATTTATAATAATAGATATTGTTATTGGTACTTAAACCCAAATACCATGTTGTATGCTTGAGCTCTTACAAAATAAAATTTCTACTTAAAAAAAAAAAGAAGAAAAAGATAGCTTTATACCTGCCGAGTCAGTAGTTCAAGAATGATCTTCTCCTCACCTCTAGTTCAAAGACATCAAACAATAAAATCCACATTTGCAAGATTAATAAGTTAATACATTTTTTTTTTTAACATACACACATACAGAAGGGGACGTAGAAGTTGCTTGGTGCATTCCCGTGCTTCATGACCCCTTACATTCTCTAAAACTATGCAACACACAACAGAACAGGAAATTCTTTTTTACATTTACATTTGGCTAAATATATCCCACAATGCATCACTAGAGACTGCTTGCATCAAACTTGCCTGAGCACACTTCGGTTTCTGCCTGTTGATGTTAAAACTCCACGTTCACGCAGAAACAAATCAAAACCCTTAACGACTGGTCATGATACTGAAAACAATTTCAGTCACAACTGAGATGAGTGGCGTTTAAACCCGTTGTGTTTTTTTTTTTTTTTTATCACACTGATCACAGTTGACCGAAACTGGCCAGATTTAGTTTGAGGATGCTGAAGTGCTGAACGTTTCAGAGGGAAGTAACACTGAAACATTTTGGCTGTACATCACATAGACATAAAGATATAATTTAATCTTCATATATGAGAATCTGCTGGTACCGGCTTATCACAGTGACGCTAAAATAAATCAAAAATTACAAGAAGAAGATAAAATGTACTATGTACAACATACAGTAATATTGACCAGGTTCTGGCTGTGTGTGTGTGTGTGTGTGTGATGACTTTAGACTGATGCCTTGATTTCTCCGAAGCCAACATTTCACACACATTATTCTAAAATCACACTGCAATATCACCATTACTGGATATTCACGAGGTAAGAGGTGGATGAGAAGAAGTTGTTAATACATACATGTCCCAGTTCTCAGCACACACAGGAGTAGAGGTGTTTCCTTCTTCAGCCAGCAGTCACTTATTAAACCCAGCTATCAGTGAATCACTGGTTTTTACAAACGTCTTTGAATACAGTGACCAAGGTTCATCATCATAAAAAAATGGCTCAGTCTTATAATTAGATGCAGGAATCCAATCTATTTCAAGTCAAAGTTTCCGTTTGCAGTCAAGCACCACATCCAGTGTTAAGGTGTAATGCAGTTCCCTTCATGTCCAGCAGGCGGAGTCGTTTCCTTCCAACTACAGAAGGCATTTCCACCTACTCAGTTTGCATCATTTTTTTTTTTTTTTTTTGCAAGTAGTTGTTTGAATAGTCATCACAATACACTGAATTAGGGGAAAAAAAGAGGCCAGTCCTTCAATATGAGGTTTGCAGAATTTGTTGATGATGTAGAAAAAGGTGCCAGGTTGAGTTTCTGCTCTGAAAAATGTCACCCAGGTCAATATTCCTTATTACTGCAATGTCTGTGTGTATAGCATATGAATTAAACACCACAAAGTCAGCGCTGAAACCTATCTAAATTCACTGACACCTAACTGCCTTGGTCTTCTATAATAATTACACGGTTCTGAGATTTTTGATGCAATCACTTTTTCCAGTTGTTGTTTGAAAATGGGGACTTAGAAAATAACTAATCGTTACAATGACCACAGACACACACTAATCAAATATCACACGCAATAAAAATGCCCCAGATTTTTCTAAAGCAGTGAACATTAAGTTTCTTAATACTGAGAGTGAGACTAGCATGATGTATTGAGCTGGGAGATTAGCCGGGTGCAAAAAAACCTGGAGGCAATCTGTTAGCCATGTTTTAATGTCTATTTTTCATCAATGCCCTATGATGATTATTTGTCAAAAAATCCGTAGAAGGACAAAAAAGAAAAGGTCTAAGCCACATTCCAAAAATGCTGACTTCTCTAACAATGAATGAAAGCTACTACTGGCCATCGTGCTAACTGGACACCACTAACTTTTATGCAGCATTAGAAATGTCAGCATTTTAGGCTAGTGTACTAACACTCTGGGGTCTGGCCTTGTTACATAGGAATCATGCAGTTAAGATTGTGCTCTGCTGTGGCTTACAATCATGTCAATTACCTTCTGTCTTGCCCATTACTGTCTCACTTTCAACAACACCCGACTGGTTCTTCTTGGTACTAGCAAGATCTGAAAGGCCTAATGAAAATGTGAGATGATAATCTGTCTCAAGGTATTGCTCTTGGTTCTGTAAAATGCAAGTTAGCAAAGAAGCCTGGATTAATTTTTGTAATATTAGCACTGGTAATGAATTTAATTTAGTAGTACTGCCAGTAGGCTGCACCACACTGATGGAGGCAGCTAAATAAGCTGAAAAAGCAGTGCTTGTCTATATAAGATGCTAGGCTTCATTGATTGTGTTTTTACACCTAATATAGGCTTAGACATAAGTATGTATGTTCTGCCCTTACAGCTAGATGAGGTTTTGATTTTGCTAGCTAACTTTTGGTGTATTCATATAGATGGTCTTCACTGCTAGTAAGCCAACATCTTCCAAGATTTGAATCTATGTCTATCCTTCAGGTAGCACTGGATGACTTGCTGTGCTAGCATGGTAACAATTGCTAACATTTGTGTCATTCCTCGGTGGTCTATATGATTCAGTGTCTGAGGTCTGGGTCTCGCAGCTCTGTCTAGATTACTTTGCTAACATGTCTTGCTAACATTTGTGTCATTCCTCTGTGGTCTATATGAGTCTATGCATGGGCTCTGGGTCTCGCAGGACTGTCTGGATTGTTTTGCTTGCATCTTGCTAGCATTTGTTGCTGATCTTCATTGGTCTGGGTGTATCTCGCTGGCCCGTTCTACTAGCAGGGTTTGTTGACATTGCACAGCAGCTCAGTGACTTTGATGAGACGTGCCACGGTGGTCTGCGACTCCTCCTGCAGCCGCTGGTTGTTCTGTCTCAGACTCTGCACCTCTGCCTGCAGCATGGCTTTGTCCTCTTTCTCCTGCCAGCATCACACACAACACAACTGATCAACAGGACGCTCTCTTGGAGCACAGGATGGATTTGGAGGAGTAGGTAGGGGGAAAAGTTGGGAGAAGTGATTGGGAGATGGTTTGGAGGAAATAAGGTTAGATATCTTAGATGACTACACTTAGAAAGGCAGCATACAAAATACAGTTTGTGGCCGACGTTATGCTTGATGTGTAACTACACATACATATGCACACACGGCTGTTCACATACAGCTCTGTCCACTAGGGGGCGGTTCACAGCTAAATCATCCCTGATCAGCAGGTTTTCACTATTCTGGGACGAATACACATGCGAACAAGATTTGTTAGCTCACCTTTCAAATTTTCTGCCTTTGTCATAAGCTGTGTCTCAAATGGCAAATCCAACTATGACCTTCCAAAACATTTACTACTAGGTTACTAATCTAGAATGTCCAGAAAACTGGCTCTCAATGTGGGGTCCACAGACCATGAGTCCATGAGGCATAGCCAGGAAGTCCACATTTTTTGTTACAGTGGCAGAAATAACATCCTACCATTATTAAAGTTATAGCATTTATTATTGATTTCTTGTAGTTATTAGCATGTTTGCCTGGTCACTTGTATAATCGACTTCCAAATCCAACAATCCAAATTCAATCCAAACTTCAATAACTCAAAACTAACAAGCCTAAATATGTTGGACCCAACTTGGACCTTACATGTTTTACCAGTGGATATTCTAGAAATAAACTACAGTTCGAAAAAATAGACAAAATATTACTGTACAGATTGAAATACGGAGCCAGACATTTGAATAGCTGGATTATTTTAATTTTAATAATTCTGTGCTGAGGGGGTCTGTGGAATTTATTTTACAGTTAAAGGGGTCCCTGGCATTAAGATTTTGAGTATGTAGATTAGTACGTATTTTAACTTTTTTTTTAAACCAATACATTCAAAAATCATCTAGAATACTATATATGTATGCAATTTGAGACATCGCTTTCTTTAGTTTGTTCATGTCTGCTACTGATGGCATGTCACATCACATCGTGCTATACCACCCCCACCTTTTATGTTGTTACTGCACCATAATATTCTGAGAATGCCAAAGACTGCAGGATGCATGTACAAATATGCGTAGTCCAACTCAGGCATAAACACCGGCCCAAAAGACACTTCTATACACAATTACAGACTAAACAAAGTTGGAGAACTACAGAATTCTAGACTATACTAAACTTCTCAAGGACTGTTGATGAAGACAAAGTCATACACTACAAGGTCGCTACTGAGCTTATCAACTAACAAATACAAACATTTTAAGTCAGTGCACAGAAATCATATCTACTGTGACTTGCACATTTGTTTAGAAAACCAGAGACACACACAAGTGTGAAGATGGATAGAAAAATTAACCATGGTAATCTGTCCAGTTGTTCATTTATATAAACTTAGTTATACACGTTTACATGTTCTCAGTTCAGTATGTGGTTTCATGTAAACAGTCTGAATGATAAGAAATGCAGATTAAAACTTTTTAAAGATTGTTTTAACTATTAAATGCCTGGGTGTTACTCAACTCAACTCATGTATATAATGTATCTCAGGATGTCAGCATTTATATTTAATAATAAATCGCAAATTATTTTACAAACTTCAATAATAATATAAAAATATTTTATTGGCAATAATCAAGTAATTAAATACAAGGTTCCTGTCCTATTTTGATACTTTGTTTGTTATTTACGTAATACAAATTTTGCTCCAAATTACAGAACATCTAATTTTGGTATTTCAGTATTCTGTATAAATTATTCAAAGCAAAACTATAGTAATGCAGAAGGTAAATAGGAGGAAATAAGGTCACATGTCACTAGTTACCCAAAGTACTGTATGTATTTAAGGGGTATACCAGAGGTAGTCAATCTGTGGGGTGTGGGTGAGGGGTGAGATGGAAAATGCCAACAATATATATTTAAAAGACATCAGACCTGATAACCTTTACGCCTTTTCCTTAGGAACTCCAAATTTCAACACTGGAATATGCTGGAACATACTCCAAAATACACCAAAAGATCTGTCTTTTTTTTGATAATAGATACGGCAGATGAGCCTAATGACATTTAGTGTTTTAAACACTCCGATATTAACTTGCACTCTCTGGAAACTCCGCCCCTTCCCCCCATTTCACAATAGCAATGTTCTGGCACATGCTCACAATGCTTCAAATATGCACTGATGTGGCGCACTCACTTTCTGCCAAGGTAAATGCAGAAAGATTTGAGTTCACCAAAAAAGATTAAATAGGCTTACACTGAAGTGTTGAATCTTAATCTAAATATATATTATAAGATTCATTTTTGTGGTTCTACCTTATATTTAATTGGGGGTGGGGATGGTGGAGCTCATGAGGAATAAGTTTGAATACAGCTAGGTTACACCACGCTCAGTTAGACAGGTTCATCTATCGTTGATTTGGAGTAACACCCATGATATTTATAAAAGAATGCCATATTAGCTTTTATAAAGTGACTATTGATGATTTAAAACTGGAAAACAGGATGAAAAATATTACACCCATCGTTGAAGAAAAACTGTTAAAAGCTTTAAAAAAAAAAAAAAAAAAAAAAAAAAAAAAAAAAAAAAAAAAAAAAAAAAAAAAAAAAAAAAAAAAAAAAAAAAAAAAAAAAAAAAAAAAAAAAAAAAAAAAAAAAAAAAAAAAAAAAAAAAACATGGTTCTCATACTGTATTTTTCTCACCATCTTCAGCAGACGGTAAATGGAATTTCATGCCCTTAACAAACACCCTGATGGTACTTTCACTGTTTATTTAAACCATCAGTTTTGTTTGTGATTGAAGAAGAACCGGAGCTGATAGCTCAGTTGCCAAGGGCAAAAAATATTCATAGCCATTTGGAAGGAGAAAATGAAGAGATACAGAGAAATGAGTTCAGGTGCAGATGGCAGTTTGTATGGTTTCAACTAGAGTGTTGCTATAATCACAGGAGGAATGTTTGATGAGGTTATGTTTTAGTTAATCATAATTTATAGATGAGATGAAAGACATTCATCACATAGCACACTAAGTGCAACAACATAAGACATACATAAACAGCTTATGACAGCTAGATTAAGAATTCATGAGGCACCATATGCAAAGATGACATGATAAAAACAGATACTGATAGTATTTACTGTGACAGACAAGGCTCCAGAACACGAGCTGAATGTGTACATACTCACTAAAACACAGTAATTTAAAGTTTTGTCTTTCAGAGCTGTCATTTTCAGTTTATGCATATTTACATGTTGTCATACTTATCGAGCTATGCGATTGGTTTACATGGTATTATCATCAACCAAACAAAATACCTTCATTACATATAGTGTTGTATTTCTAATTATTGCTCCTTGACTTGTTTGTTGGAAGAGATAAAGCAAAGCTTCCTTCCTACACAGGAAATATATTTGGAAATGGAAATGTAATATTTCACATTAAAAAGCTCAGAACTAAAGAATTGTATAGAGTTGGTTCATATTGCAAAGAATATGACAATTCAGTTTATTAAGGAATCAATTTATCTCATAAAATATATCTAAAATAATAATTTGCATGGTTGAAAGACAGAGTCATCAAATAGAGAAACCATGTTACACAAGTGGTGACCAGTAATGTGTGTGAGAACTTTTGACACCACAGTCATCCTCTCACATTCCTCATATATGATTGTTGAAACATTGTTAGGATAACCGCTGGGAAGAGTTTGTGGTCCATGTGAGGTCAACTGAACTTCTCTAGATTGATGATAACACGAATGAGGGTTAATGATGAGTATGAGGGAGAAAGGAAAAGGGTTTCAACGACAGATAAAAAAAACAAGTGAAGACGGCATTGCTTTTGTAGTCAAGACACATGATTATCGTGTTAGGTTTCGGATCCGATCAGACCCCGTCTTGTTTCTCTATGGAGGTTGTCACAGATTGTCATTCATACTTTAATCCCAGGAGATGCTACTGCAACATCTGTAATATGGAGTGATTTACTACTAGCATGTGTTTTGTTTTGTTTTGGTTTTTTTTTGGTCTATAGTTTATTTTCCATTTTCTCCAGCAATTATTTCCCTCTTCGCTGTCCTTCAGGCAAAATAATTATTTGTTGACTCTTCATTCTCGCTCTCTTCAGTTGAGGAACCAATCAGACAAAGTGTGTTATAGGATTTAAATTGAGTTGCTCTGATTTTACCCTGAGTATAATCTTGGATTCAGGACCTCCATTTGAGAGTGTATTCACTACAGACGTGGACTGATAATGATTTCAGATTTTACCCACACACCACCCTGCACCCTTTTACCACTTTCAAACGCACATTTTTGCTTTCACAGGTTAGGAATTGAAAGGTGTTATATGATATCATAGGGTTGGTTTTGGTTGTTTTATTCGGGTTTTTGGTGTGACGGAGAAAAAATTTCATGCTGTACTTGCCTCGACTGCCATTGGTCGCTTAGTGTTGAGAGAGGGAGCCTGTCCCTCTGGCCATCTTCTCATCTCCTCTGTTCACCCTGCCCAATGACAAGACAGGTTTCTTTGGCTTGTCCCGCCCTACCTCTATCATCCCTCAGTCTGACTGGCTCTGTGAAATAGCTCTGGGGTAGTTGAGGGTGAGGGATGGGCGGGGGAAGTTACATGGACAGGATGAGCGATAAGGATGGGATATTTATGGGGAAGTTCAAAGGTCACTGTGTGGGCTGTAAGGGTGGGAACAGGGCACTCAAAGGGGTTTCAATGGGATTTGGCAAAGGAAGTGGAAGTACCTTTTGGAGGTCATCCTGTAGTCGTTTCAGCATGGCCTCCAACTGGGACACCTTCTCCTCCAGGTGACTGGGTGAATCACTGAGAGAGAGAGGGAGAGAGAGAGGGAGAAGGAGAGAGAGAGAGATAAATAATAATAAAAGGGAAAGGGCTATTTTTAGATGCATCAATAACAATCACTCAGAGGGGTTTTTAGAGTTGTTTTGCTCTGAAGTAAACTTCCATGGTAAATGTGAAGGTATTGCATTCTGGTAGAATATTTTATGAAAGCTGCAATTCAATTTGAATGATACAAAGCCCTTACAAAGCCCTTACCAGTAAAGGTATACTGATAAAATCCCAGGTTCAGTAGCATGTAGCTTTGACCTCAGCTTAAAAAACTCAATTAAAATGCATGTATATCACGATGCATAAACAGCACACAGTGATTCCAGTAATTAAAGGAAAATTGTGTTAAAGATTAATTTCCTAACACTCAGCAAATGACAATTTTTGGTCAGTCTATTTTATCCCCCAGTATCTTAGTACACATTCTCTGACTTGCACATAAAAAAAGTTACTATGAGTCATTATGAGAATTTCTACATCTACATTGGTTAATGCTATTAGAATAACAACTGGATTATGATGTTTTCGGATTTACAAAGTTACATTATTCTGTAACAATAACCTTGTAGTTATTATTTCAGTTCAAATGTGCACAACTAAAGGGTTAGGGTTAAAAAAAAAACACAACAGTGTATAGAATAAAACTAAAATTATCCAATAAACAATACAAACTACACTTGTATGTATTAGTTGCTGCTCACCTGTCTTTAACATCTTTGAGCTTGGCATCTGTCTGCGTCACTGTGTCAGCTCCTGCCTGAGTGCCGTCACCGGCCTTTCGATCTGAAACACATAATTTTACTCTTATTACCCACCTGGTAACAATAAAACAAATCCATTCAGGAAAGACTAATAATTCTGAAACATTCCGGAAATTCATACATATTTACTAGTATTAATCTCTCTCATAACTGCTACCTATTATTTTTCTTTAACAGAAATATAACACACATTTGGGTATACATAATAAGCCACATTCATAATTATCTGCTGTGCACACTTTAAACTAAAAAAGTGTTGTATGTTCTGTATGTATGTATTACGTCCACCATCCCTAACTGTTGTAACCACAGTAATTAACCCAGTTTATTTAACACCACTAAAACCACTAAATGCCATTTCAGAGCAATATTAAATATATAAATATGGCATTATGAAATAAATTGCCCACACTTCTGCAGCAACTGCCAATAGCAGTCACAGTGTTTTTCACACTTTCTGGCAGTGTCAGTATCAGACAGTCCTGGCTGCTCACTGCTGATCTTTGAGGCTTCTAGTTCATCATGTTTAGTGTGCTTCTCCATCATTATTATTAGGAGCTGTTGTATACGACTGCCATCAAGTGAAAGTTTATGGGCTGACAGCAAATACACGCTGACAGATTGGGCGACAGCAAATTAACATGGTTATTTTGAATACCGCTATTCATGACAATATATCTCAATATCTCATTAGATTATTTTCTACTGAAAGTTTCTTTAAGCCTAGAATCTGGCTTGAGCCATATGTTATAACTTAATAAACTCAGAATGTATGGCATTATTTTTGACTACACAGATATAAGCCTAGTGGCTCAGAGAAGATCATCATTTGCTCATTGTTGTCTTTATATTTCCTGACCTTCTCGGGATAGGGCTTCTAGAATATTCCTGCATGCTGTGGCGAGGTCAGAAATAGACTGCCATTCCTCCTCTGATGAATCTGTTGTTTCTGAAAGAACTGGAAGACAACAAATCCATCTATCAATAATATAAACATGCAGCTTTCACAATACAGACAAATCAAACACGTCAGCATGTAATATTTCAATGCTGAAAATCTAACCAATGACGAAATAAATCCAGCAGGGGGTGCTTAAACTTTGCTGGTCTAGCTGCCTTCCCAAAAATTAAAGAAATGGCTAAGAGCCGACACCCGAGTGTCCAATTTGCTCAATTCCACACATTTATCCTAACAAAAGCCGTGAGCACAAGTATAAGAGGCCAAACGTGCATGAGTCCATAGAAGAGTGTCCGGTGTGCAAAAAAGAGCCCAGGGACACAGCAGATGGTCAAGACAGAGTCTCTCGATTTGAGGCAGGATAAAATCCTCTCCCCCACTTTTACCCCACCAAGCCCCCATCTGTCCTATGGGTCTGGGACGGCAAAGAGCAAAAGGAGGAGGAGGGGAAGGGGCATTTCCAGCGAAACAAAACTGAAGGATGGAATGAAGCAAAAATGAAAGAGGAGAAGACAAAGAGGGAAGGATGGGAGAGGAAGATATGAGTAAGTAGAGAATAATATGGGGGTGTTCAAGAGGAGAAAGAAAGGTGCCAAAAGGCAAAAAGCTAACAATTTGGGCTGAATAACATCTGTAATGATTTTATGGGGTGACTGGCATTGTTTTGGTCCAAGTTGCTGTTTGGGCTTAAAGACACACAGTGTGCAAAAATTGCAGGCTCCATTTACAGCAATTAACAATGACTAGCACTATTATCCCAAGCCACATGTCTGCACTCAGTGCTTTCAGGCATGGACACTATGCTGTGACACACCATACACACACTAGGAGAGAAATGTTACCATGTAATATTAGCCTTTTCGTTAAATTTAAACATGTAGAATTTATACAGTTACTTATTTATTGCAGGATAAAGTAGCATGCTGGCAGGAGGCATTGTGGAGCAAGCTACAACCAGAGGCTTAGTCTCTCAGTGTGAACAATAGGATAGCATAATAATCCAAAATCAATCACCCATATCCTGAACACCACTGAAATGTGTTTCACTTGGTATTGTCTTCAGCACTTCGTTTTGTTTTTACACTGCATGTCTGTATATTCATTCACTGGCCACAGAAACAATTATACCCCAGCTCATTCATGCAATTATCCAATCAGCCAATCACGTGGCAGCAATGTTAAAAAATAAAATCATGGAGATACATGTCAAGAGCTTCATTTAATGTTCACATCAAACATCAGATTGGTGAAAAAACATGATCTCAGTGACTTTGTGTTGGTGCCAGATGAGCTACTTTGAGTCTTTTGAGAGTTTACATAGAATGGCGTGAAAAACAAAAAACATCCAGTGAGTGGCAGTTCTTCAGGCAGAAATGCCTTGTTGATGAGAGAGGACAGAGGAGTATGGCCAGACTGGTTCAAGCTGACAGGAAGACTACTATAACTCAAATAACCACTCTTTACAATCGTGGTGAGCAAAAAGGCATCACAGAATGCACAACATGCCAAGCCTTAAGGCAGAGAGCCACACAGGGTTCCACTTCTGTCAGTCAAGAACAGAAATTTGAGGCTACTGTGGGCATGATTCTCCGAAAATGGACAGTGAATATTGGAAAAAGGTCGCCTTGTCTTTATCCAATTTTCGACTGTCAGTTTCCATTAATCTGTGCCCAGTGGCTAGTCGTGAAACACATAAAGAGCAGTCTTCCTACCACACTGGACCTATCTCAGGTCAACTGATCCAGATCCTCTGCCATTCCTGGATTTTTCTGACTAGGTGTCAGTCACGAATCGGCAACACCACTCCCAGCATCACCTGACTGAGCACCGGACTGTGTGCTAAGTCCACTGCTGTTCATGCTCATGAATGTGCTGTAAAGTGCAGCTCAAACCACATCATGGGGTTTGCTGATGACACCACAGTGGCCAGCCTCATCAGCAACAATGATGAGTCAGCATACAGGGAGGAGATGGAGTAGCTCACAGACTGGTGCAGAGACAACAGTCTATCTCTCAAAGTCAATAAAACAAAATAGATTATTGTTGAGTCAGGTGGGCCCCGGAGTGATCATTCCACTGCACATCAATGGCAAAACTCTGAGAGAGTCAAAGTCTCTAAGCTCCTTGGTGTGTACATCTTGGATGACCTCACCTGGACCCTTAACAGCACCTACTCAGCCAAAAAAGCCCAACAGTGTCTTCACTTCCTTCCATCCTCACCACTTTCTACAGGGGTACAACAGAGAGCTACCTAACCCGCTGTCTATTTGTTATATATGGGAACGTCACTGTCTCAGACAACAAGATCCGACAGCAGATTGTGAGAACAGTTGAGAAGATCATCAAGCTTGCTTCTGGATGTTTTTTACCCCTGATATTGCTGCTACTGGGACAGTTTCCTAGTGCATCACTGCTACGGTGACAGCTTTTCCAGTCTATCTGTTTTATAGTGTACAGTTTACAGACAATTGTTTGCACTGGTTTCTAGTCATATTCTGGTATGGCCAACCACACAGCTATGCTCAGCTCTTTCTTAGCTATGCCATATAATCCACCCCATATTGTTCTATTCTCCTGTCTAGGTAGCAAGCACTGTACTCTGTATGTATTGTCTTGTATATTTATTGTATATTTTGCACTTGTCTCGCTCTAATGTATTTGCACTTGCAGTATGTGTACCTTGTTGCTGTACTGTTGTGTGTTGCACAATGGTCCTGCCATTTTGTTCCAATGTATACAAGTTACATGGAGGAATGACAATACGTGACACAACCAACATTTCAGCAGCACTTACTCTTGGTGATGGAGTTATGGATGCTCAATGCTCTGGAGTTCCTCTCCGCTCTGGAGATCCTCTCCATACATGCTGACTGAAGGGGTGCCTCACTCCCCGATGGTCTCTCCTCACCCAGCACATCTATTCCAACCTAGAGAGAGAGAGAGAGATTGTTAAAGTAGGTGCTATATACTGAGGAATGTTTTCTGATGTGTAATGATCTCTGTGTGATAAGTGACACATAGAGGCAAAGGAAAGTGGGAGAAAACAGGAAAGAGGTTGAGAGCAGATAAGAAAGATCTGAAAGATGATTCAAGGGCTATGAACGGAAGCAAAAAAACAGAGGATGGAGTAGGAGTGAGAGAGAGAGGGAGCAAGAGGGTGAAATGTAAGAAGAGGAGAATGGGAGAGTGGGAGAGAGAGTAAGTCTGTTTAAAGCTCTGAGTTTAAAAAGTTTGTAGAATGAATCACATCCTAAGTATAGAATATTTATAGAATCTCCTGTATGAGATGTGAGAGATTTATCTCATGATAAACTATCAGTAGTGTGTGTTGTGCAACTCAATGCTTTAAGCTGTACACTAAATATTCATTAAATATTAAATATAAGGTCTTCCATAATGAACCACTCCACCCACAGTTATAAATATAACATCTAAATATAACCTCCCTAAATACAGAAGTTAATGGCAGATTACATGAAAGAGGAAATCCATAATGCCACGTTTGCATGGACAGCATGTATTTATTTCTTCTAGAGCAGTGCTTCTTGACTGGTTTTGCTTCACAACCTCATATGTCTTTTATCATTTAGGGCGCAACCCAAAAAGTAGCTTAACATTCTGTTATGCATCAGGCACTAAAGACAAAACAAAAAAATGATGATCAATCATGTCAGATTAAATCTACACTCTCTAAAAACTAAAATGTAGCTTTCCTAAGAAAGCAATTATCTGGTAACATTCCTTTCTTGTATAACAGACCATCCTCATCCAATAAAATAAAAAATAACAATACTCACCAACCACTTTATTAGGAACACCTGTACATTCAAGCAGTTATCTAATCAGCCAATCATGTGGCAGTACCGCAGTGCATAAAATCATGCAGATACAGGTCAACAACTTCAGTTAATGTTCACGTCAAACATCAGAGTAAAGAAAAAGTGTGATCACTGTGACTTTGATTGTGGCATGGATGTTGGTAACAGAAGGGCTGTTTTGAGTATTTCATAAACTGTTCTCCTTGGAACAAAGTCTCTAGAGTTTACACAGAATGATGGGAAAAACAAGAAAAACATTGAGTGAGCGACATTTCTGTTGGTGGAAACACCTTGTTGATAAGAGAGGTCAGAGGAAAATGGCCAGATTGGTTCAAGTTACCAGGAATGATATAGTAACTCAAATAATTACTCTTTACAACCGTGATAAGCAGAAAAGCATTTCAGCATGCACAACACATCAAACCTTGAGTCGGATGGGCCACAACAGCAGAAGACCACATTGGGTTCCACTCCTGTCACCCAAGAACAGGAATCTGAGGCTATCACTGGACAATTAAAGATTAGAAAAAAAATCACCTGGTCTTTTTCCAGTCTTCAACTGTCCATTTTCGGTGAGTCTGAGTGCTTATTGGAGTTCCTATAGACTTCCTGTCAGCCATGCCACATGCCAATAATGTCACAGAGATTCAATTTTTCCCCCATTCTAATGTTTGATGTGAACATTAACTGAAGCTCTTGATCTGTATCTCATGATTTTATGCACTGTGCTTCTGCCACGATTGGCTGACTGGATAACTGCACGAATGTGCAGGTGTACAGATGTTGCTAATAAAGTGGACATTGAGTGTATAATTAGGAAGGCCAACCTGCAAATGATGTATTAATGTGTTTTAATTTTGAAAGTAATTTTGACTTCTATGAATGTGAGGAGACAGAGCGCAAAACAAGTGCAAATAAAAATAAATGGTGTATAAGACATTAATACGGCAAACAGATATACCATTTGATGACTAACTGGTTTTAATGAAAAGATGGATGTGTAATAAATATGGTAAATACTTCATATAAACGTGTGCACTTAAACTGGATTAGATTTGTCTTGTTTTACTTCAGTTTCTTTAACCTTTAGAAAATTTGCAGTGTCAAAAAAGTCCTGTTTATTGGGTTGAATTTCTTTGTTAGATGTGAAGAAAGTGCTGCATGTGGTCATGACATATGAGAAGAGTTGCCAGATCTGAAATAAAACCAGGCCAATGGACAAGCAGTGTTAAGACATTTTAATAGTTTTCACCAAGGTCCTAAATGTTTGCGTAAATAGAAAATATGTGAGAATGAATAAAAAACAAGTCACGCTGAGATTTGTAGAATTTCCCAATTCTGTGGGAAAACCACGCACCTAAAACGCTTCATGTAAGCGACTAATGCACTGATTTACACCTGTTTCTGGGTGGTGGGAAAAACTGGCTGCCCAAAATCTAGTACATTGAACATAATATGCAATCAGTCTTACTTCTCGCTTCTCCACCTTGTTTTGCGCTGACTACCCACTTTTTGTGCGATCCTCCCAGAAATGCAAGACGGAGAAAGAGTACTTTGCATGTTTCCACATGCACAGTGCTTAAATTGTGTGTTTAGACTTGTACATGCAAGATTTTTCATGTAGCATGCCACCTAATTATGTCTGTACATCTGTATACACTACCAGTATGTCTGGCCCTATATGTCAGATGGCTTTATATTAGGCTACCAATGACACAAGCTGTAATCAGGAAACACCAGCTGTACTTTTAAAATAAAGTGAACCACTGAATATTCTGTGCATTTAAAAAATATAAAGATTAAAACCAAACCTTCTGATGAAGATGAACACACTTGCAACCCACTTTTTGGTTACCCATAAAGAACCACTGCTCAGGAGTTCATGTCCAGTTAGCATGTATTTGTGTTTTCATGTGCATTTGTGTGTGAGCACATTCTGACCTGTCCCTCTTCCTGGAGAGGAACTTTTGGTTTGACAGCCAGTATGAGATCAGGGGTCGCGTCACTCAGCTCTCCAGGATTCTCGTAGATATGCCTGTTCACCTTCACCCCAACGTTATCATACACATGACTGAAACACATAGACAGGGAAAAAATTAAGCTGATCTTAACCTTGGATCTTAACCTTGTCTATTCATTCCAACCTGGACACTACAGATAATCAGATAATTTCAAGACTGAAAGGTTTATTCCGGCATGATTAATTTTAACTGGATGCTCTTAAGAAGCTGTACATGTGATGTATAAAATGCAAAGCAGAATCATATATCTATCATAGTAGTACTTGATGATGTGTCCCAGTAGGATCTCTGTTAAATATCAAACAGTACAGGAACAGAAGGGCTGAGTAGATGAGTTGTGTAACACCACACTGACACATATACAACTTATACTGAAAACAACTCAGTGATTCAACAAGACCACTTCCTCTGCTTTTGGTGCTAAAATGAGCATCAAGAGATCAAACTAATGTGCTTCTCTGAAAAAGCATGCTATGTGAAGGTGTAATCTGCTGGGCATTAGAGAAGAACACTCACATCCTGTGTAGGATGAAAGTTTCCTTATGCTTTGCATTGTTTCTGGATGCCTTCATTGTAGGTCACTGCAGTGCTGTTTTATTTCAGCTAAAGAAGCATTTAATTTCTCACACTTGTGAGCTAATTCTTGGCACTGATGATAGTCTCAAATAACTAGTTTACATAAAAATGTTATGCAAGAAATGATTTTCAGTGGCAATTCGAGACCAACAGATTTTGTAAGTAACTCACATTGTGACCTGAACCAGAACAGCAGTATCTGTATACAATATCTGTGTGACATTATTAAAGAACCGGATGTGGTTTTACACCAAACATTTAACATGGGTGGGCAAATATATATGGGAATGAATGTCAGTGAGGTTGCGACATTAAACTGAAACAAAAATTTTAAAAAAGCAAACTTTAGTAACTGACACCATTTGGGGTAATGATCATATTGTGTGAATTAGATTTTTTGCAAAATATTTATTTAAGTGAATAAGCAGCCGTGTGTGTGTGTGTGTGTGTGTCTGTGTGTACCCATCACAGATGTCCTGACAGGGCAGGGTTCTCTCAAGTGAGTAACTGCGTGTGAGGGAGGAGGGAGTGATTTCCAGTGCCTGGGATGGAGGATTGTCCTGCAGCGATGTAGCTCTGAGAAGAGGCAAGCTGGGTGGAGAGAGCAAACCACTCATGCCTGGAGTTCTACCGTCCTCTTCATCCCTCCTATCTGATTGGGTCACACTGTCTGACTCCTCTCCTTCACCCTGCTCCCGCTCCCCCTCTCTCCCCTCCTCTTCACCCTCATCCTCCTCTTTGTCTCGCTCATCCAGGACCCAGGCCTCACCCGAGTGGCCCTCTCCAGACTTGCTTTCTGCATCTTGAATGGACTTCTGATAGAGCTCAGAAAAGCTCCTGTACACACACAAACACACAAAAATAGTAGGTATGTTTACATGCAGCCTAATAACGTGAGTAATGGCTAAACTGGAATGAAAAACCTTCATTTATAAACCTAAGACAGAGCAGAGTAAAATTTTAGTCCATCTGAATGAGGTGGAAAATCCAATTAATAATCTGTAAATATAAAACAACAAGCAAGTAAATATTCAAACCCAGTTAGTTCTACAGTTCTAATCTTTGAGTACATTCTGCACAGGTATGTTTGGGTCACAGGGTATAAGAGGTTTTTTTGGATAAAGAATGGATGGGCAAAGAGCATACACTGTTGCAGGACCTAAATTATGCTTTCATTCTATTTGTTCAATAAGAACATTTTGAGGAAGTTTTGCTAAAACTGACAAAGACTAGATGAAACACCAGTAATTTCAGCTACTTTCTTATTCTTTCACAGGAGTCACAGGTGTTCTTGCAATGATAACACTGATACTGAATGTTGCTCCTTACATGCATTTTTAATTTATAATTACTATCATATAAGAGTGCTTTTGAATTCTCAATTCTGATTGGTCAGAAGGTGTTGATTTATTTTCAGTAGTTTTGACTGCAAGGCAAATCACGAGTTTAAATATCTTGTGTATTTAAGTAACATCACATAAACAAGAGTGCTGTTGTACTGAATATTAGCAGGGTTACTGATTACCAGCAGCCGAATCACAGCTGTGCTGATATTCATTACAACAGCAATATTGCTAGTGTGATATTACTTTTAAACCACAGTTCTATAAACAAGAAAATAATATTGATTAACTGACATTTCAGACACAATATGGCCAAATATTTTGTTTATTGATGCTCTGTCAATACAAATAATTCCCAATGAAGCCTTGGCTGGATAGAGCATTGCGTATTGCTGTGCAAGCGCAAACTGACTGACAGGCCATTGTAAGTGTAGTAATGGTTTCAATGCACGTAACTATTTCTAGACTTGCAATTCTAGCAACAGTGAAATGGACCAGGGCTTATACTAAATATCATGGAATGCTGCTTGTCCAGTCAAATTAGTGGACCAGAAATAACTGTTGTATAACTAGTATTATAGTACAGCGCTGTTGAATTCTCAATTCTGATTGGTCAGACGAAGCTCTGACAGTAGCTCCAGCTGCAAGGTTTATATTAATGCACTCGTTCTAATATATTATCTTTTCTATAATAACTTACACAGGTGGATGCGCATAAACATAAACAAAAAAACTGTTGAAATGGTGATATTTTCTGGGAGGAGACGTTTATTTTGCATTTATGGAAGGAGTCTCCATTGTCAGCGCTTTGACAGTCAGAAGTAAAGCTGTTCCTTCAAATTCTCCAACACAAGAGGGTCTTTAAGACAGAGGGCTTTGCAGTTTCTCTGTAACATGACAAACTGAGTTTTTCTGTCTGAAAAAAAGAGAGCCTAGTGAGGCAACAACTGTTTTACTGTTATATAGCTGTTATAATGTAGAATTTACATTAAAGAAAGATAATAAATGAATAATATATTGGAGTGGTAACAGTAACCCTGTTTCTCACCACGTGGCATCACACCACCATGTCACTGACTATTTTCCTATAACAACAGGTCCCATCATTATTTATCCCTTATGTAACATGCACATGAGCAGAGATTTTAGGGTTAAATGGTTAAAGGGTTAAATAAGCTCAATCTGCAATCAGAATGAGTCCATTCAAATAATGAAAATCTTTCCAAATAAACAGTCAGTTAAGGGTGTCAAAGGAATCTCTGCAGAATGTCTAGCTCTACAGCACATTCAAAAGTAGACAAAATAAATAACACCAAGCTTATTTTGGCACTTACTATTGAAGGCTAAACTAGCCAATACATTGTTTGAAATGGAGGAAGCTTGTGCCATAAACTCAAAGAGTAACAGATTTTTTTAAGTAAGGATGCCCGATATAGCGTTTCTGCATTTACCCACCGTAATGAGTCAGTTTTCTGAGATATATTAAGCTGCTCCTTTCACTGCAGGAAGTGTGTAGCTATTTTTATCCTCACTGTCACCATTTTGTCAGCCTTCGTAATTTGCAAACTCCGCACCACAAGGGATACATTAGGCCTGTCTATCTGCCCAACAACAGGAGAATTTCTCTGCAGTCTCTCTCTGTCTCTCTTCTTTTTGGCTGTGTGTGTGTGTGTGTGTGTGTGTGTGTGTGTGTGTTTATGCGAGTTGTGAACTCTGGTAGGCATCATTAGTAGAATTGATTGTTGGTTCTGCAGCTGGTGGAACGGCGATTCAAACACATCATTAACAACAAAATGAGATCTGACCCCTAGCTGTCCATCTTCCCCTCTTTCTCCATCTGTTCCTTTCCTACTCCTTTCTTTTCCCCTCTATCTGTCATTTTCTCTCTTCTCCATTGTCTCCAATTCTCACTTCAGCCCCATAAGTCATGTTTGTCCTCCAAAACGCTGCGTGCACACTTCATTTCTGGAGTATTCCACACATACCATACTATTTCTCTCTTTCTCATCTGTTATCATTTTCAAACCACTGTTCCAGCACAAAATGAATATCCCTTCCACCAGTCCTCTCCTCTTCCGTCATTCGTGCTGTTCTTCACCTATTCCCAAATCTGATCCACTCCATCATTCACTTCATCTTCATCCACAGCGCACACACTCCGTCCTAAACTCAGACTCTCCATTTCTTACCTCGGGGTACCTCCTCCTCTCATCCATCATTTCTCTCTCCCCCAAAATCTACTTTAACACTTTTGCAGTGACATCCATCATGCCATCCTCACAGTCCCTCTATCATTCTATCACTCCTTTGTTTTCTCGTTTCTCTTACACCAGGTAAAACAGATTGTTTTCCTGGGTTACTTCATCCCTCATTCACGCTCTATATGCTCTACACACTCGCTCATTTAAAACCCCTGATATAGAATCATCCATATTTTATTCTTTGCAGCTCTTTTACGCTCTTGTCCCCATCCTCCTCATGCATCTCTATGTTACCCTCTCTCTTTCAGTTCCCTTCTTTCACTGGCACACATTGTCATTCACATCCACTCATTCAGAAACCACAACCCAAAATGTTCAACCTCTATCATGCTCTTGTATATTCTATATTGTATCTTCTTTTTTCTGTCTCTTTCCTCCTTCTCACCCACCAATACATTAAAATTCATATCCATTTAAAAAAAAAAACTGATCATAATAATAAACTTTCATCACATTTTTCAGTTTTCGCATTTTCCCTCATACCCTCCCCTCTCCCTCCTTCGCTCCTTCATCTCTCTCACCTGCGAGGTTTGCCGTTCTCGTCAGGTGGGATGACGGTGATGTGAATTTTGGGTGCCGTACGTAGCAGCTTTGTTCTCTCGTCCTGGCTAAGGTGGACGAGTGTGTGGCCGCAGAGTCTCACCACACGTGCACTCATCTGTAGGCCTCCACTCTCGGCATAACCAAAGCGCTGCAGCTCTGTCACAAAGCCCTCTGCACTCATCAGGAAGCCCGGCTGGCCCGTGGTGTCCCTCAGAGGGGTGACTTCACGTGCCTCACAACCTCGTGTCACCAGCTACATCATAATAATCACAATAATCTCATTAGACTACCTGTCATCAAATGCACACAGCTAGAGGAAATTTTAAATTAGCAACTCCACCTACAGGATGCAAAATTCCTGATGCACCATTGTGTTACTCTTTTCTAAAAATCTACTTTAACATAACTAATCCAGAATAAAACATAATTAGCCTGTTTATAATTACTGGATCCTTTATCTTATTAAATATATGTTTTACATTTTTATGTAAAATGTGTTTGACCAGAATAAATCAGTTACTGAAGACGACAGAATGAATTAATTTTTGTCATCAATTTATAGTCAATTCATTAATAATTTGAGCTTGTTTAATTATTTTTGATAATAAATTGATAATAAATACTGTTTAATCTTTAAATGTCATATATGTAAAGCATCATCATCATCATCATCATTATTATTATTATTTTTATTATTATTAAACAAAATGGCAGCTGTTTTGCTTCTCTTTTCTTGTGGAAAATGAAGTGCATGTAAAAGCAGACAGGAACTAAAGGCTCTGAGAACAGAAACTGGACAACCCACAGCATATGTCTAAGTGGAAACATTCCTTATATCTTTTGGATTGTCACTTTAGCACATCATAATTAATTTTCATGCAGGAAATGACATTTGTCACTGATGTCAGAATTATTTTGCTCCATAGGAAATAAATAAATAAATAAATAAGTATCTTTTTGCTGCTTGCGAATGTGAATGCCAACCCAAGAAAGCATAATAGAAAAAAAGTGTTGCCTGAAAAGCTGTGCACTGGTCTAAAGAAAAGAGTCATCAGCTCAGTACCAGAGATGATTAATGAGTATCAATCCTCACCTCAAGCCTCTGCACCACCTCTTTAATATCCTCCATCTGGCTCTCTGACACTGTAATCGAGACGGCCTCGCCCCTCTCGTAGAAAATATCCAGACAAGGCCCACCCTTGATGCCAGTCTCGGTCACTGCCTTCCACCCAATCACGTCACGGCATGAGCAGTTAAAGACGACCCGCTTGCTGCAGCGCTCAATCAGCACCACAGATTCGGCTGAGATGCCCAGCAGACAGGCCAGTTTGTGCCCGTCGTCATCCTGGCTGGCGCAGACGGCCCATACCAGAGCGCCAGCACTGTGAAGTTCTGCTCCTTTAGCACCCTTTAGCTTGTCTTTGCGTTTGCCTCCCAGGGAAAGCAAGGGAAACTTGGTGGATGAATCTATAGGTGTGGTGGTGACGTAGTTCTCTGCTAGGTCCTTTAGGTATTCCTGACGTGTACGTGTGGCCATTGAGCGGAACTTCTCTGATTTCTCAGCCGCATTTTCAGCGTTTATGGCTTTGGCAAGCAGGAAGTCACGGAAAGCCTGGGAGCGTGGAAAGCGAGCACCTTTGGGGAAAAGTGGGCCAAAAAGAGGGATGTCCTTGGAGCGAGTAACAGCAACTCTAACAAATGCATAGGGAAAGACATACAGAGCATACACTTAACTTGGTAGAAATAAACATTTTAAAAAAAGTTTAAATTACAGTGGGTCATTAGCTGACTCATTCATGACACCTTTGGCAGCCATCACTACCAATGAATAATCTAAGGTCTCTATTTTAATGCAGATGCAAGCACGATAGTGCCAGTGTATTCCTAATCTGCTTTGGCATAAACCAACATTTTCTTGTATTTGGCCAGATGCTGTTTTTGTTGTCACAGATGAAGGCACCCACACTAATCTCCACTGACACAACAAGGGGTGTGACAACAAAATCTGTCAACACAGATATTTTCAAACTCCTTTTGATGCACCCTGGATAACATCACCACCTATCAGCAGCCCCTCTCTGAAGTCCAAAACCAACACAATTTTGAATGTACAATATTTATGTCACCCTATATAAATATAAATTCCAACTACGCATTTGCTTTATGCGCATTACTTCAATTAAACGTTAGACTTCCCACATATTGTGACTGTGAAATTAAGCTAATTAACCACAAGGACATTTCTCATAACCTTTTTCACCCATCCTTCACGAGGGTGCCAATAATTCTGGAGCTGACTGTATATCTGAGGATAAGACCATCTGCTTTGGGTCATTTCACTTGCCCTAATTTGTGCATCTTGTACTAATTAGTCTAAGACATACAAACAAATTAAGTTAGACAAACTGAAATAGCTCAGAGCAATCAATTTCCATGAATAAGCTCCATAAACTCTGTATGTTTTTTGATTATGATCGAAATACTTGGAGTTTTGGTTTGATATGTGTGACACCGCAGTCTGCTGTGAATAGATTTCATTGATTTCTGCTCTCCACGGCTTGTAGTGGACTTTGTTATCTGATCGCTTTTACCGATAGTAGGTGTTTTCCGTGCAGGGCTCGTGCACTCGGACGATTATAAACACGTGCTGGAAGTGAGAGCGGATGGCTTTGGGGGTGAACGGCATCGCCCCTGGCTCCTGGAAGACTATCGTCACAATATCGTTCCCTATATGTCTCTTCCTCAATAGCTGCAAGAAAAAACAAAGCGAGATGTTAGTTAATACAGCACAGAAGATGACCTTGAATGCACAAGATAATCCATCAAACATTACACTGTACTGAATAAACTAGCCCAGAAAGATTTGCAATCATAAAAAGATACAATGTGCTGCTAAAGAGTCCTTAGTCAAAGTCAATACCTTTTTGGTATGCAGCCAGCAACTATTACCAATAGTTATGGCTGATGTTCTGTCACCATTTCTGACAGGTCAATGTCTGGCATCTTAAACATGATCTGATTTTACAGTTTAATAACCTTAAACACTGGCAGTCTTTTTCCCTCTCATTTCCTCTCCAATTTGTTCACCTGCCAATTCCTATCCACCAGCCAGCACCCCCTATTATACAAAAGATACCAAATGGGGAGGGTGAAGGCTAACACATGCTTCTTCTAAGACACATGAAGCCAGCCAACTACATCTTTTCAAACTGCTAATGCTGTACCCCAAAGCAGCATAACACTCTCAGAGGAAAGTGCTATCTGCCTTCATACATAAGCTCACAGACAACCACGATTGGCTAGTGTCTCTGTGATTGACAGGGAGGGTGAGCAATGCAATCCCTCCCACCCAGAAAGCTCCTGGCCATGGATGGCTGTGAGCAGTGGAAATCGTAAGTCAGGTTTACACTGTACAATCTGTGGCCGTAATTTACTCTCACAGACAAAAAAAAAAATCACATATTATAGAAGAATTATTTTGATCATTGGAGTTGAGACGTTGATCTTAGAACATATAATGTGAAAGTGCTCTCAGGTGGTCAATTTAACAACAATGTTCTGCCAGTGTCCGAAAGTTTTTGATTAAAATCTCAGAGTGTGAGAACTGCTACAATGGTCGTCTAAAAGTGAACAGCGGAAAGACAGCATGGGATCACGGAAACCCAAAAGGCAAATGAATTGTTTATTTTTGACTTGCTCACATTATTTATATAACCAGCATACATGCCTACATGGCATGTGAATTGCAAAGCTAATGGATGGAAAAAATATCTGTATTACCTCATGCTCTCTTTGAAAAATGAGCATTCCTTGTTGTCCTCTTTTACCCAGCCACGAATGGCTCCAAACTCCTCTTCTTTGCCCTTTATAATATGTATTCTCTAAACATAATTGCTAGTATTATACCGACCTCTTGTTTCTGTTTATGAGACTCTGTTGCAGTCCAGATCACTCTGACTGATGACGTAAGCAGAACATAGTTATTTTCTTTATTCACAAGTCTGTGGTCAGAGGTTCTTTATTATATAATCTGACATGGAGAGCACAGTCTGTTGTAAAATTTGCCTAAGTTTTTACTGGGCTCATCTTGTACAGTGTGATGTTATAATCTTAGACCACTGAAATCACACATTATAAAACAGACTTTTGTGAGAGTAAAGCAGAAACTCTGTTATTTGTGGTATTTCATTTCTTTATGTTGTCATTATATGGCTGTCTATTAATCTGTTTTGACAGTTGTCTTTATGGTTAATCTTATACTTAGAGTGTGTTGTGTTTACCTGTTGTGTGTTGTTGGCTGTGTATGGGAGCATGGTGGAAACATGGAACATGATCTCATAATCTTGATAACGTGTGTATAGAGAGTGTGTCCCAGTGGAATCCGCTGTAAAAACAGAAGGACAAATTTGTAAACGCATACACATTTAAGATCATCGAAGCACATCTCTACTCTTCTTAGGCAAAATGCTAAAGTACGTTGTTGACCACGGATGCTTACACATACATCTGCACCTTATGTTATACGCTTCATATAACACGACATTAAGGTATTATTCTTGTAGTAGTGAGTGTATGTTTGCATTTTTCTCACTCTTGGTGTCGAGCTGTGCTCTGTATTTCTCCCAGCCCTTCAGTCTCACTCTCTCTCCCAGCAGGTCCAGGAACTCGTCAAACGCTGGCCCAGCACTCTCGTTATTATACATGTCTTCCTCTGTACTCTGTCCCGCCCGGCAGTACATCACCCCTACCTTACGCTGGAAATTCAGCTACAAACATAAACACACACACACATACACCGATCAGTGGCTGAATTGTCTGTCAGTGTTAAATATTAATAACAATAACAATAACATTAGGCAGCAAATATGTTTAATAACATATGTACCCCTAGGGATGTACGATAATACAAAGCAGGGAGCCATTTGGAATCCAGCCCATGTTTTTGTTTCATTTCAAAATCCCCCCATGTTATTACAAATTAGTGCAGAATGACAGATATTCATACAATGCCAGAGAAATCACCTGACCATTAGGTAAGGATTAAAACATTATGGAGTGTGCCATTATAGGAAAATAATCCACGACAGGAAACTAATCCATGATGGGGAGGTATGATGTGACCCAACATGAAGCAGAGTATTTTATTCCTTTTATAACACAGAGAATTTTTAATTTATAAATAAATGACGTCATGCTTTTTAACCATTTATAGATACAGTGTAGTTAATCTTATAAACAGTTGTTCCCTCACCAGCCTTGCTTTCTCTCTCTCTCTGAAAGTCAGTAAGACAAAAAAAAAGCACAGCTTGTCATGTTACCAAGCAACCAGAAAGCACATACTGCTCTGTCCTTAAGACTTTCCTTGTGGTGGAAACCTTACTGACACAAAGCACTGACACTGGAGACTCCTTCCATGAATGTTAAATAAACATCACCTTACAGATAACTTCACCATATCAACAATAATTGGTTTCTTTGTCAAATAACAGCACATTTGATGCACATTATTAGCTTTAGGGTATGCAGACTGTCCGCCGTACAAGTCTCCGTGTAAGTTGGGCATATTAATATAAACCATCATTTGATTTACTGCCGGCACTTCTATCAGAGCTGCATCAGATTGACTTTGGTATAAAATACGTTTAATAACAATAAGATGGTTGTTGTTGTTGTTGAACCAGTCACTGTATTAACAGGGTTCAAATTGTATTTTGAGTTCACATGCCCTTAAAATGGTGTAAATCTTTTTTTCTTAATGTAAAATGCTGTTGGTCTGTGTCATTCAACACCTGAGATTCCCTCAGAATAATACCTTTGCTAACATTTAGCTTTTACGATCTTGCTGCACACTGTATATTAACACTATGCTGCAAAGTTGCGCAAACATCACATTAGCTCGTTTTACAGTTGTCATCATTCGCTATTATGCCTACTACTTCCTACTGTCCTACGTTCTCTGTTCCTCTTCTTTGTTTTCTCTTTCGTCTTTTACTTCATTACAGGTACTGTCATCTATGACAGTATCAGACACACATTCATTTGAACAAACTCACCCGAGTGACCAGGGCCCAGTTTAGGGGGCTTCCTTAGATTTTTCTGTATAATTTTCATCCAAGGTTTTCTGAAGGTTCCTGCATGGAATTAAGTGCCTTGCCTGTTCTGTAGCTACAACTCTGTATATCGATACCACATCTTGTCATATCATATCACGTACTCCTCCCTAGCCTAGGTTTCTTCTTCACACTGGAAACATACTGTTCTTTCACAAGGTAATCAAAGCTTTTTCATCCCCAGATACTTACAATAATATGATTAACTTTTATGACCTAAGCACATTAACCAGATTATATAAGCACTTATAAAGAATATAGAAGCACTTATAAATCTTAAGAAAGCATCCACACGTATATATTATGAGACCATAAAGTAAATGAACACCGCTTAAAGGTAACCACTGAGCAGAGCCAGAGACATTATCAAGGGAAGAAACAGTTCACTATGCAGCTCTTTTCAGAGAATGTACCAATGGCTAATGTAGGTTGTATCCAAAATAGCTTTCGGCTCTCTACATAGGGTATACCATCAAGCTGTTTTGGATTCACACTGCAGCTAGGACCGCTAGTAAAACTGGTGTGGGATTAGCAGGCTCACCCCTTGCTCATCCAGCTTGAGCAGTGTGTCGCGGACTTTGGGAGATGTAGAGGCAAGCCTCAGACAGTGCAGGTTGAGATCAGGGAGGATGAACTCCAGAAGTCTCTTGGGAGAAAGCCCTCTCGGGGTTGTGTGTCGTGCTGCAGATGGTACAGACTCTTCCAGGATAGAGCCACGAAGGGTCTTGAGCTACAGGTGAAAAAATAACAGACACTTAGCTCAACAATGTTCATCCATCATTAAACTCCCAGGACCTGTCATCCTGGAAGAGACCACACGCATCAGGATTGAAATGTTTCATCATAGGATAAAGATGATCAGTCAGAACTGTTTTGCAGTAACATTTCACTTTAATGGAACAAGTGGAGCCAAACCAAATCCATGCCAGCAAAATGCAGCAGCATAAGAGAGCTGTAGATTTTTTTTTTGTCACCCATCTGTACCTACAGTAATTTTACTGTAATTACTGAATAATATGCTTTCAAAATACCCAATATATCTTCATTAGCTACACATAAGATAGTTCTCTCTCTGACAGACACTTTTATTATTTGTATATTTAACTATTGTTTCGAAGATTTTGATTCTTTTGCCTGAATTTCCACTTTTTCTAATTAAATTTCAAACATTAAAATTGTGTTTTTTTATGAATATATCTGAGAAAGCATATTCTTTTAAAGATTTATGACCCTTTTTTCATACAGCAAATAAAAAATCCCTGATGGCAGGTGTGCACAAGTATTAGTGCAAAAAATATGTGGGACATGTGACAGGGATTAAAATCACCTTTTCATCAGGTATTTGTATGTACGTGTGTGAATGTGGTATATGGTTTGGTATACAAAGGCAGAAGTCTGAAATGTGTGAGTGTGTGTGTGTGAGCGCGGTGGGGAGGTGGTTGCATTCCTGCCTTTATGTGTCAGACTGCTTAATAGGAGGGTAGAGAGAGATAAGTTGAAAGAAGAGAGACATGTATAAGAAATGATACGACTATAGAGTGACATGAGGAAAGACAGACAGAAAGAAGTAGAGATATAATACTAATGTAGAGCAAAGAGACAGATAGAAGACTTCAGGATAAGAGGAGTCAACAGTGATAAATGGAGAAAAGGGAAGAGACTGACAGATAATAAAAAAGAGGGAAATATTTGAGTGAGAGACGCAGACAGAGATGCAGCGTTATGGACGATTAGGTGAGAGGTTTGGCAGATAAGAAAAGAAGAAGATAAAATATGACCAGGTGAAAGAGAGGGATGGAAACACAAATAAAGAGAAAGATGAAAAAAAGCTTTCACAGGACAGTCGTGTTTAACTTCAACTTTAGAAGCTATTATATAAACTCATCACTGAGTAAAGGAAAAAAAATTGCCAGGGAAGGAGCTCAAAGGAAGAATATATACATGTGCATGAATGTGTAAGTGTGTGGAGTATTAACTCTTTCACCTCTGTGGTCCTGAATATGATCCTGTACGTATACTGAGCGCCACTGGAGCCTTCTTTCTCCTCACGGCGGAAACTGATGGCCACCGGCCCTAGTCTCTCGTCCATGCCGAAGAAATTCTGATGGTCTGCAGGAAAGGACAAAAACACTGCATTACTCTTTATTCTTGTATTCACTAACCTATATTCCCCATTGTTTTACATAGCATTAATGTATACTCTAGTGAGTCTCTATTATTCCGTAACATTTAGACAACATCCTCACTGATATGGATATGTTTAAAACATTTTTTGTTTTGTATTGTTTAAAAAAAAAAGTATTTCCATTTTCATGTTGTAGTGTGGATGGGGAAACACAGATATCTGAAATCACTAATGTTAGATCACAGATCACTTTATTGAAGATATGGTTTATTTGAAATAATACTTCAGCCATTGAAGAGACAGAGAACAGAGCCTAGTCTATCTCTGCCGGCTGGTCCGAGGTCGACATATTGGGTACAGATCAAAGCATTTTGTGTGAAGTATACAGGCTAGAAGAGTCAATGTTAGACACTGAATCATCTCAGTCAGAAGAATGCCTTCGCCAAAATCAAAAGCTATGAGGTTACACTGACCAGGTAGCATCCTGGTTCAAAACAACTCATATCGATCATCCTTTGGTCATTGGTCCCTAATAGTCACGTCGACCAGCTCGAACACATCCAGAATTAATTTAACTCCTGTCACTGTTGTTTTGGTCACACTTTTTAAAACAGGGCTATGTATGATATAAATGCTGTATTCCTGCGAGTAAAAGGAGTGCTCCCTGGTTTATTAAACCGCTATATGACCAATGTGTGCTCTCTCTTCTTGTCAATGTATCATCAAACCAACAATGCAAACTGTATAAACCTCCTGTTTCAAGTAGTCTAGTGGCTTTCTTAGCATTTCAATGTTGAAGAAAAACTTAACAATTATGTCCATACTAATATAGACATGGCCTTACTTACTAACTTTTGTAATAAATTGTAAACATAATTTTAATAGGGATAATTTTTTACTCTAATACCAATTAAACTGTAAAGTGTACTTTTACTTTGTTACATTTGTCTTTCTCCACACAAAATTTTCTCTGTGGCTGAATCTCAAATGCCATTCCACTGAGCATATAGTGCACTAAGTAGGTTATGCAACAGCATCATATATTCCTATGGCTAACAAAATTAAAAATATGGGTAAATAAATAAAACTTTATCAAACTCTAAAATATTAGCATTGAAAATTAGAGGTTTATCTTTTGTATGACATCTATGTTAATATATGAGGGTAATAGCTAAATACTGCAGTCAATAGTTACACATTCATTAGACAGAAATAGAGGAACTGTTAAAAAAAAACTCCAATCAACTATTCGCTTCTACTAGTGAGGGATTGATGTAAACAGTGAGCAAGAAAAACAGAAATAATGAAAGAGTAGGAAGTTGAAAAGTCATAGATACACTGTGACTGATAAAACATGTCACAGAGCTGCATCACAAAGTACAAAATGACGCAAGAATCAACGCAGACTTCAGCACACGCTGTCCTACTTTCACCCTCACAGCATCCCCATTTTGAGCCTTTGAGCGAGTCTAAAAGCTGCAGCCAGACGACACACAGACACTGAGAGGGGAAGTACAGAGAGGAAAACACATTTGCCACATAAAGGCAGTTACACACACTTAAACACACACGCTTATATTCTGCTCCCTCATCAAACAATATAATATGGGTACACACACCCATGATAGATAGTAGAAGCTCAATCACAGGGACTTGTATGGTCAGTCCACATGATCTAAGACTAATAATGAATAGATTAAAAAAATGTATTGTTATTTAACAAAAAATATATTTTTGATATGGTGATGCTTTCTGTAAGGGGACAGTTATTTATTGTGGAAGGAGTCTCCAGTATCAGTGCTTTGTAACAATCAATATAAAATGTGTGCAAAAGGTGTGTGTCATTCTTTAATTAATACAGAAATGTAATAAATGGTAGATTTCTGTGGTATACAAGAAATTAAACATTTCCCCGGTCATGTTTTATTCCTTACATAATGTACAATGTGAACAAAAAGTCTGTGTTTCTGTTTATTTAACTGATAATGTGGAATAATACTATTTTCTTCATTAATTGGATGAATAATTTTGATAAAAATGTGAGTTTAATGCTGAGCAAAAGCATGATTATTATTTTACCCTTTATTATAGAGCTCTAATTTGATGTAGAACTAGGGATGTATGATTTCATTACTGATTTTCAGTTACTGTGAATCAGTCTTGAACTGAATTTGTCATTTTTGCAGATCTAGTCCACTATATTTTATATTCTGAGAGTGTGTTATTTTAACTGACAGGACGCAGATGCAACAAAGAACACAAACTGTCTTAAAGCATGAATCATGCTTGTGATATTTGGCAACAGAAGGCTGCAGAGTGTTGGCTTTATTAAGAGGATGTCAGTATCGTATCAGGTATCAGCCTATACACAGAGTACTGATATCGCTATGGTAACAAAAATGTGCATCCATAGAACACAACTTAAAGCAGCACTTTCTGTATGTATACTTTACACACTCTCTCACATTCTCATCAAACCAATCAAAAATCAGTCTTGCTCCTCACCTTTCATGTAGAAGTACTTGTGGTAGTACCGTGCCCCCAGGTCTGCATGCTCGATGAAGTAGTTGCTCTTTCCCTGCTGCTGCACATGGCTTTCTCTGGGCTCCTCTAATACAGACACAGCATCGTTGGGGCTCTGTAGACTCCTCCATCGCCCACTACAACATTGGGTTCTCCCCAGTCCAGCCCTCTCCTCCCCTCCCATCTCGTTTCTGAAGTGCGGGCAGCTGAGCAGCAAATCATTGTCATTGCCGTCTCCTTCGTCCAGCAGGCACAGTTCTGGTTCCTCTGTGCTACCTGTACCGACCATCCCACTGCCCAAACTCTGAGATGGTGAGGCAGGAGGGGCCTGAGCAAGAGGCCGGAGCTGCGAGGCAGCTGATGCCCCTGAGGTGATGTTCTTCTTGCGGCCGACGCTGTCTCGGCTAGTAGCCGCCTCACACAAGTCGAACAGGATGCTCTGCACGTCATAATGGGCAAAGTTGCGCACCCATGCACCTCCTAATGTCTGATCGTATGGTATAGAAGTGACCTGAAGAGGTGATGGCTTTGATTTCTTGTTTAGAGCATCAGGTTTGGTAGGCTTGACTGGTTTCGGGCATTCCAGGGCACGGTAAAAGCCATCTGGCTCAGACGGTGTCTCCTGAAGCCCAAGCAACAAGAACGGATCTTTAAAGCGAAGAGCATTGGGACTTAGAATGATCTGCTCCTCAATGGGCTCTGGAGGTTGGCTCTGCTTTTCTAATGAGGAGAGACTCCCATATTCCCGGTGGAGTACGATACTAGACTCGCCCTGTCCCACCTGCCCGGCCTTTTCGCTTGCTGACCTGGCCGCCTTTGCTCCTGCCTTTGCCACCGAGTCCAGATCTCCCAGAGTGACATCGCTGTTGCTGCGCTGCATGATGTGGCCACGAGCAACTGAACGCTGATTAAGCCCTGCCCTGCTAGGTGTTGTCACATTCTCACCCTCTGCTCCTTCACCCTCCCTCCTGGGCGGCCATTCAGCCACCACTGCACGCTTGGGCTCAAAGACCGGCGTCGGACGAGGGCTCTGTCGGCGGAACTTGCGGATAAAGAGGTCGTCTGACTGCATGGTGCACTTGTCTGCTCTATCCCTTGGTCTCTCACTCTTCCTTTAAATCTTCTCTCCTCACTATCCTCCTCTCTTGGTCTGGGATGACTGATGAGTAGTTTCAGAGAATCTAAATGTTTGATGTAAGCACACAAGCTGCGAAGGAGAAGTCATAACTCAGTCACTTAGAAGACGTCTTATCTGCCCAGCACAGTCCTGATCAGCTTCTTCATCCAGAGCACAGTGTCTCACAGCAGTGTCTCACTACTAAGCAGACTCAGGAAGTCATTTTGGGCATGTTAGAACAAGAGAGCTCGCTTTCATCATTCTTCAACAATCTTGAACAGGAGGCTTCTGTCTCATGCTCATCCCTTCTTAGCATAGAATCAACCCAGGTTGTAAAAGAGCATTAGAATGAAGCAAGGGCCAAGAAGAATGCAATTCCAGTTTACGTTCTCGCTGTCAGCCTCCTTCTCTAGACACTCATGGAATCTCCATCAAAGCATTCAGCATCCTGCAAACAAATATACAAAAGAGTAAAAGGTCAGCATGCTCAGTCTGACTTTTTAGTGCTAAGAATTTGTATAACAGTGTGTGAACACAAGTGACTGAATACACAAAGTTATTTTGAAACACACCCCGAGTGATGTAAGACTATTACTCCATCTTACTCTTTGCCTTAACTTAAACCCTAACAGCACACTTCTCCTTCAGGGGCTAACATATCCCTATAGATTTAAACTACTATTACTGAACTACTCTAATGCAGTAAGGATTAAGTTACAATTATAGCTTAACAACAAGCAAGAGCTACTAATAACAACCAAGAGCTACTAACACAGGATTTTTTATTCCTAAGCTAACACTGAGACAAATATGTTATGCAAAAATTTCATCTGCAGTCAAGCACACCTATCTGGCACATTGTTCCACTTCACTTTGCTACCTTTGTTCTTTACTATTATTTTCTCCATTTGACAAAAATAGCCGGCGCTAGCCAACTGTCATACAGCGGCCTGCACAATGGCAGCTCCTCTCACAGGGGAGGGAGCTTCCTGAGCACGGCTGCGGCAGCACGGTAAAAACAGTAATATACTACACAATGATAGAGACCTGGCCAATCTTTCTCTGCCAAACATTTGCACATTCTTCTTAACATGGAATTAAATGCACAGTATATATTTATATTTAGTACATGAAAATATTTGTTTTTACATATATGAGCATTCAGACCACATTTAGCACATTCATGAATAAAAATTCATTTATATTAATCCAGACTTTAACACAGAATTAAGGTAAGAATAATTATAAAGTAAAGGCACCCTATGCATGACAAATACATTTGTGAATTGCAAAATTGTATGCAAAAACCTTGACATCACCTCCTGCTTTATCTTCAGCCACATGTCTAAGGTAAAAACAGTATATTAGGTTTTACCAAGCGTGATCTACTCCCTACAGGCTACAAAGTGTACTGACTGTTCTGCATCCCTTAGGCTACACTGTTTGGTCACCTACTGTAGTGCGTCGACGGATTTGAGGAGTATGCTAAATATTCTGCACTATGCTTTTAGACATGCTTATAAAATGGCTTGACTCTGTAATTAGTGCTCTATTCGATGATCAGATTGTGGTTTTGGATGTAGGGATAGTTTCAAGCTTCAAGAGCTATTTCATGGAAAGGTTTTGCCTGTATTTCTTATTCACTAAAGGTTAGTTATTGGTACGGCCCATTGAATAAGATGTTTAAAAGTGTAATTTACTTGTGCCATTCTGAAATGGTTAAGAAACCTTTTCTCATTATTAAAAACCTCTACAACCTTTTCGTTAACTCCTTGAGAAGTTGATGCCTTAATTAGGTGGGTCAAACAACTCCTGCAAAAATCACCACATAATTTACAGGCTGTGGCACAGTTTTGTGTACACCTGCAAGCACAATGAGTTTGTATCGCATATGTAGAACATTCTCAAAATGGAGTCTGTGAAGCATAGCCAGAGTGTCTGTGATTTAAAAAAAAAAAAATGCAATTTTGGAAATCAGGGGCCACAGTGGCTTTGTGGTTAGCATTGTTGCCTTGCACGTCTGGGGTTGAGGGTTTGATTCCTGCCTCTGCCCTGTGTGCTTGGAGTTTGCATGTTCTCTCTGTGCTTTGGTGGGTTTGCTCCCCCAGTCTAAAGACATGTGTTGTAGGCTGACTGGCATCCGTAGTGTGTGTATGTCTGTGCAGTTCTGCCCTGCATTACAATGGCACCCTGTCCAGGGTGTCCCCTGGGATAGGCTCCATGACCTGTCCAGTTTTCCCAGGATAGGCTCTGGATACACTTCATCCCTGACCAGGATAAAGCACTTACTGAAGATGAATGAATGAATGGCAGCATGAACCTGATGGTGGAAGGTTCAGTAATAAAATGCACTTTGGCTCCAATAAATGACCAAAGTATTACTGCACACATCTGAATAATGATAAAGCTTAATTTGATTGGTTGTGTTTATTTAATTTGTAGTTAAATGGTCCCTGGCTGCAGAAAGTTTGAGCACCCCTTGGGTGACATAAGCACGCCAAATATTTCTGTCAAACATAAACAAGGCAAAATTTCCGTCTGCGTTTCCGCCGTCAGTAGAACCTTTTTCCATAAACAAAGTAACTGTGTTACACCACGGTAACGTATGAGGCAAATAAAATTTTTATTTGAATGAATGTCACCATTTGTCGGAAATGGTGACGCAGACTTACCTTTATACCGAAGAAAAGTAAAGAAGCAAACCGTTTAATCTCATCCTTAGTAACGACATTGCCAGGTTCAGAGGTAATAACACACAAACTATCAAAAGAGAAACTAGTCTTCAGTTATTGCCACAAAAGCGACATACAGTATGTTTGTATTTAATTTAGCAGCAATGCTAAAAGATACGGCTTCGAGCTGAATATAGCGGCGTCTGACAAACCCCTTTCTCTCTCTCTCTCTCTCTCTCTCTCTCTTCCGCTGTCTCTTTCATTTCATGTTTCTCTTCGGATGAAACTGACGTGAGGTCGTACGTCAGTATTTACGTGTGTGTGTGTGTGTGTGTGAGAGGGTAGAGGAAAGCCACACGTCTGGTTTTGATCTCACCGGGTTTCTCGTTTTCGCGTCGAAAAGACTCGCAGTCTCGCGCGCGAACAGGTGCAGCGGCACCACGGAAGGTCTGTCAGAGACGCGCGCGGGTCGGGTCGAGCAGATGTGAAAGGATGTGACGGGCTTCCTCTCTCTCTCTCTCTCTCTCTCTCTCTCTCTATCACTCTTTCTATGCCTATCACTGGAAAACGGGAATAAACCCTGGATGTGATGGACCAGTCCATCACAGGGCACCACACACACACACACACACACACAGTCGTTTACACCCAGGGGCAGTTTAGAGTAGCCAGTCCATCTACTGGCATGTTTTTGGGAAATGAGAGGAAACCCACACAGACATGATGTACTTTGACTGGTCTCGGAGGTGGTACCATTAATGGAACATTTTTGTACTTCTAGTCCATATCTTTTACTTTGAAAAGTTGAATATACTGTAGTGTACCTTAAAAAGCATTGAGAGGTACATAATTGGACTTTAATTACCACTGACATACCTTTAAAGCTTTACTCTAAAAGTTAGTCTAAAAGGTACACCACATGTAGTTTGCCAGGTAAAACATATATACTAAAGTTATGAAAGATTACCCTTAATATTACCACCCTAGAGACAAGAAAATGTACAGTTTGGTGCCTTTATTTCTGAGAGTGTAGAAAGTACCCTGAGCTAAGAACTGAGCAGGCGACCCTGGAGCTGTGAGGAGGCAACACTTCCTGCCATGACACTGTGGAGATGTGGTAATATATGTAGAACTGGTACAAGTGTATATAGTGCAGCAGGGATGCAATGTTAAAAAATAGTGCATGGAAAAAGATGAATTATTGCCATATGCCTACAAGAAGATATCTAATAAAGTGGCCAGTATGAGTGTAGCCAGTGTTTACAGTCCTAACACTAGTGCTATGCCTGGTATACTTATACCACACACACTACCATCACTGATAACACATGAGTAAGGCTCAATGCTTGCCCACACTTACCACTTGTTCTGACCCACTTACTGCCATCATCTGAAGCTGGATGCCAGAACACACCCACAATTCAACCTCGATGAGACTGCATCTCAACAATATATGGATATGGATTAAAGCTTTTCACAGGGTTACTTTCAGCCTATCACGGAAGTGCCACATGAGCACTGGTTGCATTCTGGCCATTTTTTCACTTGAACCGAACAATTAGACTAATTGGCCATTATGCTAAGTCACACACAACACCTATCAGCATCACCGACTTAAAAAAATACAAGTAAATGAATGTAACAGAATCTGAAATAAATTACTGGTGTGTGGGTCTGAATTTGTAACCAATGAGTAGTCATATAGAAAAAAAAAAAAGAGTAGGTTCTTGGCAAGGGCCCAGGATTTAATCAATGATTTGGATTTTAGGTTCTATAGTGGTCCCATAGAGGAGAGTGACACATTTTACAGAGAAACAGATGAGCTACACTGAGTAATTGTACACCCAAAGATATATAGCAAGTGCAGTTTGTGTAGCAAGTGTGTGTGTGTGTATGTGTCACGCACATTACAGAGGCATAGATGTGCACTAGCTTGCCACAAAGGACCCAGTAACCACACCACATGCGACCCATTCTGTTTTGCGTCCCCCAGCGTGACGCACTTCATATTGATTCCTGGCTCTACCATCTTATATTGCTTCTCATAATGTGATCTTATATTGCGTGATCAAATTAGCCTTTCCTGGAGCATCTCAGTCAGTTTTAAAATAGCCTACCCATTAGTGCACCCACCAGGCATCCTCATAAAACACAATAAAATCTCAGCAATACAAAAAAAAAAGAATTTTGGCGGAAATAAACGGTGGAACTGCTTATTGCAAGCCTGCAAGCCTACATCAATTTGAAGTTAATTTGTTTGTTTGCAATTAGAAACCTAACTGTATGGCCCTGAGAATTCCTGAGGAGGGCCTTAGAGTAGTGGTTCATAAAATCGGTTTCTAATTGAGTAATACTGTAGCAGTTTTTCTGTAAGGTAACACATTTTCTTCCAACTTATACACACTGTTAAAGCATGAGTTAGTAATACCATAAAAAATCCTATCTGTTGTGTGTCATCTATCTGTCTGACTAACTAATGCTACAAAAATCGGTCCCACCAAAGCAGCCAACACAAGCTATGAAATAGTCTTGAGACCACTGTTGCTAAGCAACTGGAAAAAATAGACACCAAGTATGGAAGCTATGTAATGGCTGAGGCTATTAATTTAGCTAGGTAGCACAAAGCTGTTAAGCCTTTAATTTAGATGATGTATAGGTGGAATGACACTGGAAATGCTACAAAACAACTGAGAATATCAACATTTACCTCATAAGTGTACATATGTTACTTTAAAAAGACTCAGTTTGACTAAAATTACACTGCAGTTGCACTTAGCATCTGCTGCGAACCATATTTCTATGGGTTTCCACCATATTTAGAAATGTTCTGTTGGAACTTGTGAACTTTGATATAATATCAAAGTTATAAATACCACAAAAGTAAGCCGTTAAACACAGTAAGCACACAACTGCATTTGAATATAGCCATATTTAAGGTCTGAATCACTTCACATTTGAGAAAGATGGTGTCACTTCTCATACAGACTGCAGGACAGGGTTATTAGGATGAGGCTCATAGATTTCAGGCTAAGGATACTAGTGTATAATGAGTATATATATATATATATATATATATATATATATATATATATATATATATAATTAGCATTGTTGAGTTGCACTATGGTATAAAGCTAAAGCTAGACTTACAGTAAAGGACTGTAAGACAGACTTATCAGCACCAATGTACACAATGATGCAACTTTTCCATTTAGCCTAGTCTTCTTGTACACAATGAATCAATACAGAAACAATATATAATTGTTTTCTTTGCTAATACTTTATGACTAACATGATCATTCAGCATAGCAGACACCCATTTCAGGTTGTTGTTGTTGTTTTTTTACAGAATCTGTGCCAAAACAGATTTAGAACTGGCCCAGGTCAACAAAGATATTGTTATATCTGACACTAACCTGGTCCAGGTCCAAATATTGTTTTAATATCTAGTCCAAATGTGGCAAAGACCAGACTGAGAAGTGGTTTAAACTCAAGTCAATGAAACCAAATTGTCAAATATTATTTACAGGCACACATAAGACCATATACTTTATAAAAAATAAAATTTATAATGCATAATCTTGCTTTCAGACCAGCATTTAGGGCTAAACTACTCAGACTATTTATCATATGCTGTGTTTTTTTGCTGAATGGTCATGAGCTGAACAGTAACACTCATGAGATTGGTGACGTTAAATGCTCTTTTTAACTTCCCCAATCTGATTCCAGGTTAAACCATTTGATGACATGTTTGTCAATGTCTTCATTTGTATCTCGGAAAGCATCTGGGTTTTTGTGAACGGCCTCTACAGGAAAACCTTCTGTATTTTTGACTAACTTTCATAGATGCATCTGTCAGGACTATTTCATGACTAACATAGTCAATCAGCCCAGACATGCTCAGTCAGAGTTGTCAATGAACATAATTTCCTCAGATGTGGAACATTGTTTTAACCAATCACTGCTATCTGATGTCATCACTGTGCTCCTCTGTATTCTTGCACCATGTTTTCAGTGGAAAATATTACTCCAAAAATGCACCAGTTACCTTCCAGCCTATTGTGTATTCTTGCATGTCCATTCTTACAATTAAGCAAAATAGTTTGTTAGTTTAAATTGAAAGATTGACCATACTTAGCAGCAGTACATTTCAGAAAATTTCAGACCATTTCAGACAAAACACACATTCTTAGAAGTTTGAATGTATAGCTAACATAAGCTGAGAAAAATTCAGTCAAAATGTAGTTTTGTAGTCTAGTTTTCCAGACTGGTATCATATTGTGTCACTGCAGATTTCTGTCTTCAAAGATGAACAAAATCCAAAAATATTATTTACATTTAGTACATTTAGTACTTTAAATTTGTAACATGATGAGCTAGGGCTAATCTATAAGACACGATGAGCTAGAGCAATGATATGGTATAAAAGGTTAAGGCAAATATGGACTCTGTTTAATATCATAAACAGAAATGCAGAATGACAGAATGCTTTCCAAATTGGTGCATCCTAGAGGGAATTTTCAACTGGCTCACAAATTTCGAGTATGTCACTTCACTTCACTTCAATGATGACTAGTTAACAAGACTGCTGCTCTAAATGCACGTATTTCTTGCAAATTTAGTGTCTAAATGTTTCTGTCTGGAGCCCACTGTACATCATTAAACAGACTCCTGGAGCAAGTCTTTTTCTTCAGCACTATCAGACTATTTTTAGCTGCTCTCCTATGTATTATAAAAGTTCAATAGGTTTTTCAAGAAAAGTCTTCCCTGACCTTCCTCCTTCAGTCCAGGAAAGCACAAGCATACATAACGAACACAAATGAAGAGAACAAGTACTTTATTTTGAACTCCCTCATTGTATTTGCTGCATCTAAAAGATCTCAAATCTTAATTTGTTTGTCAGCTCAAAAGGTCAGACTGCTCTGTTTGAACAATTGTTGTAGACACACTCACGTATGTCTCAGGAAGTAAACCATAAACTCAACTGTTTTACTTTGTCACAGAGTCAAAAGATTTGCTATGGCTTTACTTTAGCAGCTTTGTCACGGTGTAAGATAGACGGCTGGTTGACTTCTCTGTGCTTCCTCAGCACTGCATAAATGAGACAAATGACTGCATTCAAGTGGCAGATTTGCAATTGTAATTCTCTCAATTCATCTCAAGTCATTTGACATGTAAACACTCACCAGTTAGCAATTTACCGTGCATGGGTAACAGAAAATACATCAGAGTTTGAAGCGTCCTCAACCAGAAGAGATTGCTGGAAATTAAACACACAAACCCAGTGGAAATTTTAGGAATACATATGCACTGTAAAAATGAACGCACGAGCTAGAACAAAATGCAGAATGCTACATAAACAAGCAGAACTGATTGATTATATCAGACTCACCACATGTAGAGATACTGAATGAAACCTACAGCAAGTTCAATAACACTGACTAGCGTGAAAAATCTTTACCATACTCAATGTATGCTTCTCACGATACACTAAAAGTCAGGGTGGAAATTTTCAGACCTGCACACAAGTTCACCACAAGTTCCTGTTGAACATGATGATCTGGACAGAATCACTTTCTCACAATCATTTCTGTGTGATGTGACATAGTCCACAATGATGAACTTGACTGTCATGTCCATAACTACATTTTAAAGGTTATTTTTCATCCATTTCCTCTTTCACATGAGACCAGTCTTTCCATTTTATAAATGACTGTAAAGTTCATTTCACTCCATTTCAATCAAGTGATCTCAAAAGTATATATAGATCACCATCAACTTTTATACACACATATCACAGTGCTGTTAAATTCCCACAGTTTTTCAAAAGGTGTTGATTAAATTTCTATAACAGCAAGGCTTGTACAATAGTTCGGGCTGCAAGACAAATCACACAATTATATTAATGTGCTCATTCGAATACTTTATAGTTTCTATAGCAATTATAATCGACGTACACAGGGACTTGTTTGGCAGCTGGTTTACATAAACATGTGTGTGTTTATTTGTTGATATGGTGAAGTTTTTTGTGAGATGTTTATTTAGCATTTGTGGAAGGAGTCTCCAGTGTCAGCACTTTGTAACTGTCAGACGTAAAGCTGTTCCTTTAAGTTTTCCGACATGAGAAAGTCTTCAGGACAGAGTAGTTTCAGGGGGAACATGACAGGCTGAATTTTTTGTCTTATTAACTTCAAGAGAGAGAGAGAAAAAGAGAGGCTGGTGAGGGAACGAAGGTTTATAGCTGCTATAACATAAGTGATAACAGGAACTAACTTTCATGGACATTCCACAACAGTAAATGGATAAATCGTACCAAATGTACCATGGGTCATTTTATAATAAATAAGAAATTGCTCAGGGTTGACTTGACTGTAATATGGTGATATGATTTTTTTTTCCTGCAGCATGTTCAGTCATGTTTTGTTTCATATACAAAACAGCCATCTATATCCTCTGGTTTTGATTGATTGACAATTCTACAGTAGGGCTGTGCAAACTTTGGCTGTTGCAGGAGACCACTAGCAGACATAAAGCGATCCAAACCGCAACGTTTCTCTCGACTCTGCCAGGAGATTAAGGGAAGACAGATTACACCGGACAGCAGGCAGAGGCTTAAGCTGGACTCGCAGAAGATTGGGAAGGTTATTAATGAACTCTTTGGGCTGTACTTCCTACCGCCGCACACAAGCTGCCACACAGTCTTGGCTGACAGTCCTTGTTGATGTCTTTTCCTAAGGGGCAAGAGGAGCCATGTAGTGGACATTGCAAGGGTTGATAGTGAGTTTCTTAGGATAGTGCAGAAATTATATTTGTTTGCTCAATTAAAATTGTAAACACTATTCTTCTGTGGGGCTGCTGTTTAAAGAATTGGTTGTTAATCTGAGTACTCGGGACCATTTGCCATTAATAATTTTGTATTTTTCTGCTGGACTCAACTTGCCTGGCAATTTATATGGTAAATAATCAGGTGTTGTGCTAAAATTGGTAAATATAGGAATGTGAAGTCTTGATCAGTCTCTAGACTTCACCATGAAGACTGGTGCTCATCAGAGCAGATCTACTCTTAAAATAACAAGTGAACTTTGCTGAATTTCAATCTGTAATGTACAAACTGAACCTAAACTCACTGCCTATGACATCACATCTAGGTTTTTGTCCTTCCTCTTCCCTTCCTTTAGAACATTTATCCTGACCTACACTTTCACATGAGCCAAATCCTGGCAATGTTGATTGCAGAGGTATAGAGGTTGCCATAATGAGTCCGAGGGAGGATTTCAGTCATCTTCCTGTTTGGTTCAGGCATGAAACCACGGACAAGGCCGGAGTGTGCACCATTTGTTCTATCAGGATGAAACAATGGAAAAATGGGGTCAGAGGGCACCATGGCGGGTTGCTATAGTGAGAGAAGGCTCATCTCTGGGAACATACTCTTGCTGTACCTTTTTTCTTTTCCTACTTTACATCCCTCTCCTTCCTGTAGGAGCAGCTTCCTACCCAGGAAGTGATGTCACACGTGAGTTGAAAAGTATGTCATCATGTCCTCTTTACAAACTAAAAGAAGACTCATGGCACTGTAACCCACACCTCTCTTGCAGAACAAATGTGGGCTGTGCCTAATAACATGGGGTTTTTCTTAATCTTTTCTTTTACTCTAATCTTTCTATTACTCAATAGTTGTATGCTAATTTTCAAACACAGAATAGTGGGTGTTATATTCAAGTGGTTTATGCCTGTGCTTATAAAAATTAGACCACAATGTTTCGCAAACATTGAGAACTATTGACAATACTGAATTTTCAGAACTAACACTAATACAAAAAGTTATAAGATATACCTATGACTATATATACCTATATATACCTCTGAAAATTTTGATTATCATCCATGTTGTAATACAGATCATATACATTCAATAACATCTGCATTATTTTCTTCATCTCTATCACAAAAAAAAAGGAATCTCCAGAGTGGAAAGGTGCAAAGGCCTTGTACGATTTGAACTTGATCCTGCCATTGTAAATGTTATTTGGCTAAGGGATTATTTCCATAGCCTTGGTAGCATTTGGTATGAAAATACTCACACATGCTGAGAATTGTTAATAATAACTGCACAAAGTAGAAAGGTGTGTCTAATTACAGTTATAATGTAATAAAAGTGGAATGGCAGAGACAAAATCTGATTTACAGCACAACCAGTCCTCTAAAATTCAATAAAAATGACTTAAACAGGACAAGCTGGATAATATTTGATATTGTCTGTTATGGCTCAATATTATGGATGCATACATAAAACTGCAGTATATTATGAACCATTTACAGCTGCCATTATCCTTTTACAGTGGATAATATCAACTGATAATGATATCCAATATCACGTGACAGTAGGTGACGTAAGAATAGTGTACGTTAATGCAATACTGAACAGACACAATATGACAGCAATCTGGATGTATTTCTGACCTAATTCTAGCAATCAAAGCAAAGTAGACTGCACACTGTGCTGTGCGAAAATGTCATGCAGAAGTACTACAGCATCTTCCTACAATATAAGCAACCTGATAAAACATCTTCAACCTAAACCACGATCAGCACATGGAGTTCATTGCTAGCAGCAAACACTGGATAAGTGAGTGAAAATAACAGCTCTTACCCAGGCGTGTACAATATTATTCTTGAGGATTAGCCAGTATCAGTCATCAACAACAAGGCATTCCAACGCGATGAAAACAAAAATGTACTTTGCGTACAGAAGTGCTTTTCAAAACTGAAACAAAACCCACTCTTCTTCACTGCACCAATACTTGATCCAAGGTGACTAATGTAGCTAGCTAACGCACATCATTTAACTTACATATCAACTAGCTAATGTTAGTTGTGTGCACTGTTCATAGTCATTTTCTAACCTGGGGAAACAGAGCTAAATAAATGTGATGCCTCTGACTGATTAATATTAAGAAGGTTACTAATTTTGGTATAAGTATCAGTTCTGGTATCAACTAGCACCATAAAACATGCACCCATACTCATACTTGTTCTGAAAAAAAGTTACTGATGCATCCACAATCACAATCTATAGACTGTTAGTCTTCTTATGTCAGCTGTAGATAAGCATGAGAATAATTATCCTAGCATATCTGACTATGATTTGTGACTACTGAAATATCTGATGAAAGTTAAGAGATGAAATGACCGAGATCTTTAGCTCTGGAGGCTCCTTAAGTTATTATACGTCTCCTCATTCATTCCATATGATTTCATTCCTGTCTAGGAGCAAATATTGTGATATTAATGATCTCTCTTTTCTGATTTTCCTTTCCTGTCGTGTGATAAATGCCCTGTTAGAAATGGTAACTCCAAGCATAACTCATGCACACCCATGAGAGGTTATGTAAAGTGGAGTCTTTAGAGTGCACCAGAGCAGGGACCTGAATGTTTTGGGCCAGCAGCCAAAAATATTAGCTGATTGTTCAGCTGAGAGCCAAAAAAATAACAAGATCATGACCAAACATGTGATGGTCAATTTACAAAATTTCCGAAAGAGGCTAAGTAGTAGGAGGCATGGAAGTATCCTTTGACAAATCTTTGGAAATTGTCATCCCTGTTATTAGAGAGATGATTAGATATGCTTTTCAGCATTGTAAGCACTGATTGGACAAAATGAGGAAAGGTTCATTCACTAGAATCCCATATTGACCAATGAGAAACATTGATTTTGGGTAATTGTTTAAAAAAAAAGTGTGATTCTCCTTGTTCCCATCAGCCAATCCCAAGGCCCAATATTGATTAGTTTATTGCTTTCCACTACCTCTTGGAGCTTAAGATTTACTGTGTTTTTTTTCTATGGTTTTAGCTAAGTAGAGCTGAAATGCTGCAGGAGGAAAGAAGGTGACACCAAATATTACACTGAGTGACATTATGCAAAGCAATGAATACATTTGTATTCTCACTATTTCTCTCTAATGCTTGCACAGCCCTACTCTCTCTCTCTCTCTCTCTCTCTCTCTCTCTCTCTCTCTCTCACGCACTCTCTATCTCTTGGATTACAGCCAGGGCTGAAAGACTGTTAAGTAATTGGCTCTGGCTGGCTCTCCCTCTTTGTCATTCATTTGATATGCCTCTTTTTTATTTTATACTCTAAGCGGCGGCCGTCTGGCTGACTTATTGCTCTCCCATGCCCTCTGCTTCGCTTCCTCTGCAAGCCTCTGCCTGGAAGAAAAGAGGCTACATGTCCAGTTAGAGGTGACTTTGCTCTGCTCTTCTGTCCTGACCATTGGCTTTACTCATAATGTTTTGTGACATTTCCTGGAGTCTTGTTGAGCGTATGTGTAACTGGTTTGCTCTAATGGGAGCACACACCTGCAGGACATATTAAAAGCACATACATATGATTAGCATAAATTGTGCCATCTGCTTTCACTGGATACAAGGATGTCGCTTAAGAGCAGTCGGTGCTGTAAAGATGGCTGCTAAGATGCAGAATCCAGAGCAGAGATTTAATCAATCAAGGCCTGTAATGAGAACCTTAACACTCATAGCATAGCATAAATTGTGCCATCTGCTTTCACTAGATACAAGGATGTCGCTTAAGAGCAGTCAGTGCTGTAAAGATGGCTGCTAAGATGCAGAATCCAGAGCAGAGATTTAATCAATCAAGGCCTGTAATGAGAACCTTAACACTCATAGCATAGCATAAATTGTGCCATCTGCTTTCACTAGATACAAGGATGTCGCTTAAGAGCAGTCAGTGCTGTAAAGATGGCTGCTAAGATGCAGAATCCAGAGCAGAGATTTTATCAATCAAGGCCTGTAATGAGAACCTTAACACTCTTACTGAACTCATCTCAGAGCTAATTGACTGGAGATAGCACAGCAGCAATAAGGGTGGCAATTTGTTTTCTAGAGTCTCTGGCTGATCTCCAAGGGTGAGTCAGGAATGAACATGCACACACATGCATTTTCTCTCTGCCCCCCACCAAAGAACTTGGTCTTAAAATATTCAAAGCCTGAATACCTTCAGCATGTCTCACTAAAATTCTTAGTCTCAATTTACCATTAACCTTTACAAAATGTGCGCCACATTCTAACAATTATAGGACATGACCAAGGAGAAAGCAGCTTTGCGTGTCGCATGGCAGTAACCCAGCCATTTGGCCGGGCTCCCACAGCAGAGCGAGGTCAATCCTACCTTTGGGCTATGCGGTTTTTAACATCTGCTGATGACAGATGAAAAAAAATGCACCCCAATAATTTTGCTGACCCAAAATCTGTCCTTCAGTAAAAGAACTGGACATACATCTGGTGTGGTTTAATAATTAATAAGCATGGCATGGTTTAGACATTTCTCAATTATTCATGGGAAGACTAGCCAAGTCTCCATTCAGGGAAACAGATGCAGGTTTGGTGAGCACAGAAAACAGAGATTTAGCCTTCTCATGCTGCAGTGTGAATCTCTACACTGAAATTCAGAATTATATAATAATAATTATATAACATAAAGTATTGTTTATTTAGCTGATCTGAGCCCACTATGGCTGTTTGTACTATAATAGGTATTTAGGAATGTCACATTGGCCCTATGTCAGTACAAATGATCTAACTCTTAGAAAGACACATATGGTGTGACCTTAATATATGTACATTTAGTATCGATTTACCGTAAATGTTAGGTTTCCTGCACATGGAAACGCGTACAGGTAAGAACCTACACAAAGGATAAAACCAACATCCTGACCTCAGGTCACGAAGTTGAAGCAGCCTTTTGCTCAGTGTTATCTAGTGCAAAGGGTGCAAAAGTGTAACAATGCCATTTTATGCCACAGCACTGTTTCTTGATTATGATCAGAAGCTGTTGATTTATTTTCTATAAAAACAGCTCTGACAATAGTTCCGGCTAATCACTGGGTTATATTAATGCTCTCATTCTTATATATTTTTATTTGTATTGTATCAAACTACATAGGGAATTGCATGGCAAAAGTCCCACACAAACAGACTGTTAAAAAAGATAATTGATATAGTGAAGTTTTCTGAGAAGAGATGTTTATTTAACTTTTTTTGAAGGAGTCTCCATTACCAGCTTTTTGTAAGTTTTCCAACAGGGGAAGTCTTCAGAACAGAGGGCTTGGCAGTTTCTCACTAACATGTCTACTTGCATTTTTGTCTTTTTGTCTTAACTTCAAGAGAGGGAAAACACAGAGACTGGTGAGAGAACGTTCACAGCTGCCATACCATAACTTGTCTCGCAGACAATGTTCCACAACGTTAAACAAAACTATAAATGGAAAAGTATGATGTGTCATTCTTTAATAAAAAGTGTTACCGCTGGCAAATTGGTGTGGTATAAAATGAATAAAATGTGCTGTTATTGGAAAATGATCAGCTTTAATGTTACATATCAGTTAAGATGTGCCTTATCTGTATTTTAAATCCATTGATACACCAAGTCGCACTGGATGTATCAGAAGCTTATCATGTCAAATTATGACTGAGGTGGGTAGTTAAGAAACACATGCTTCTCAATGTTAATACAGAAGTTTATTTAGTTCCTCATACTGTAGTTTCAAACTCCAGAAACCACAAAGTGAACAGGATGTAGTTACAACAAGATATGTTTACTAAACAGCCATGATAGCCAGTGTTACCAACTACAAAGAGTTAATAAAGTAGTAAACTTGAGGGATTGTCCCAATACTACACTATGACACACTAATGATGCATTTCCAATTGTAGGCCGATTAGCTAGCTGGGTTATATGGGTCTTTCCTCTATTAAGATTTAATTTAGCTAGTTTTTTCGAGTGTATTAGGGTAAACTGGTGTGGCTCCTATCATTTGAACCCACCATACCACTGAATCTTAATTACTCGGTATGCAACCAGTCATCCATCCATCCATCCATCCATCCATCTATTTCTAAGTCTACTCATCCACAGCCTCTAACCAACTGCCTGTTAGATGAGCCTGGGACCCTTTTGAATGCAAACACATACGCATTAGTCACAGCAGGAAAATATATACCATCATTTATTTTTAGAAGCCATTAGAGCTTTTTATTCCTGAACTTTCCACCCACAGAATCTAAACCAGTTACACTGTGTTAAAATGCTTTTGATATAAACAGTACATATCATTAAAAATCGCACTTTTCTTAGTTTTATTGAAAGTGGTGCTCAAGTTCAAGTGGATATTAGGTACAGATGTTTTCGAACTTTAGAGTAAACCCATTCAATTCAAGTGACCACTAAATTAGACTTAAAACTATAATAACCTAATAATACCAACAATTTATTAATAAAAGCAACTTTTATAGTGCTTCAGCATGATCTTCACCACCACAATGGTCAGTTAATCAATTGGTCAGTCAGTCAGTCAGTCAATAAACAAACAAACAAAGAAATGAAATATCGATCCCTTTCTGTGTTCAGGGCAGAAAGATAGATTTTTGTAAGAATATCTGTATGCCCTTGCATGCACTTGTGCATGTTTCTCTGTGTTTGTGGAGCAGTGCCTCGTTGTCATTCCTGTGATCTCCGTACCAAGGCTACACTTTCACTTTAAGAGTGTATCACTAGGCAGAGAAGCGAATGATGATGCTGGAGTCGTGTCAGTCTAGCAGCCCTATGCGGTCACACAGCATTGGCTATTAGCTCAGCTTCTCTGTTAAATGCAGCTTATCTCATAAAATCAGGTGAGAACTGATTCTGAGTTAAAAATAATACAGTTCAAGGGCAGTGTGTGTGATGAGTGCTTTGTGTCTGGATGAGTTTCTCTGACTTCCTCTTGTGTCTGAATGTAGCTGTGTGTTTCCTCTCTGTGCATGTGCATGCGTGTGCAAGTTCCTGTGCAATTGCAGTGTGTCTGTGCATGTGCGCTAGACCCCTGCAGACATGTGGCCCATTGCCCATGGGGGCAGGAAGAACAGCTGTCCCACTGAAAAGGGAGAGAAAAAGAGAGAGACTGGGATCACTGGGACCATTATGTTTGACCACACTGTGCGCTGTGTATCTGATAACGTCCCTCTGCAGCTGGGCCTTACAGAAAGACACCATCTGAACTA
>CM041001.1:5610541-5630452 GCA_022985145.1 Pangasius djambal | reverse complement strand
TTCCAGTTTGCAAGCTAGCATACAAACTCACATCCAACTTTCTAGCTAGCATGCAACCTCACATCCAGCTCTCTAGCTAGCATACTAACTCACACCTAGCTTGAAAGCTAGCATGCAACCTCACATCCAGCTCTCTAGGTAGCATACAAACTAACATCTAGCTTGCACGGTAGCATACAAACCCACAACCAGCTCACTAGCTAGCAAAGGATACTAATCATTTGAAGTCTAAACATTTATTAATCATCCAACAGTTATGATTGGATGGCTAAGTCTCTATTTTTTTTTTTTTTTTACTGATGATTCCATATATTTAGAACAGAAAATGCTAGCTCTCATATGTCTTTAGTGTGAGTGCCCTCACTAAAGTCCCTCAGAAACACCAGCAGCATGTAAGTATTTCAAATACATGTACCAGAAATAGTGCCCATCCCTGAGCTTGCATATCCTTCCTATCGATCAGATCTCTTTATTCTTTTCACTTCCTTAAATGTGTCTGCACCTGGCAGTCTTTGTATAACAATGACTGCAATGTGGAAAATTCACCACCATTTTCTGACCGCTCATGAAGCCCTGCTTAGTGAAATCTTTAAAGAAAGCAGCTGTTCTTTATCCATAGAGAGGTATTGATTCAGTGATCCATCGTTATGCAAACAGATGGTGAACAAGTGATGAGCAAAGAGATTTTTTAAAAAAAGAAAGAAATTTGCATTTTGGCTTTGTCTTGAGCTCCAATAATCGTAGCTCAATCATGGTACCTGATGAAGACAGATTTAGGAGTGATTTATACGAACTAATTTGTTACTGGTTGTTTTAAGCTGCCACTATATGCTGTAGCAGTGATGCCAGAGGAGTTGAAGAGTCTAATGAATAGACTGCTTCATATACGAACACTGACGCTTGCTTTTTTCTATTGGAGCCATTTTACTGCCACTGCAGCCGGCTAGCATATTTCTCTAATGACACATACTGGCTACTGGAAACAATGAATGATAGCATGCGGCAATGAAATATGGCCATTGTTAGACATTGACAGCAAATGATTTAAAGCAAGTCCAGCGGATTCCTCTAATTCTATAGTAAACACAATAGGAAGGCAACATGGTTACTGGAAACTATGAAAGACAGGATGAAGTATTAAGCCAGAAATTAATCATAACAAAAGTATATTGCTTCAGTTCGATTGTGAATACTGTGGAAAGCCATAATAATTTTGTTTCCATCTTGGTCTTGGCTATTGAATTGTATATAATTACTTATATTATCAAAATTGTACAAGACATAGGAAATACAGGAAAAGTAAAGTAAGACTGAACATGGGCCAGAGGTTGAGCATGTTGTGAAATGAGATGCACCTACTAATCTGAAACTGAATTAAGAAATAAAAGAAAAACCAGATTAAACTCTTTTTTATAATTGCTTGATGTGGTAATATATGTATTCAGAGCAAAAAGTCATAGAGCTGTATTGTTACCACTGTAAAGGGTTGAGAGCGTGCATTTAGTGACATATTTATCCATCAAGTAACCTAGAAAACGAGGTCTATACTTAGCTGTCCATACCACCCACTCAATCTAGCTGCAAATTCAAGCTTCTAATGGCAAAATATATTTGTTTTAAAGACTTTTTTTTTTTTTTTTTTTTATACAAGAGGCCACTGGGTTATTGAATTATGACACTTGGTTTTTAAATGAATATGTGGCGTGCATTATGCCTAGACGTGTAATAATAATGTTGCTGTTGTTTTTACAACTGACTGCAATGCGCATTTTCTTTTGAAGCACTTAAAGTTACTGAACTGAAATAAGAAAAGTAGAGAAAATGCAAGGGAACGCATTATTACAAGGATTTATGGCTAAATCAATTGATTTGATGTATACATGGAAAAGTTAAATTGTGCTCTGTATTGCTCTCTTGTCTAATTGTGAGATCCAGCACTACTGTTGTCTTTTCACACAAACTATTAGCATCAGTTCTGAGTGTTTTTATTTATCTGGTTTGATTAGCACATAAATGTGTAATTTCTGAGTGCGGGTGGGAACTTAACTCCCAAGATACAATTGAGCTAAAGCTTGCCCTATCTCTCAGCATCTGTCAATTACTCTGTTTCTCTGTTTCTCTCTGTCTCTCTAATTGCCTGGCCACTATTGAAAAGCACCTTTATCAGATCACAGCTGGACTCGAGAGCAGCATAACTGAACTTAAACAATCGAGCAATTGTCAGGAGGCAGACAGAAGTAAATTGAAACGGCACACAAATGCCTTCTGTGTGTGTATGTGTGTGTACTCTGGTATTTAGCATAAGCCCAAGCTAGACAACCCACACTCTCTTGGTTTTCGGTCACTCTATCTATCTGTCACTAGGCAGCAAGAGTAAAAATGTAATGCAACCACATTGATCTCACTTTAAATCAATGTGAAATGGGATCATAATGTAATGTGTAGACACTGCTAACAGTGGCAGCTGTGTCGATACATCGAGTAATGTATAAGAGAGCTGATCTAGGAACAGCATGCCCGATCTAGAGCTCCAGAGCCAGATCTGTATGCCAAAGCAAGCACAAAAGCCAGAAATTGAGAAAACTCCAATGTGCTCCAACTAAATGAAGAGTCTTTAAAGTAGCACTAGACTGAAAAATGTGATTATTGGATTGTTGAGGCCAATTATATGTGTGGCAGCCTGGGAAAACCTTTCACAGTTTGAAATTTTGACATTTTCTTATAACAGCAGGCAAAAAAGTGTTTTATTCTTTACACAATAAGCTAATGTATGCAAAAATGCCCAAAACCATTGACATGATTAGCTACTTTTTAACAGTCCCCAGATGCAACCACAACTGTTATGAGAACAACGGTGATCCAATCAGCCCAAAAAACTAAATAAAACATCATAATACAAGAATCAGTAGCTGTGGAGGAAATAAGAGACTGTAAGCAAGTATTTATACACTTAGATGTCAGTGGATGTTGAAAATGAAATGTTGGCCTCTTTCCAATAAAAATAAAGAAGTAAAAAGAAGAATAAAGAAACTGCAAGGAAGATCAGATGTAGAAATTGAATAGTAATTGATGGACAGGATATGTGGTGTAGAGAAAGAAACCGTTAAAAAAAAAGGTTTCTGCTCAGTGTGCAGTGTTAACCTGGCCTGGGTGACACCAAGGCCACACCAAAAGTGCTCAACCGCTGCTGAATGAGGTCACATCCTGTCTGCATTTCCTGCATAGGGAAGTTAGAGCTCAAATATAAAACATCTGGTAACTAAACTACCACTCTCTCCCTCTCTCTCTCTCCATCTCTCTATCTCTATTCTTAGTAATACAGCCGAGGGCTTTAAAATGCCAATTACTACGGACATCATTTCTTCACTGAAGACATCATCTTTCTCTCTCTCTCTCTCTCTCCCTCTCTCTTTCTCTGTCTCTCTCAGCTGCAGTACAGGAATCAAGCACTAATGCGGAATGCTCCGCAGATTCTCTCAATTGAAGCTGATGTCTCCGTTTTTCCCTCTCAGACACATTTCCGGTGTGATTTTGTGGTTTTGATCATCGCACACTGACAGCAGGGAGACACAGCGATGATGTGAGATGCTGTGAGATGCTGCAAGAACCATCAGCTCTTTTCCTCCTCACTGCGCTGAAGCTCTAACACCCTAATGGCCATTTGTCAGCAGATAAAAAGGCCTTTGCCTTGCGTTTTGCCTCTTGATGTGCCTGATTGTCGAGAAGGTCACGTTAATGAGGGACATTTTTGCCTCATATTCAGAGAAGCGCTTAAACAATGTAGTGTAGCGTCACTCAGGGAAACTAGCAAAACGGTGTTTTCTTTCTCAACCATGAATTAACAAGGTTACTTCCCTGAATGCAGATTAATATGTAAACCAGTGGGAAAATTGTTCTTCACAGTAGGCTTTCTAGTGAAATATGACACTGTCCAGAAATATATCAGGTTTTTGGCTATGCTCACATTACCAGGTTAAAGTGACACAAATCCAATCAATCTTATTCAGGACTGTGTGGACAAAAAAATCCAAACTTTTCATATACATATCCAATATGCATTCATTTGGGTTTTTTTATGCATGCTCATATCACTCTTGTTGTCATCATCCACTGTCAGCAGCATAGCAAAACAACAATGGAGGACAGCAATAGTCTACACTGCACTGGGGGGAATTGGTGCTTAACTAGATACACTATATGGCCAAAAGTATGTGGACGCCTGACCATTGAACATCCCATTCAAAAACTAGTAGGATGTTGTTATTGCAGCAAACGGGGGACCAGCACCATATTAATGCCCATATTAATATGGTGCTGGTCCCCTGTTTACTGCAATAACAACATCCACTCTTTTGGGAAGGTTTTCCACTAGATTTGGGAACATGGCTATGGGAATCTGTGCCAAGTCACCCACAAGAGATGATGTATGACAAGAAGGCCAGGCACAAAGTTGGTGTTCTTATTCATTCCAAAGGTGTTCAGTCAAGGCTCAATGCAGGCCACTCCAGTTCTTTCAATACAATCTTGTCAAACCATGCCATGGAGCTCGCTTTGTGCACAGAGGCATTGTCATTGGTTTAGAGAAGACCCTCATATACTTTTTGTGATGCACTGCTACCAAAACTGAGTAGTGTTCAAAACAATTTTACAAAAAAAGAGCCAAAAAGAATGTGGCTATTATCTCCAGAAATTACGACACAGGCTTGCACTAGTGTGTCCGTTACTGTGTCCATATGTTTCTTGTACTATGGTGGACTGTCTCAGAAATAACAAATCAATATGGATGTGTCATTGGAGGGTGTTTCAGGGGACTGCAGCATTCACATTGAAGACAGATATGGGTCACCTGCAATTATGAATGTGATCTGTCAAGACAGACAGAGCCAATCTAAGCAAAAAAATTGGAATTATACAAAGAAGCTTATAGTGTCAACTTAGCCTTTGTGATCAGTACAGTGTATATGTGCATTGGATTTACTTCATTTTCTGCCAAATGTGTGAATAAGAGACTGTACTATAATTTAGATTTCTGACTGCAAGCATCTGTTTTTTGTTTGGCTGACGGTAGGCTGCATTTGCTGTAATTGGGATCGCTGGTGCTTGTAATGTGTAAGAGACATCATGTGTCCCTAGTTATTATTTATTCCTGCTGTTTATCTAGGAAGACTAACTGAATCTCTCTGAAGCATCACAATACATAAAGCTGAGTGCTGGAAGATCTGTCAAAATATCATATCACATATATCATATATCATATATATATATATATATATATATATATATATATATATATGTATGAAAAATCAAAAATAAATTATGTACCAAAGAAAAGAAGAGATGCAGAAACAACTGTTACAAATATAGGTTTAAACACCCAATCAGTCACACTTTTCAAGGATTCTTTGGTTAGTTAAGGGTTCTTTACTTTGTAAAGGGGTTTTATCTAGAAAGGAAACATCTGTTGTAGGGTTTTACGTATAACCTGTAAGGGTCGGCCAGAGGAACAAACAGAAGAACCTTTAAGGGTTCCAGATTTAACCTTTTTTTTTTTTTGCATTTTCCATTACTTTAGAAAATCAAATGCATCGCAGAGATGATAAGAATCAGCTCTCTCTTTCTTTATCTCTCGCTACCTCGTCCTTCCCTGTCTCTTTTCTGCTCTTTTCGTTCTCAGCCTCCATTATGCAGGCGGTCTCCATGCTCAGCCGGCGCTGAGGGATGAACATAAATCTGAGGATGACTTCCACAGACACAGCAGAGAGGAAAGGAGAGAGACAGAAAGAGGGACAGACAGACTGGACAGCTTTCTTGCTGGAGATTGAGAGGGCTGAGAGACAGATAAAGAGTGAGACAGAGTAAGGAGAGGTGTGTTTGTGTGTGTGTGTGTGTGTGTGTGTGAGAGAGAGAGAGAGAGAGAGAGAGGGAATGGAGCTCTCATGAGTAACACAGTACCAGAGGACTGGTGACAAAAGCAGACACAGGCATTCGTGTCACCATGAGCCGATTAGGGTCTCAGTGGAGAGGCTTAAACCTCCTCCATCGCTCTCTCCTGACACTTTCACTGGTACACCAGCCCTGTCCTCAAGAGTAAACCTCTTGCTCCACTCCTTCTTCTGCTACCATGGGAATGTATTATTCATCTTTCTGACATTTCTTTAGCCAGAGGACACAATACTACACACTACAAAAATTCTCAAATACACAAGTACTCATTTAAACCAGTACTCTGATTAAAGTTAAATTACAGCCTCCAATTCTTAAAATCTTAAATTCCTAAACCAGCCCTTACAAGAGAGTCACATGAACGAATGAATGAATGATCACATAATTAGCATGTGAAACTGAAACATTTTTAGATACTTTACATGTTATTTTTTTTTTCCTGAAAATAAATGAATTTATTTACTTAATTTATTTTCATATGATTTTTACATATGATGTGTTGCTGTTCACACGTAATGTTTTAACACAATTCATTTATTTCCACGTGATTTTTTTCTACACAATTCATTTATTTTCACATGATTTCTTTTTTTAGATGATGTTCAGATGAACAAACAAACAAGAGCAAATATCAACTAATGACAGCTATATCCCTAATCTCTCAAATGATAGTTAGCATGCTAGTAACTCTGACATTACTAGCTTGCATGCTATTAGGTATCAAAGATTACAATGTGATATGTAATAGGTCACTAGCACCTATGTTTTTTTTGTTTGTTTGTTTGTTGTTGTTTTTTTTTTTTTTTTTAGAATTTCTTTAGGGATTTTGCTTGAATGTCAGTTTTTTTTCTCTTCTTTTTCTTAATCCTTCCATTTTGGTATAAGACACTAAGCTTGCATATATGTGTACAAAGACTCTATCCAAATAAATAAATGAAGGAATTATTAACCTTCATGTTCTTGTCACATCCATGAAAATTTGCATTTGTTAGGAATTTTAATCAATTGCATGAAGTTGTCTGATGCAACAAAAAAAAATCACCTTGCTGAGGCAAAAAATATGAAGAATGTAATATAGAGTTACTGCTCTGTTTTGAAATGTATCAAATAATAAGTGGCGATTTGTCTTTTGAAATAGTTGTAAATGAAAGGAAAACCCCAAATAAAGTAGATTCCCAAAATGTACTTAAGTACAATAACACTTCCAACCTTCATAAAAAAAACAGCCACAAAATGTTCACAAAACCAGGGGTCTCCTGTAACCATTTCAGCTTTGAAGAGGTGTGGGGGTTGGAGATAAGCAGGAAAGAAACTCATCGATCACATCTGATGAAGTGACATTGATCGACTTTATTGATCCTCTCCATCTGAGCCGCTGTGGAAAGCTTTGTTCTCTCTTCAGTAATCCAGTACAGTGTATGTGTGTGTGTGTGTGTGTGTGTGTGTGTGTGTTTGTGAATATGTGTGTGGAGGGCTAGGATGTGCTGCCATTACTGCACCAAATAGTCAGTCACAAATATGAATAGCATTTCAGAATAAATAAAGTTGAGTGCAAAAGTTTGCATACCCCTTAGGATAAAATACAGAAGTTAAAGAGAAAAAATAAGTGGTGAAAAAGTGTATGTTAAAATATTATGAGTGAAAAAATTTAAATGATATCAGTTCAACACTGCAAAAAAAAAAAGGCATCTTATCAAGTGAATTTGTCTTGAATATAGCAGGCATTGGATTTAATGTTTCTCTTTTTTTATGTGCACTCCAGTGTGTAAATGCTGTAATGTAACAGAAGTAGTTGTTGAAAGGCTACTGTGGGTTACAGTAACACACACATGATATTTATGCTGATGGGATCACTAGGAAAACTATTCTTAGTGGCAGCTTTTATGCAAAACTCAGCTACTCATAAGCTTGATCATGAAAGTGATTTGATATGTAAATTCATCCAAAGTCATCCAGTGTACTTAATAGAGCTGGCTTGGAGCGCAAATCACATACAAGATGAACCATTATCCCTGTAAACAGCAAACCCATCAGAAGAAATATACTGTTTATAAAAAAAAATAAAAAAAAACAATAAAATATCTCCAGTTCCCCCTCTTCTCCATGGTTCATTGCTTTTTTATTGTTGTGCAAGGAGCTACAAATGAGCCTCTGTTATTCTTATTGCAATAATGCTCCATTCTCACTTATACAAGGTAGAGAATCCTGGTCTAGAAAGCAAACAAGCGCTCTGGGAAAATGCTGCATTAATGGAAGGAATCTTTTCTTCTTCAGTTAATGCAGCATGCCTTCGCTTTTGTTCAAGGTTGGAGTGTGGAGAGTGGGTTGTAGAAATGCACCCTAAAGAGGCGGCTGGAACACTCAAATACACAACGTGCGCACAAAAATTGATGTGGGTCCACATTGAGCAATATGACCCAAATATATCACATATATTGCTGCTGAATTCGGGAATATGATTGGTCAGATGGTATTGATTCTTTTTTATAATAGCAGCTCTGACAATAGTACTGGTTGCAAAGCAATGCACAGGTTTATATTATACTACTGAGTGGCTGAATTGTCCAATCTGATTGGTCAGAAAGTGTGCATTAGTTCCGGCTGTACCATGAAAAATATGTTTATATTAATGCACTCATTATTGTTTCTATAGTAAAGTCTCATACAAAGGGACACTCCACATAATCTAAGATTAATAATAAACAGATTTTTTAAAAAGTGTTGTTTAACAAAGAAAAAAACTATAATCACTGATGTGGGGAAGTTTTTTTGTTAGTAGATTTTTATTTAACATTTTGTCAGTGCTCTGTAACAGTCATGGTGCTTAGCAAAGTTTCCCAGCATAGGAAAGTCTTCCAGACTGAGAAGTGTGTTTTTTGAGAGCTGTGTTTTTAGAGAGAGAGAGAGAGAGAGAGAGAGAGAGAGAGAGAGAGAAAGAGATGCTGGTGAAGGAACAAATGTTTATTATTGCTATAATGTAAGTGATAACAGGAACTAACTTTTCTTGTGGGTGTTGCACAACATTAAATCTAACTCAGAACTGTTAAATTGTGCAAGATGTCATTCATTAATACATTACGCATTGTAATCATTGGGAAATCGCTGTGGTATAAGCAGAATAACATATTCAAGGCCTGTTATACACTGTTATACAAAAATGATCAACTTTGTTAATGCATGTGTACTAATATGTTATTATTTCTAGTGACAACTTACACAGGGACTTTTATGGGGGACGCTCACCATTAAACAGATTTTAAAAATGCAAGTAATTGTTGATTGGTGAAGTTTATTTAACATTTTTGGAAGGAGTCTCCAATGTCAGCGCTTTGTAACAGAGGTAAAACTGTTCCTTTTCAACATGGGAAATACTTTTCTCATAACGTGACAAGCTGCATTTTTGTTTCATTCACACGAGAGAGAAAAAAAAGTTAGGCTGATGAGGGAACAGCTGTTTATAGCTGCTAAGTGAGAACAGGAAATACCTTGTTTCTTGGATGTTCCACGACTACGCTATATGGCCATCACACTCATTTTTTATTCTTCTCCAAACTGTTGCCACAAGTTGGAAGCACACAGTTGTATAGTGTCTTTGTAAGCTGCAGCTTTACAGTTTTCCTTCACTGGAACTAAAGGACCCAAATCAGTACCAGCATGACAATGCCCCTGTGCACAAAGCAAGGCCCATGAAGACATGACTTTCCATGGTTGTTGTGGAAGAAATTGAGTGGCCTGCACAGATCCCTGATCTCAACCCCACTGAACACCTTTGGGATGAACTGGAATGCCGACTGCACCCCCGGCCTCTTCACCCAATATCAGCGCCTGACCTCACTAATGCTCTTGTGGCTGAATGAGCACAAATCCCCACAGCCACACTCCAAAATCTAGTGGAAAGACTTCCCAGTTGAGTGGAGGTTATTATAACAGCAAAGGGGGACTGTTTCTCTCTGGAGCCTGGGCTACAAAAAAATTATACGCCTGATCAGACAGATGGAGAGTATGAGACACACAGTACATATGCCTAAACAGACACACATTAATGCAATATTTCAACTCAAACAGCCCGCTGTCTAAAGCAGAAAACACACTATAGTGTATAAAGCACATGTCTCTATCATAGTCGTACTGTACTGCCTGCACTAATTCCCATCATTTAGGTCAAATCATCTAATATTTAAATATGCTATTTAGATACACACCAAGTTTAGTGTGCTGGTGTGAGACAGTGAGGTGTAAAGTGTTTCCCGTAAAAAAGGAAATTCAAATTCAAATTTTATGAGTTCCATTATAACTCATAGTATTTTTACATTCTAACACTGACTTCATTTTCACAGGTATACCAAGAGATAAGGGGAGAAAGCCTGCAATGAACATTCGTTCAAATGTTTTTCTCTGAGCTGTAAAAATTTAAACACACTCGGGCCACATCTGTGTCACTGAGGTGAGATTTACACCATGAATTAGAAATGCAGTAGCTAATGGTGTGGATTTTAATAAAAGAAAAGAAGACATTAAGGGCATTCATCATGGATTGATATTTACATGGGGAATATTGCTGATTTTCTGTGTGTGCGTGTGTGTGTGGGGCAGTGGGTGTGTGTAACACTCAGCTGACCACACATCACAGGTTCTGCACTTATCTAACACTCTGCTGCTGTTGACATTTTTGACTGGTTTCATTTATTATGTAAATTGAAAGCTTGCTTTAAAGCCCAGTAGGCCTTATTCAGCTTTGACACAAGCCTGATGTAGTGCTTTCCTGAAACGCTATTTTATTTTTGTCGGTGTTTCTTTACTCCTTTAGAATGGAACCTTTTTTACCACAGTGAAAATGAGGCATTGATAAAATTTTAAGTAACTTACTTTAAAGTATATCATATTTTTACATCCTAAAAAAATAAATATTTATTTGGATAAATAAATAAATAAATAAATAAATAAATAAATAAATCTATCTATCTATCTATTTACTTACTTACTTACTGACATTGCTATTTTATTTTATTTTATCTTATTTTACTCCTGCAGAGTGGAATCTTTTTCACCAGAGTGAAAATGTTCATTCAGAAAATTTAACATGAGCCTTTATGTTAGTATGTTCTATTTTTGCTGTATTTGTATAAAATCTGTTTTTAAAAAGATGGCACATTTTAATGTACAGTATATTTCCAATATATTGTGACATGTTTTCCATGTGGGAAGCAGATCTTTACAATCTTAGAATTAAATTATTAGAACTGTGAGTAAAATAAAAAGAAAAAAATATTGATGTTGCAAATAGGCAGGCCATCGTGGTTCGTTCATTGCGAGCTGTTGGACTGGTGAGTTTCCCTGTGGGAATATACAGGGTGTGATATGAGGGGGGGATGCAAGCAGATGTCCTCTCCCCGGTTTAAAAAAAGGACAAAAATCATGATGTTAATGATGTAAATGTTTTAATTAATTTTTTCTTTTTTCAAATTTAGACACCAAATTGCATTAGAGGTATCAGGCATTCTTTATATCCCACAAACCAGCACATTATGAAAAGGGTAAAACACACATGCACCTACAGAGGAGGTTGCCATGTTAAAATGCAGGTATTTAACATCCAGTGGACTATATTGTGCAAGAAGCTCATTTGATAACCTCTGTGCTCACTTGCAAATTTCTAAAATTCTCGCTACTTGTTATATAAAATGATATGAAGGTTAAGGTTAAGGTTAGGGTTATGGACGGAGCTAATGTTTGAACCACCCTTGTTTGTTCAAATTTGTATAAAGGTCTCATGAGATCATGTTGTTTAAAGATGTACTTAATAACGGGGTTATAATTTGGGAGGTTTTTGTAATATTTCATTACACTTAGGCATACATTAGGCTTGCTAACTAGCAAACTAACTGTCAGTCATTTCATTTCAGGTAAAATGGCTCAGATAATTTTGAAGCATCCTCTTTGAATTTGGCTCAGTGTTTGAAATATATTCATATATATAAATTCATATATAATATGAATGATTTGATGGTCTGAAGTTGCCAAAGTAGTATGGCATTGCTGTTTTTTCCATTTAGGCTCCTGAAAATACCTAGTCAGCTGTCACTTACGAACTGGGGAGAGTGAAGGCACATGCTTCCTCAGAGTCACATGAAGCCAATCAGTAGCATCTTTTCGAACTGCTGCTCATGCTGCAGGAAAGTGCTATCTACCCTCTTCCACATACATTAGCTCAAAGATGCCCATGATTGGCTAGTGTCACTGTGATTGAAGGAGAGAGAGTACACCATCCTTCACACCCATTTTGCTTCCTTGGCTCCCAGCCACAGATGGCTCTGGTAGCGTTAGGATTTGAACCCATGATCTCTGGATGATACAGTTAACACTTTTCTGTTGCACCACTCAGAAACCTGTGTGGCATTGCTTTTTTTTGGAGACTGGTGAAGAAATGAATATGTGCATGTGTGTATGCAATTAAGAATCTATAGACCTATGCGTGAACGTGCATAATGTCTGTGTTGCTCACATTCCATCATCTAATCAATCCAGCCAAGCACACATTAAACAGGGTTAACAACACATTTTTTTCAAGCATGACCTCTGTAGTGCTGCTTCCCACAAAGCAGATGACTGGATGGAATTTCTCCACCACTGATCCTGGATCAGCAACTCTTATTTTGGTGCATTACATGAGTGCGGGACAAAACACTGATCCCAGATCAGTGTAGAATGGAGATGTTGTGAGCAGCAGGGGATCGCGACCGACGCAGACTGACATATGTTCAACGCTTCCGATAAATACAGAAGGATACACAGAGCTCCCAGCTGAGTGAGCTGACGCCATGCTGCAGATTAACACATACTCTGATTTACTGGGAGACAAATGATTCATTTGTGAGTGGAATGTTTGGATCTGGATCTGATCTGGGATCAGGCTCTATGTGGTTTCATGTAGGGGGGATAAAATGAGGAGATGATGTATAGTATAAAGAGAGAGAGGGTTGTTATTGTTTGGTTAGCATCCCTACACCAAAGGCTAATGCATTTATCCTGAATGGGCATGTCATTGTGTGGTGGAACTACAAACCCCTCATCCACACACACGCACACACACATACACACACACAGGGTCAAGTGCCATTATGAAAAGGCATGCACCCTTGCTCTAGCCTTTATTGGTCTTGGTTACATAAGATGCCTCCTTATCTCCATTCATCCCTCTGTCTTTTAATATTTCTTTATTCTCCTCAGGTTTTTTTCCCCCTCAGTGCGCTCCAGAGAGAATAAGAGGAAAAAGGTGGGAGGAAATAAAATACATCTGCACCCTTTCTCTTTTTTTCCCCTCTGTGCCACCTTGAAATCAACACCCTCATCTTTCAGAAGAGCGGAAGTGGTTTAGCAGCATCTCTCCGTTTCTTATTGTTTCTGCACGTTATGTGCAATGCCTTCCCCAGTTTTTAAACATTACATCTCCTTTTCATCCATCCCTCCATCCCTCATTCCATCTGCAGGATTTGACTTTGTGCAAGCACAAAAAGAGAGGAATATCCATCTTACCTTTGTGGGACTGCTTCTGTTTCTGTCATTCTCCCTGTCTCTTCCCTCCCCTCTCTATCTCTCTCTGTGTGTCTTCACCTGCTTCATGTCCTCAAGTCCTGCAGCTTCGCAATCCTCACAGCAAGGTCTGCAGTGGCTCCGTGTCAATGTCATAAAAGTGCTGCGTGTGTATGTGTGTGTGTGTGTTTGTCTCTCTGAGACAACAGCAGCCAGTGCGAAAGCAAGTACAGCTCGCACTGAGCCCTCGACATCATTTCCTCCTAAGCATTTCCCCTCACTGTGTTTCACACATCCTCTTTTCAATTCTCGTAGCTTATTTTCTATTTCTGCTTCACAATCATGCACACACACAAATGCGCGCATGCACGCACGCACACACACACACAGGGCAGGGGAAGTATAGGGGTCTCAGCAAGAATGAGCAAAGCGTCTAGTTTCACATCAGCTTACAAATGTGTGCGTGTGTGTTTAATAGAAGTAGTCTTACCTCTGCATGTCTGCTTTCCCTGTCCTTATTCCATCCTGCTGTGCTCTGTTGTCTCCCCCCTTTCTTCCATGACAGCATTTTTCTGCTATTTACTCTCCCTCTCCTTCTCTCTCTACCTCTCTCTGTGTTGCTGTCTTGTCTTCTTTTCTCCTTTTCAAGTGTGATTGTCTCTAGAACAAGAAAATCCTGCCTGCCTGCTCAGAGCCTTCTCCCTGGCTTATTGTGTCCCCGTTGTTCTGACTGAGGCAGGTTGATTTGTACACTCTCTCTCTCTCTCTCTCTCTCTCTCTCTCTCTCTCTCTCTCTCTCTCTCGATTCCATTCACATCACACTAAGACCAACCCCCTCCTCCTCCTGCTGCTGTGATTACATCCCCTACTGCTCTCTTCCCCCACCTCCCTGCTTCTCTCTCTCTCTCTTACACACACACTCTTCCTCCCTTTCTCTGTAGCTCTCTTAGAGACAGAAATTGCAACAGACACCAGTATAAAAATTCTACCTACAATGTCTCTCTATATTTCCTCACTCATTCTTTCTAGATGAATGATCAGAAGACTCATATTGATGAGAAATGAATCAATTAAGGATTCATCGCGATTCGATTTTGACAGATTCAGCATTCAATGCATTCATCATGATAAAATGTCTTATTTAGTATTTAATACTTAGTGTTTAGTATTTAACAGCATTATTGAGCCTAGAATTTTATACCTCCACAGATGCGAACATTAGTCTTATGTGCCTAAATCAAGATGGAAACTGTGGCTTTCTCAAGCAAAGAAAATCTCAAAGAGTCAATTATTATTATGATTCATCAATAAATAATGAACTCTAATGTTTCAGATATTTTTACATTCCAGTGGCTGAAATATCCACATCTTCATGCAGTCACACAGATGCTGACTTGGCTTCCTATATACAGTCAACTCCATAGTTCATAATTATTGGCACCCTTTAAATGAATGGCCAAAAAATTATTTGTATAAAATGATAATAATAATTATGTTATCAAATAAATAAATAAATACTACTACTACTACTACTACTACTACTAATAATAATAATAATAATAATAATAGTTTTTAAAAATAATCATTTTGTCTACAAAATTATATAAATAAATAATAATTTATTATTAATAAATAAAATAAATCTCAAAAATTGAAGCAAAATTATTGAGAACCCTAGATTTTTTTTTTAATGATTGCAAACAAATCTTTGAACAAATTGTATTTATTTTAATTCCTCTCAGTCTCCAGGAACTCGGTTTTTCCTTTTGGCCAAATATAACTTCTCTATGCTATCTATCACCACTGGCAAAAGTCACATAGTTTCTTTTTTTTAGCTTGCAAAATTAAAATAATTAAAATAAAGTCTGAACAATTTTTGCACATGACAATACTAAAAATGAAAATATTCATAGTATGTGTTTAAATACATAAAGTGGATACATATACAGGGAAAAACATAATGTTGGCCGTGGAAATTAACACAAGGTCCATCTAGATGCTTTAGGAATTGATTTATGATCACATCGTGACTCTAAATCTAAATGAAATAAAATCGTGAGGTGCTTCAAGACTCCTGGCCTTAATGATTTGTGCAAATAGATTAAAAGCCATCAGTGAGTTAGAGCACACAATACAAATGTATTTTAAAGACTTGTTAAGCATTTCCATGCCTGTATGTGTGTTTATGTAAAAGCTAATGAGATGTGGTAAAGGTGTATATGTGTGTGTGTTTAAATCCTATCAGCAAAATCATTATCTATTCCTTATCTGTAAAGTCGAGTGTGGTGTAGGGTGCATAGGGTTTATAGCGTGCATCCCTGCTCTGATTGTGTCACCATGCCAGAGCGATGGTGTCAGTCAAGCAGCAGATTGCCAGTGTGTGTGTGTGTGTGTGTGTGTGTGTGTGTGTGTGTGTGGGCAGAATTCTGCACGCCTTTGTGAGCGCCCTCCACCCCGCCTCCTTCTCAACATCAAATTAACAGCCGTTCGCCACGGAGGATTATGTTGCATTTAATTTGTCTTTTCCAGACTCCTGCTCCAAAATATTTCCCTGGCTTTCTCTCTCTCTCTCTCTCTCTCTCTGACATGGTTTGACCCATCAGGGGGAACAACAGACATATTTCAGGCTGAACCAAAATGCACCTAATGTAATGCATTTGTCTCAGCACACCTCTTGTCGTCTCATTTATATCTATGAATATACAATGAGACAAAATTATGTCTACAGGAACATACAGGAGCACAAAATAAAAAGCAAATCAAAAGACAAATCAAAAGAAGCAACATCTGGACAAACCTGACAGCAAAAATTGTGGTTGCAATCAGACACACACATCTTAAACCCTGACTTCAAATTTAATTACACCCTTCAAAAGAATGAATATAAATTACTGTATAAAATATGTACATTATACACAATGACTTAAATGTATCATTAAAACAGTTGAAGAAACTACTGAGCATTAATCTTATAAAACTCATTTTCATAACTTTTTAATAATAGTTTTCTCTAAAAAACAGAGACAAATTTATTACCACCCCTTTTATATATGTATGTGTGTGTGTATCATTACAGAGCATTTTGAAGGAGGCTTGCCTTATTTAAACCTCAGACATTTAGTTTGGTTTGCTCTTAATTGTTGAAGTGAGAGGTTTCACCATGGTGAGATCCAAAGGGCTCTCTGAGGCCTTCAGAAAGAAGATTGTTGATGCTTATAAGTCTGGTAAGGGATATAAAAAGATCTCAAAAGAATTTGTAATCAGCCATTCCACTGTCCGGAAAATCATTTACAAGTGGAGAACATTTAAAACAACTGCCAACATGGCCAGGTCAGGCCGTCCAAACAAATTCACCCCAAGAGCAGACCGCAAGATGCTTAAAGAAGTCTCCAAAAACCCTAAAATATCATCAGGGGACCTACAACAAGCTCTTGCTACAGTTGATGTCAAAGTGCATGAATCTACAATCAGAAAGAGACTGCACAACTTTAATTATCATGGGAGGTGTGCAAGGAGGAAACCTTTGCTGTCTAAGAAAAACATGAGGGCAAGACTGAACTTTGCCAAAGAACACATAGACAAAGACCAAGACTTCTGGAATAATGTGCTTTGGACAGATGAGTCTAAAATTGAATTATTTGGACACCATAACAGAGGGCATGTTCGGCGTAAACCAAATACAGCATTTCAAAAGAACCTCAAACCAACTGTGAAACATGGAGGTGGAAGCGTTATGGTTTGGGGCTTTGCTGCAGCAGGACCTGGCCAGCTCACCAACATAGAATGCACTATGAATTCTACATTGTATCAGAAGGTGCTTGAGGAACATGGGAGACCATCTGTCAAAAAATTGAAGCTGAAGCGGAACTGGACCTTGCAACATGACAATGACCCAAAACATACCAGTAAATCCACCAAGGACTGGCAGAAAGGTACAAAATGGAGCGTTCTGGAATGGCCAAGTCAAAGCCCAGATCTAAATCCTATTGAGATCCTGTGGGGTGATTTGAAATGGAATGGGCATGTAAGAAAGCCCTCAAACATCACAGAGCTGAAAGTATTCAAAGTGATTTTTTGTTGTTTACATGCAATTATATCACTTTCAACTACAGGTACAAATTAAATCAAGATCAGAAGTTGACATTTCTTAATAAAGAACTGAATATTTAATGGGGTGTCCCATGACTGTATGCATATATATATATATATATATATATATATAGCTTTCTTGATAAAATGTCTTGAAACTCTGCTGTGGCCTTTGGCCAAATATGTGTAAAATCCATTTGTTAAGCACAAAACAAAAGGAACAGATGGCTGTTGACCTGCACGTGAGATGAAAAATACAGAACAATACAGAATTAATGTCAGTAATCACAGACAAGGCTTTCCATTTTCTGTGAGTCTTTCCAGAAATTCCCCCAAAGATGACCCCAAAGTTTCAGAATTGCACATTTTTGTTCATTCTTGGTTTGTCAGGTTTCAAAATCAGTGATTAGTCACCACATCAATAACAAGCTTTCCTAACAGCATCTTACAAAATACAGTGCCTCACATTTACCACGTCATCGGAACTGCAAATGAAATGGACTGTTGTTGTAGTTAAATGACTGAAAAGAGGCTTCTGTGTGTGCGTGTCTGTATGTGTGGTGGACAGTGGGTGTTCACTTTCATAGGTTGATGTGTTTTTTTTTGCAATTCAAAAGACATTTTTGTCAATTTTTGCCATTTTTGCCATTGTTTTAGAGGAAAATATACTCTAAGCTATGATGTTCTTGAGCTGCTGCAAATCATCCTGGCACTCCTGTAACAGAATTTACTATCAAAGCTGGCAGATGTCAGGTTGGATTTGTCAGACATTTTCAGACTCATATATCATCACAGGCATGTCATATTTCATCACGGATACAACATACCTCATAACGCCCCCAATGTTAGGCACCAAAGAACATCCGGTTGTCATTACTTCCAGCGCTAGAGACTGAATGATAAGAAAGACGAGAGCTGTCAAACAAAACAGAGAAGTGAGAGCATCTGATGACTTAAGTTTAATTTGTCTCTCGTAACACATAATACTTAATGAGACTTACTATCTTTACTGCATTGCCACATATACAACATCCGCTAGCAGCTGGAACAAGCCTGCGATTTTGAAGCAAGGTTTTCTTGGTGGTGAGGATTTTCACAGTAAAACAGACATTTTAGAGTATATGACTACATCATTTTCTCTCGAATTAAGAGGCTCGCTAGCTAATCTTTCCTTATAATCAACTAGTCTGTAAAGACTTCAGAATTAGTGTGTAATATTTAATAAAACTTTGTCCACTATTCTGTAGGCTTACTATAAAACATTTAGCTGGCAAGCTAATAGTTGTTGATAGTTGATAGTTGTTTATCAAAGTGCATTAATATAAAACAGGATATACACAATACTAAACAGCACACAAAATTAGTATTTCTCCCACATCATACAGGCTTAATTTCGTATAATAGTACTACAGAAGTTTATAGATTTTACTATGAATTTGAACATGGATTTGAGCCAGAGTTACTTCCGGTTTCCGTTGGAACCTGTTTGAAGGCGTTATGTCTCCCTCTGCAGGTCAAAACACTTAAAAACAGAGTATTACCATGAAAACGTCTATAATAAGTTATTGTTATTTGTAGCATTTATATCGATATTTATATAGTTTTTATATTTGTTGCATGTTATATCAGTCATGTTTTGATCTGGCAGTACTGTAATGAAAATCATGTCATCTTAGTCATTACACCTACATCTACGTCTTAATCGACATCTAGCGGACAGCATTGGTACTGCACCTTTACATTCCGCATCTTCACTAGCTGCTTTGTCCTGTTCAGGGTTAGTGGACCCGGACATAGGGACAATTTATCTCAGCCAGTCTACACACTGACATGTTTTTGGACAGTTAGAGGATACCAGAGAACCCAGAAGACACCCACACGGACAAGGGGAGAACATGCAAAACTCCACATAGACAGTAACTCGAGCCCAGGATCGAACTGGGGACCCTGCAGCTGTGAGGAGGCAAGAGGGTAGTACAGCACCATGCATAAATTCCTAAAGCTATGTTGATGAGCTAGTGTCTCAACAGAAGCTGCATTTACACTGATTTGATACAGATACTCCAGCTCAATAATGTTCTCATTTATTTTAATTTAATTTAATACAATGTCTTCGCCAAACTCTATTAGTCCATTTGTTCGAAAAGAAAGAAAGAAATAACCTCTTCTGCATTCTTCAAGAAGGTTCTCATGATGACATACATGAAACTCCACTATTTGGACACTTTATTGTATTACATATTTAATTTAACATTGATCAAATTTAGTGTTTGGCCATTAATCTACTCACAACAATCCATAATGACACTGCAAAAATGTTTTTAATTTTGGCTTTTTTTTTTTTTTTTT
>CM041001.1:5598011-5610441 GCA_022985145.1 Pangasius djambal | reverse complement strand
TATATATATATATATATATATATATATATATATATATATATATATATATATATATTTTGGTTCCATGGTACACATTTCTGTGATATAGGGAGAACTGTTGATTTGAACAAGTCATTTTAACCAAGTCTATTTAGTTAAGCTTTCTATATTCCCATGTGTTGCTTTTGTGTTGCATGCTGCATTTAGTTCACATTTAGGTCAAACAGTTCTGCTTTTTATGTTTTTTATGTTTTGCAAGTTTCAGTTCAATTTTTATTTTGTTAGACAACAGAATCCTTTTACAGGCAGTCTATCTGAGAGTATTTTCAGGTATAATATACAAAAATATACAAAATTTGAATACTTTTGTCAGTGTCCAAGCTCCATAACATTCTTAGAAAAATAACCTTTTTAAAGGTTCTTAAAAGGTTCAAAATAGTTCTTAACTTTCTACACCCATTCTGAGAGATAAAAACTAAGTTGCATGGTTCTACACAGAACCTTTAAGAGTTCCCCCTTGAGGATAGGCAAAGACCCCTCTAAGTTTCTAGATTAAATCTTTTGAAAGAGTATACTCAGATTAATCTGCTGCTTGTTGTCCTATAGCTAACTAGTCTGTAATAAGTGAATTGATGTAGCAATGCTGTAGGTGATCAGTGATTTTCCTGAAAATAATGTTTGATCCACATCACTCACTCACAGCTTTTCAGCAGACTGGTTTTAACCATTTTACTGATACCACAATGACCTACATCGAACTTAAAGAACCTGCCACATAGTGTATACGGGGCAGTTATGGCTCAGCGGATAGGGTTTTAGACTATTGATCATGACTGAGTTTCCAAAAGCATCACAAATTTAAGATTATTTTAACTGGGAGAGAGAGTGTCCAGTGTGATGCTCGCTCTACCATTTAACAGTGGTCTTTGTCCATTTAACAATGGGCTTTTGGTAAACTTGGCCGAAAGTTTGTTAGTTCAGATAACATTACCAACAAGGTGCCACTGTTGGGGGGTCTTGAGCAAAGATCTCAACTCTTATCTCATCTGATAAATTGTAAAAAAAAAACTTTGGATAAATAATTTAATGTAAAGGTAATGTGGGACCAACAAATGGGGCCAAAATGTTTGCTTCATTGAAACTTTTCTGGTGCCTATAAAGAGGTTAAATCTAGTTTCCTAAAGGGTTTAAAGGCACTGTGTATAACCCTATATATAAAACAGAGGGTTTTCCTGTCAGAAAGAGCTCCATGTACCACTGCAGGAAACAAAGACTATCCAAAGAACCCCTGAGGAACCTTTTTTCGCCTAGGATTATACTATTTCTCGTTATGTGGTGGCTGTTTTAAGGCTTTAAGCCCTCCTCCTTGCCCTTCATCACTGGAATCCAAATAAGAATTCCACAACACGCATCTTGGCAACTTGCGTAATCTCTGTCAGCCCCTCCTAATTGATCACAATTTGCGGCTTTACAATACACACCCTCCTTCAGTACTCGAGCCCTTTCAGCGGACTCCTGTATAAAACTCAAAGCGGATTGCGGAGCAGCTCATTGTCCGTTTGCTTCTTCTTTTGTTCTCCACAGTCTGCATTCACGCGCGCGGTAACTACAGTACAGCTGTATGCAAATGAAGGCGGCACGGGGCGCACATGGCTCGCGAGGCGCCGCTGGCCAATCAGAGCGCTTCACGGCGTCGTTCCCTGTAGCAACAAGACACCGGCATCCTATAAGGAAGCTCGGCGCGTATGGAATGTAGTGTTGTAGGCTGTGAATAAATATATACCTATAGAAACCTGTTCTGTAGTCTTTTGTTTCATTTTCGTCATTTCGTCATGAATGTTGCTCATGCAGCATAGTTGTTAAATACAATTCTAACACTTTTAACTTTACCACATTTTTTCGACTCAGTGTACCTTTAAAATGGCTAGGAAAAAAATGATACGTGTAAATCTCTCTCTCTCCCTCTCTCTTAGTTTGCATACAAAATTATAATACACTATACCTATACATAATTTTTTTTACATTATTCTGATATGCTAGCAGCTATATAGACTCCGTTTAAAATATATAGGGCGCCATGTTGTTTTTGTATGTAAACAATGTAAACAGTTAGCAATTTCTTTCCTTCACATTCACATCTCACATTAATATTTATTTTAAAAAGGAGAAAAAGATTAAAAACGTGCTTCCTGACCTGCTACCGTTTTAATTTCATGTTCAGGGTTATCCAAAACGAAATCAAGTTTTTTTTTCTTCAGCATTGTTCTTTGAAATGGTTATGTACGTAGGCTAATTGAAATAGAAATGATTTACCTTGTAACAGTTGTGTAATAGACTACAATACATGAGGTTTAAAAAGAAAATGTTAACGAAGATGATGGTCATCTCATAACGTGGTGCAAAAAATATGAAAATATTTGTATAGTTGCTTATTTACATTTGTTTTGAGGTGAGTTCTTAGACATATTGGTGAAGCAAAAAGGAAAAAAAAAAGAAGATGGCGGCTGTAGAGTCCTGAGTAACTAATCTAATGTGTTTAACGTGGTTTAGAAGCAGACAAGCCTAGTTTAATAAACACACACACACACACACACACACACACACACACACACACACTTAGGCTATATGTTAATAAATGAAAAATAAAAGCAGAATGAACAGTGCTGAGCCATCTGCAGGATAGCAGGCCCAGCCCAGGCGTTTAACGGAAGGGATTTGTGTGTTATCAGTCTGCTGTTTGGGGTCTGGTTTCCCCTGAGGCAGTCAGGAGCTACACACATTCTTCCAAAGCCGCTGAGCAGAGCAGAAGGAAATCAGTTCAATAAAAAGTTTCATTTCGTAAAGAAAGAAAAAAAATCTTTGCCACAAACTACTCAACAATCTTTATTATTCTGTAATATATATACTGTATACCTTTGTGTGCTAAATAGCCTGTGTTTGTATATATATGTGTGTGTGTGTGTGTGTGTGTGTGTGTGTGTGGGATGGGATGGCATGTACTGTCATTACTGCACCAATCAATGCACTGTTATCACTGAGTCACAAATATGAATAACATTTCAGAATAAATAAAATTGAGCGCAAAGTTTGCATACCCCTTAGGATAAAATAAAGAAGATAAAGAGATTTCATTTATAGCAACAAGTCACAAAAGTGGTGAAAAAGTGTATTGGAAATAGTGTGTGTGTGTGTGTGTTAATTTTTTTTAAAATTTTGTTCAGTTGCTTCACACTTGTGTAATCTGTAAAAGCCTTGCCTTGCCTAAAGTGCACAGGACTAACCTTCTTTCTGCGACTCAATTTGCTCAATTATAGAAATCACATCCGTCTGCTCATTAAGTTAATATTGAAAGGGCGCATTATCTTGACTGTGTGTGTGTGTGTGTGTGTGTGTGTGTGCCCGTCCCCAATTCAGTTTTCCAGCTTTATGCAAATCCGGGTCGTGGAGGTCAGGGCGCGCGCGTGGCGTGCGGCTTCGAAGGCACACGCGCAGCCTCCCAATTCCAACAAAGGCGCAAAAGTGAAAGAATGGGGAGCGGGAGTCGACACACACGCGCACACGCACACGCACGCACACACCGCACATCGCTTGCGCTCTCTTACCCGTCTTTTTGTTTCCCGATTCCCCCCAGAGGCCAAAAAAGTAGGGGGAAAAAATCCAATAACAATCAGCGTTCCCTCGAGACGACAGACTGGTTGGGGGAAACTCCGCGCGTAACGGCTGCGGGAAGGGAGAACGCGCTTGCGGTGGATGAGGGAAGGCGGTGTCGGGGTCAACGGGCAGCAACTGATAGAAGACGGAGGGGAATCATGCGAAAACATGCGGGTTTCTCCCTGAAATGCCACCTCACCTCTCTTCTAAAAGAACAGCAACATTTCTGTGTGCTTTATTTTTAGAGTCCCGGTTTTGAGAACCTTTGCATTAGAGTTCCTGGATAAGCCAAGCCGAAGGAGCACTACAATGACTGCACAAGCATATTGTTTATACAATTCAGGATGTCTGGATATAATGCCAAAATCAAAGTGGTGTTGTGCTGCTCATAACCAATTTGCCTTCGCAAAAGCAGCACAAAGTGATGAAAGTGACTTTATAAGTTAAAATTAAAAAAATAAAAATAAAAAAAGGGGGAAAAACCATCAAAAAACAGGCTTTCAACCAGTGGTGAGAATGTAGTGAAGTCTGGCTCCATGGATATTTTCAGTGGAGTATTTTTTACAGTCACAGTATTTAATCTGTACTTAAATACTGTGTATTATTATTAATATTAAGCTGCCAATGATATCTGGATCAAAAAATAAAGAGATCTCACAAATGTGACTACATATTTTTAAGAAATTTATACAGTTTAAATAGTATACTATAATACTAAAACTATAAGATTGCTTACTATATATATATATATATATATATATATATATATATATATATATATATATATATATATATATATATATATATAAATTTTGGGTCCACTTGAGGAAGGGTCAGTGCAAATCAATAAAATATTTCTGCCTGATCAACTTTATCTTATAAAAGTTTCTTGGATGAAAATCTTATGCAAAAATATTGTTCCATCCCTCCGGTAGGCTACTGTTCTGTAATAAGACACTTAGTACTTAAATTTTCACCTATATGGATTAGATTAGATAAGATTAGACTAGATTAGATTAGTCAGATTATGATGAGACACAACCAGGCAAACAACATGAACAATTGCAACGAATAATTTATGACGGTCAGTCACATTTCGTTAGATTTATGGTCATTGATTAAAAGAAGAAGAAAAAAAAAACAAGCAATGCCGTTCATCAAGCTAAACCCGCCTGCTCATCGAGCTCAGCCGTTATTCTTGTCGGCGCACTTGAGAAGCGTCGCAATGCGCGAGCTGACGGAAGATCCGCTAACGGCGGGCGGAGCCGCGAGCGCGTGACCGCCTTTTTCGCCAGATTGCGGACGTGTGATGAAAATGGTTCATTTCGGTGACAATAAGATGGCAGACCCTTGCACGGTCCGGATCAGACGGTTGGCGTTGGGGGTGTGAGATTAGATGGAGCGGTCTGTATTTGCTGGCTGGGGAATTCTCCAACGTTTCTGCGCCTCGGTCATGATTTCATTCTCACTCACTTTACTTTCTACATGGACGATTATTATGCATATTTTTAACTTTTTCCCCTCCCATTCCAGACCTTGTTTGTTTATGCATTTTTTTATATTAAAATATTTATTGAATTATAATTTAATTTTAGGATATTACTACAGCAAGTCATATCATTTATACTGGTCTAAGAGTGACTGGAACATGAATGTCAATTTAAAAATTGTATGCCTACTATTATGTTACACAAGTTATGCTTTAGAGCTTTAACATAACAAGTACTAGATCTTTTTTATTTTTATTTTATTTATTTATTTATTTATTTTTTTTTGGGGGGGGGTGCTTATTAGCAAATATTTAATAGGAAAAGTATTTTATTTGGGCTATTTTCCACCCAAATTGAACTCATTCACATGCCAGTTCTCTGTATCCTTGCACTTTAAAGAAGAATTAATTCAATTATAATTGAATTATACAAACAATCTAATTAATTAACATATCTTATTCCAGACTAACTGATTTAAGCAGTTAATATTCATATTAATTGCTAATATTCGATATTAAAATGGTCATTTCTATTGTGTTATTTACGCTGCGCGCGCGCATACACACACACACACACACACACACACTCACACACACATTCCTCTGTTAAGATAAATGGACGCAGGGACTCGGCACGTGTACGTTGAATAGATTCCCAGAGGGGAGCGCTGAATAAAAAAGTTGTATAATCTTGGAGTGTGGCAGTGCCTGATCTACATAATGGTGAGGGACCGTCAAGGACGGGGCAAGTGGTCGGGGGTGGGGTGGTGGTCGTGTGTGTGAGTGTGTGTGTGTGTGTGTGGCGGGGGGACAGAGTGTATGGCTCCGAGAAGGAGGGGAAGAAAAGGGAGGGAGTGGGTGAAGCTGACATCTGCCGCTCCTCTTCTCTGAGACCCCAGGGTGGATCATGTTGCCAGGTCCTGCTATTGACGTCTGGATTGCAGCCATCTGCGTCCTAACTGACGCACAATACGCGCCCGGTGGCTTTAAAAAGGGCGAGACGGCGAGCATCAATTCAGAAAAGTCTCGAGGCGTTCACACTTCGGGGAGTGCAACTTGCTCCTTCTTAACCCTGAGACGACAGAAAGCGACTTTAACTGGACGTCAACCGCCACCATGCCAAAGGGTTTCCTGATAAAACGCTCCAAAAAGCCTGGAGCAGTGTCCTACAGAGTGCGGGACGAGGATGAGGCGACGAGTCCAGGGCTTCAGTCTTTCTGCGCTACAACTCTTCCCTCAGTCATTGTTCAGAGGACACCGAATCGAGTGTGTTTAGGAGGCCTGCCTGAATCATTCTGCGCTCCTTCGCTCAGTCCGACTCGTCCAGACAGCGAGGGTTACACAAACCAGTATCCATCAACGCACCACAGTGAGCAGGGTTCTGCTGCTTCACTGAGTCGGGCTGAGCTTTTCCTCGAGCCCATTCTCGGCGGTTTTGCGGTCAACGGATCTCCGGTTTCGCCTTCTCTCCCTGAAATGAGCACGAAAGTCGACTCCGGAACCAACTCTGCAAAACGACCCGCACCAGCACCAAACTCCAAAAGCAACCCATCCAAAAAGCGCAAACCTCCTCAAGAGAGAAAAGCGATGAGTCGAGATGAAGTCACCACCTCTCCAGTTCTGGGTCTACGCATTAAGGAAGATCCCGTGGAAGACTCGAAGCAGGGTGCGAGCAGCCATCTGGGGGAGTTCATCTGCCAGCTGTGTAAAGAGAGATACTCGGACCCGCTCACTCTGGCGCACCACAAGTGCTCGCGCATTGTGCGCGTCGAGTACCGCTGCACCGAGTGCGACAAAACCTTCAGCTGCCCGGCTAACCTGGCGTCTCATCGGCGCTGGCATAAACCCAAAGGAGAAGAAAATCCGCCGAATGCGATGAGTGGAGCGAGCGCCACGACCCAGTCCGAGCACTCCGACTCTGAGGATGAAGCGCTGTTCAGTTGCACTCAGTGCGCCAAAAAGTTCCGGCGACAGGCTTACCTGAGGAAACACCTCGCTCTTCATGAGCGGAAAGCTGCAGGTTTACGGCAGGACCTCACCCTCGCAAGTCTGCCCGAGTCTATCGTCCTGGTGAAGGAAGAGTCTCCGGAAATTTCCCGGAAACTTCCGAGCACAGCGCGCGCTACGAAAACGCCCGACGTGTTTCCGTGTCGTTTCTGCGGAGAGAACTTCTTCTCCTCTCCAGGGCTGACGAGGCACATCAACAAACATCATCCAACAGAAAGCAGACAAATGATCTTACTCACACACAACATCTAAGATCTGCCATCTCAGATTGTGCCTTAATCCAAAACTCTTTAGAAAAAAAACTTTCCATTTATTTTATTATTACAGGATGTGACTTGACTATAGGCGACACCTCAACATTAAAAAAAAAGTAGTGTATAGGCATTATGTACATTTTTGTTTTGGATAAAGTTGTATTTATTTATTTATATATCATTTATTTATTGGTTTATTTATTAAATGTATTTATTTCATGTTACAATTGTGTGTTTTTTTGTATGTTATATTGTGGTGGACATTTTTACATTTTCTTTGACACAAATTAATCAGGTTGACATTTAAAAAAAAAAAAATTAATTATACTTTTCTAAACAATAAAATTATATTCACCTAGAAGTCGCATTGTGTGTTAGTCAAACATTAATTTAAAAAACAATTTTAACTGTTAATATCAATCATTCTCACTACAATTCAACTGGATAATTATTCTATATACATTCAAGCATACTACATGTGTAAACTAAGAGAGAAGCTTACGAAGAGAGAGATAGCAGGTCACTGATAATAGTTAAAACAGGTCAAATTCTGGCTTTAAAAGACCAACAGTAATCCAGACAGTATTTAATTGTAGGTACTGTTACTCTAAACGGCAACTCAAGCATTAGTCATTACCAAATTCACTTTTTCAGAGCTCTTTATGCCTCTCTCTAAAACCACAGCATAGGACATCAGTTAATCTCATGACCAAAATGCACTACAACTACAAAAAAAAAAACAAAACAAAACACAAACACATCTCAGCACTATACTTCTCTTCTAACAAGAACACTTCCAAACACACACACACACACACACACACACACACACACACACACACACTTTTTATACCTTTAGTATGTATCCTGTACAACAACAACAACAAAAAAAAAACAGTTACAATCAAAGGTTCTAGAAACAAAATAAAAAAAAAATTCTAATTTTAAAAGAAAAATTTCAACTTGATCATGAGACTCTATTAACTTGATTATAAGCTATCCGCCTCTTCTGTGGGGTTTAATAGGAGGAAAAATTACTCCCTTTTTGAATGGACTGAAAACCAGTGTGTGACTGCATAAGGAAGGCGGAGTGCCTCGTTGCTTCATGCACATGTCTTTAAAGACCAAATGCTGATGTTTATTCTAGTTTTCAAAAAAAAAAAAAATCCATGTAGTGACAAATAAACTAAAGACAGCCCTTAGTAGTATATAGTATTGAAAAGAAAATATTGCAATCAGTAAACAAGAACCCAAACCTGCTTAAAGGAAAGCAAGTCCCTCTTTCACTGTTCCCTTGCAGAGACTATACAGAGGTGATATTAGTGAAAAAGAACAACACTCTCGAAACTAAAGGCTTCTTTAACCCTCAGCACGTTGACTTTTACCACATCTGGTCGTGGTGTGAATTCTCTGCCTGTGCCACCAGAATGGAGCAGTGGCACAACACTAAAACCTATGATTTGGCCAGACCCTACTGAGTACATTATATTACAGCATGCTATGATCAGAATGGCATATCCGGAATGATCAGTGTGTTTAATGGTGTACATACTGGGCTTTAGCGCTTGTATTTTGGACCTGTGATAAAGCAGACAACAAATAATAAACTCACACTCACACTCATGTTCAACCAAACGCACACACAAGACAAAGTTTTTACAAAACAGAAATGGAGCTTCAGTAGATCTGTTTACTAACAGAGCCATGAAAACAACAACAATGACAACAATAGTAGTAATAATGATAATAATAATAATAATAATAATAATAATAATAATAATAAGTCCATTAACTAATGATAACGGTTGATATGACAGAAATGAGCTGGAAATTAAAGAAGAATTTGCTCCTGTCGCTGATGTTGCTTTAAAATATGATCACAACACAATCTCAAAGCGAAATCCTTAGTTTCTAAGCAGTAATGATTATTCACTAGGTCTGATTATTAAAAAAATGTTCATAGCCGCCATCTAAAACGTAAACAGGATAATAATAATAATAATGGCAATAGTAATAAGTAACAAGGATTATTATTATTAATAATTATTATTATTAAAAAGAACAATAATGGCAATGGTAATAATTATATTACTAATAATAATAACAAGGATTATTATTATTATTATTATTATTATTATTATTATATGAGTCGCTATCTGATTCTGTCATAAATGTTCATATCAGTGGAAAGGAAAACTAGCTTTAAATGATCACACACATTTGGCAGCTAAAAGGCAACTCATTGCTGCAGCTAATGCAATTTCATTTGAACCTACTGCACAAATAAACGGCAAGTTATACATATCTGTATAAGTATGTAGTCCCTTGTAGTTCTGTGCTGTTCTGTGTCGTCTTATGTAGCACCTTTGTCCTGGAGAAACGTTGTTTCGTTTCACTATGTACTTGTATATGGCTGAAATGACAATAAACTCCACTTGAACTTGAACTTGAACTTGTACGCTACTTTGTTATCTAATTATAAATTGCAACTATTAAACACATATATAAATTTTTGCTGTTTAGAAGCCTGTTTATATGTTTGTGAATGCTTTGCTGCATTTCTTGAGATTGTTCTTCCTCTGTTTATTATTCAACAGATGATCTGTTAACACGCTACACTGCTATTCTGCTTGCTTTCTTTGGGGTTTTACTTTTTATTATTATTCAAAAAGGCGATTTATTTTTCTTAGATTTAGCTGGAAACAGTTCATAAGTAATTAATAAGCGTTTTGTGTATTTCCATAGCATTAGCACCTGCAACTTCTTCCAGTCACAAAACACTAGCGCCCAGTTTATTAAGCATTATGTACGGATGGATATCACATTTTACTTCAACCTAAAACTAAAACTGACTTTAGTTAATGTCCCTGGTCAAATTGTACACCATTCCAAAAAAAGGACTTGTTTCTTTTCATAAATAAATAAATAAATTAAAAAAGAGTTGGCTATTTAATGATGTCAACGGTTTAGTGGAATATGGTAATATGGCATGTTACAACTTTGGCATGTCTTAGTCTAGACAAAAAGACAAGTTAGATAACCAGTAATCAATGCAAATAATAAATATCAATGCCAGTCGTGTTACAACAATTCAATTTAGGAAAAAAACTATAGTCCATTGTATGCTATGCACTTTGGACTGGTATGGTATGACTTTTTATTAACAACTTTACATGGACAACAACAACAACAACAACAACAAATAAGACTTCAAGGAAGGACACACTGCTGGGGTGGTTATTCAGTAGTTCACACTGTTGGTTATCTACACTCTCAAAAAGGGTACTAAGCTTTACCTTTCCCTGGAGTTGGAGTGGTACCCTCATGGTTACACCTTTTGTACCATTAATATGTATCTTTTACCTATAAAGGTACAGGTCGTACTATACCTTTAGCCCAAAGCTTTACTCTAAAAACTAATTACAGTCCATATATATACCTTAAAATTATTTATGGTACATATATGGACTGTAATTAGTTTTTAGAGTAAAGCTTTGGGCTAAAGCTTTGGGCTTGAGAGTCATATTGTCCATTAACATGGATGATGATAAGAAAAAATCTGATTTCAATGTATCATTGCTGTTAATTAGCAAGTTCATAATGTCTAGAGATGTAACAAAAAAGGTTTTGCGTCTCCTCAGGCCTCCTTGACCAATATCAGTTCCCGGCCTCACTAAAGCTCTTGTGGCTGAATGGGCAATGAACAGGCTGACAAAAGCTGTGTTAGGTGTATTAATATGAATCTTTAACACTTCTGTGGCAAACTTTTTTTGGCGATAGAGTGTAGATATGGCTGACAAAATTCCATTCATTTTTTCATTCATCTTCAGTAACCAATTTACCCTAGTCAGGGCCACGGAGGATCTGGGGTCTATCCAGCAAATACTGGGCAAGAGGCAGGAATATAACCTGAGTCACATGACACCATACACACATTCACACACTAATTCACTTTTAGGGCAATTTAGCATAGCCAGTCTACCTACTGGGATGTATTTGGGAGGTGGGAGGAAACCGGAGAACCTGAAGGAAATCCATGCTTGCACAGGGAGGGATATGAATCAGATAGTAAACCAAGCTCCAGATCAAAACCAAAGACCCTGGACCTGTGAGCTAGAAACATGGGCCATCATGCGACCCTCAGAAAATTATATCCATGTGCGATTCTCTCATGCAGAGAGGGATTTTGACAGGCTCAAATAGGGAATATTTATGGGTGGTTTTATAAGAGTTCACAGGACCCTTCACATATTTCAAGTCAAGTCAAGTGGCTTTACTGTCATTTCAACCATATACAGCCAGTTAGTACAACGTTCCTCCAGGACCAAGATGCTACATAAAATAAAACACAGAACTACAGAAGACATTACATATATTTACATAAAGTGCACAGTGTAAACATGCACAGACGGCACAAGACTGTGCAAAACTATCAAAACAAGACAATGGGCACAGTGAGTTACAGTGCAGCACAGACTAGCACACAGTTCTAATAAAAAGTGAATCATATGACTAGTGCAAAAGAGTAACAAAATAAGATACTTTAATGTAAACATAAGGAGTAGCAGACAGATGGAGAGTATAAAGATAATATACAGTATATAATAATTTTGTAGCAGCAGAAATTGAATACATATATGTGCAAAAATTGCAAAGAGGATGCAGTCCAGTCCCTGAGTGTTGAGGAGTCTGATGGCTTGGGGGAAGAAACTGTTGCACAGTCTGGCCGTGAGGGCCCGAATGCTTCAATGTTCAAGGGAAAATAGCTATTAAGATGAATGTTTAGCACAGTTAAGCTGTGTTTTTGCTAATTTTCAAAATCCTCGTACTGGTTTGAGCCACTAAGATAATGACTAGCAGTCACTATCTAAACTGGCATGCTTTTGGGAGATGGGAGGAAACTAAAGAACCCAGAGGAAACCCACAGGAACAACATGCAAAACAAGAAGCTGACAAAGCACCAATGTGATGACGTCTCTCAGTTAAGGTCATTAGGACGTAAATTGCACATTTAGTGCCGACATACATTCCATTTGTGTCATGTATCTAC
>CM041001.1:5468664-5597911 GCA_022985145.1 Pangasius djambal | reverse complement strand
TTTTTTTTTTTTTTGTAGAATTTTAGATTTTATAAATGGTGTATGTACTAGATTTCCTGCTTCTGAAATTAACTCCAGCTTCGGCCGCTTCTTGGCTTCAGTCTGACATCCCACAATTCTCTGCGCGCGTAGGTTCACACTGGTGACCAAAATGGCGGACTCAGTGGTAAGTGTTCGGTGAATCCCTGTTTTTATTTAGCTGATTTGATGGTTTTAATTAGATAAATACCTAATTGTGGTAAGACTGGTTTACATTTTAACGTATTATTTCTTGATAGCCGGAAGTTGTAGAGGGCTGTCGTCTTCCCGTGCTCAGAAAAAATCAAGAAAACGAAGACGAATGGCGTAAGTACTGGCTGCTAGCCTGCATGCTAACACGCTAGCTGCATAATAAAGCAGCTGTCATGGCGGCGCACAGTGAAGTGGACACGGGCGCCAGGGAATGTAAACAAAAGACCGGTATTGCATATAGTGGACATATTTTGACTCAAAATACAACCTGTATGAGGTGCAAATGTTCTTTTAGAATTGCTGTCATGAAAAATTAAACGCTACGAAGTTTTTCTTGATGTCCTTTAATAAATTTAAGCTGATCATAATTCATGTTGCAGTTAATTACCATTAACTTTAAACTCTACAAACATGTCCGTGTTCAACTGGAAAACAAGGAAGCAGGCTTTTATTTAGTTTTTTGGTTTAAAATAGGAAATTGATTAATTTTGTAATCAAATATTGACTCGTCTTTAATTGTTTCACCACACTTGAAATCTCGAAATCAAATATTAATGAATCCAAATATGAAAAATGACAAAAGCTGTATATTTCAGCTTGGCCAAATTCGACAAGAAAGTACAAATAGGCTATTGTACATGCTCTTAAGTCTGGTTAAGATGTGTACTCACATCACAAAAGTGAGAGATTGGGCAGTGGTTAAGGCTATAGACTACTGATCATTTACATTTATGGCATTTGGCAGACACCCTTATCCAGAGCGACTTACATTTATCTCATTTATACAACTGAGCAGTTGAGGGTTAAGGGCCTTGCTCAGGGGTCCACCAGTGGCAGCTTGATCAGAAGGTTGTGGGTTCAAATCTCAGCACTGACAAGCTGCCATGCTTGTGTTTTTAAGCATGACTTTTAATATGATAAAAAGTGCAACCAGCTTGTGCATTAATAAACATAATAGATTAAAATATTCTTAGATTGCAGCACGTGGGAAATCCTGATGAATTTTTCAGCTGCATCGTCGTCGTCCTCCTTTAACATCGCATTATTGCTATTTTTAAAAAGCGATCCAATAGTAATCCATATTAACAGTACAGAAAGCACTAACAACAATCATTAGTCTACTTTATTCTTGCTACAAGTTACTTTCAATCCTGAAATCAGTCCGAAATTGAACAAGCAAAGGAGAAATACGAGAGCTTTTGTAAACTTTTAGTAATCCTATGTCTTGTCTAATCCTCTTCCTTTCTAGCATTGGCAGAAATTCTCAGTGTCAAAGAGGTCCCTGGGAAAAAGCTATACTATGTTCACTACATCGACTGTAAGTACATTAAAAAAACCTAGCCAACTAGGTTAACTAACACTGACTAGCTATGACTAGGTTGGAGGTGTTTTATAGTACAGTACTCTTTGTACCTTTCTTTTCAGGATGTACACATACTAGCTCATTTTTTGTTCATTCAGAATTCAGAAAAAAAAAATTAACTGTGTTTATTTTATTGCTGCAGCAGCACTGATCTGTAAAAAATCTGGTTGTAGGTTCTGATACCTTCCTTTACAGACAGTAAAGACAAATTTACACTGTATGATATTCAGCCTGATTTTGCTGTTAGAGATAAAAATCGCACACTGTAGTAGAATTCTTTGTTCATGAGTTGAGATTGGCAGGTTTAGAACGCCCCAAAAAATTGGCAAACTGATTGAAGACGTAAAATGTAGTAATTTAGTTGAATAGCAGGTCTATCATTAGAGGGTCTTCATTGTATAATCCGACATGGAGAACACATTATTGTATAGTCTGTTATAAAATTTGGCCAAGAACTCTGCTGTAATCACACAGTCTTAAACCGGCTTATGAAAGCAGACATTCTACATTTTTCATACATAATAAATGTCTCATGTTATTGCAGCAGGTTTATCAGATAAAGTGCAATCATCTCACAAAGCCCATCAGATTTAAGGGGCTACATGCCCCATCAGTGACATCTTAGCTGACACACATTATTTGTTTTAAGTCAACAAGCGGTTGGATGAGTGGGTCACTCCAGACCGGCTGGATATGAAAAAGCTCCAGTTCCCTAAGAAGGAGGCGAAGACACCCACGAAGAATGGCTTACCTGGCTCTCGACCCAGCTCGCCAGAACGAGATGTGGTAAGAGAGGCTATATTGGATCGCTGCTAAGCCACTACCTACATTTTTTAAACCCTTACTACTTCTTTTTTTTTTTTTTTTTTTTTTTTTTAAACCACTTCTTGAGCACCACTAACTTGGGGCCAGTTTGGGGCTAAATTCTACATTCAGATCTTAAAAAGAAGTGGTCAAAATAGTCAAATTATAGTCACCAAAACAGTGTGAAATTGTTACGTTTGCCAAATGCCAATGTTTTCCTGTCTTGGTCTCTGTTGAGGCAAATCCATTTTAACACCATCAGACTGTCAGAGAAAAATAAACATGATTTGTACCCTTTAACTGTGCTCTCTTCCTTTCTGTTCAAATTCAGAGGAAGAGTCTAGATCTCAACGTTCAATCTGCTTCAGCACCCTCCAGAGGCAAAACCCTTCCCACACCGGTACAGCCAAACCTCGCCCCTTCTACACTAAAACATCCTTTCAATTAACGCGAGAAATACAAATGGGCTCAATATAACATGGTGCTATGAAAAAGCCCTAACGAAATATTTTCTTGACTCTTGACACATGATGTGGGTGGGAAGTGATTAAAGTGACATGGTGACTTTGGCCTTGTTTTATTTTGTATTGTTTGTAAAAGTGTTTCATATAGTTTCATCAATGCTGTTGAGTTGGGGATCACAAGTAGTGCAACTTCTTACAGTTTTGACTGAAGGTTGTGAGTTTGAATCCCGAGCGGGGCTATGGCTAGAATTAAAATTAAAATTGGGGGAGAAAATAATAATGAGCCATATTGTGTTGTGGAAACAGATTAAGTTTCTCTGTTGAATCAACGTTAACATGCTAATATTAGATATAGTATTCACCTCCTTGAACCTTTCCGTATTTTGTAGCATTACAACCTGGAATTGAAAATGAATTGGGATTTACACAATATGTCTAAAATTAGAATTCTTTTTTTTTTTTTTTTTTTTTAAAGTTTTTTTTTTAAAGTTGTGACTCAAAGGTTAATTAAGCAAAAAAGTATTCACTCCCTAGGTTAATACCTAATAGAACCACCTATGGCTACAATTACAGCATTTTGTTCCATAGGCAGTTTCATACATTTATTTTTATTTGATTTTTTTCATCCCACTTTAATATTATGGGATATTTTGTGCAGAGTCATGACACATAATCGCAATTAATCGCACTACAAAATGTGGAATGTTCAGGGGGGTAAAAGGCACTAGTGTCATCAGCAAGCCAAAGGTTTACAGCCCTACTATTTCCTTCTATGATGAGACTGTATTGGACATAATAACTAATCAGTGCTAGCAGAAAATGGAGGAAACATCTTTATGCTTGACAGATAAGCTGACAATGGTGAAAGCAATTGAAATTAAGAAGGGTAAGAAAACTAACATTTGACAGTAGTTCAGGATTCAGAAATGCATTGTTTAAATGTTTTTGTGCAGTTCAGATTAATTGTGAATCTTAATAATATAGTCCATTCCATTTGTTTTAGCAAATAATTAGTTTAAAAATAACCAGGAGATTATCAGGGTAACGAAATGTGTGAAAATGTTATTGTTTATCAGGAACAAAAGGAGTTTTGATTTTATTTCTGCTTGGCTTGCAGAAGAGGAAAGCAGAGTCAGTCTCCTTAGCGTCGCAAGTTTCTGCCGCAACATCAGTGCCTTCACTCCCAAGTTCAGCAGAGGTCTCACAGGCGTCTGTGTATCCCACAGTCCGGGAAACTTTCAGTACCAAAACCAGAGATGAGCACGAGCAGCTCACCTCCCTCACCACGGTAACATCCTGCTCAAGCACCCTGTCTGTCTTTCTTCTGTGTTGTGTGTTGAAATGAGTACAGTATGTGTCTATCCCTGCATAGAACTGTTTTAAAGTGACCTATTAGTTTTCACTTATTTCAAATGAAGAGAAATGTGCCTTTTTTAAATTAAAGAAGAAAATGTGCACATGTGTGTGCTTTCTCTTCTGTAGCAGAATGGCACAGCACGTCGTCTCCTTCCGTCTCAGCCTGGCAGGAAAAGGAAAAACTGTGGCACGGATGAGGTAAGCACCGCAGTCCGGAGCCCCAATCCTCAGCGTTCTTTCTTTCTAATTTCCTCATCAAACGTCACTATTAAATAAATACCATATTATCCATTTAAGACCATATGTCTGCATGTCATGTTTATTTTATCAGAAACATATTTCATGTTTGGACTGTAATCTTATTGTATGTTTTGTTTTGTTTTGTTTTTTTAAATTAACATTAACTAGTACATTGTCATGCAGTTACAGACGTTCATCCATCTGGGGAATGAATTTTAAACTCCAGGCAACATTTAAAAGTTTTAAGTTCCTCAAGAAAACCATGGACAAATGGAATTTAGGTTTAGATTAGACGTTGCGCCGTTACCTTGAGCACCAGGAGAGGCTTAATCACACTGTTAAAGCTACTCATAACCATGCTCCGTAAAACCTGCGTAGGACTAACATGCATGAGCTCAAATCAATTCAGAATAAAGACCAAAAATCAAACCCCGTCCTGACCTTACCAGTTTGCTACATGTTTTTATTTTACAGGAATATTCCGGTGGGTTTTTTTCCCTCCCAAACAAAATTCAATCTACAGTGAGCATATGACTGATTAAAAAAATGACCCTTTTTTGCAGTATTGAAGGGGGGGAAAAAAAAGTCTGACTCTAAACTCACATATTTGATTCTGTGATTAAATGCTTAAAATGCAACAACTACATAACACAAATTTAATTCTGCAAAGGTCTTAAAGTGACCTAGAGGGTAACATGAGGGTTAAATCTGTTCCTACGGACTGTTCCAGGACTTTTCTCAGTACAGGGAAGAGTGTAAAAATTCTTCCTGTGGTATTTTAACATACACTTCACATGTGCGTGATTGAGATTAATCACAAACAAAATGCAGGAGGTTTCTTTTAAGAGTTCAATCTGTTATGCTGTAACCTTTCTTCCTCCCGTGTCAAATGCAAGTGTCCCAAAGCCTTTTGCAACCCCTTGTGTTTTTCTGATAGATGATAAAGGTATTCCAGTATAGCAGCCCTCGCAGCGCCAGTGGCTTTCTGCCGCCAGGAGAGGTCCGTCTCATTTATTTATCATTGTCTGTTTTTGCTGTGTGACAGTCAGAGGGTAGTAAACAGGGCTCTGTAATGACGTGATGGATCCACTAACATCAGAGAACAGCTGTTTGTCTCGTTTGAGTGTCATCAGCCTTGAACTTTTGATTTTCAAAATGAAGTGCAGGGCTCTACCATCTTATTAAGGGTTAGGGGGCAACCATCAAGAACTAGCAGTAAATTAACAGTTTATTAATTTAAGTAGTTAACATTAAGTTTTCATTTCAGATAATCATACAATTTGAGTTGAATAAAATAATTTATCATGAATTTAGCAGGTAGGATAGTTAGTATTAAGACCGCAGTAAACCTGAGTTTAGAGGTATTTAATTTGAGTAAGCCATTTCTTAAGGTGTCGATGACGTGGTATTTTGTGATGTGGTCACACTGTGTTCTGTCCTCTCTCTAATTTCCCCATTGTGCAATGTCAGGACTCGCAGGACAGCTCAGACGGTATCCCCTCTGCGCCACGCATGACCGGGAGCCTGGTGTCCGACCGCAGCCATGATGATATCATCACACGCATGAAGAACATCGACTGCATTGAGCTGGGCCGCCATCGACTCAAGCCCTGGTACTTTTCCCCATACCCACAGGAGCTGACCACGCTGCCCATCCTCTACCTCTGCGAGTTCTGCCTCAAGTACCTCAAGAGCCTAAAGTGTCTGCAGAGGCATTTGGTATGTTTGTACACTAAAAGCTTTACTGAACTGAGGTTTTGTCTTGATGTCTGTTCTGTATAGTTAGTGTGTACTGTTCATAAAATAGTACTAAAATGTTTCGATGTCTATTACAATTTAAAAAAAAATTGCTGTTTATCTGAGGAGTAATAACACAAGTCCAACCTTTTAGATTTACTCTTAACAGAAATTCTAAATGGGTGAAGACTTTCATAGAGAAGTAATCAGTGTAGTGATTAAAAATATATTACGTAATATGAGTAAACTTCAATGAAAGAAAACTCCTGCACCACAAACCAATCAGGCAGCAGTGCAAAAAAAAAAAATATATACAGCTACTTTATGTTAATATTAAAAAGTCCTAAATATATACTGCTGATGGCCAATACCTTTTGTCTGAAAGACTTAAACACCTCTTAGTACCTCTTGCACTAATTTAACTGCATTAAAGGGAAATATATTTTTTTCAGATTGTGTGTAGTTTGTTAGAAGATTTCATCTACTCAAATTTAGATTAATGTTGAGTAATGTGTTGGTCATTTCATACATGGTTAATGGGTAATTACTATGTTTTTGTTGTGAGCAGACAAAATGCAATCTCCGACATCCTCCAGGGAATGAAATCTACCGCAAAGGGACTATCTCCTTCTTTGAGATTGACGGCAGGAAAAACAAGGTAATTATATTTCTTCAATGCCTTGTAATACATCACTAACTGATGTACTACCAAATTTTGGATCCAAACCAAAATTAATCTAAGGTCAGCATAAACCGTTGCCCTCTGTTTCATTTCTGATGATGTGAAATCTGGCCAGTCATATCGCTTGGCGATATTTAAGTCAAATATTGGTGACAATATTCAGATCACTCGGTCCTTATTCACCAACCAACACGAAAGTAAAAACAGTTATTTTAGGTATGTATGTTGTGGTTTCAAAACTCATTGCTTTATACATTTTTATAAACATTGTATTCCGTTGTCTTTTGCTTTGTAGACATATTCACAGAACTTGTGTTTATTGGCAAAATGCTTTCTGGACCATAAGACCCTGTACTACGACACAGACCCCTTCCTCTTCTATGTAATGACTGAGTATGACTCCAAGGGCTTCCATATAGTTGGCTACTTTTCTAAGGTAAGTTAAAGAATGCTGATTATAATTACTGCACAATCCCGACGATACCACAGCCATCCATGACCGGGAGCCAAGAGACCAAAATTGGCCATGCTCTCTCCCCAGTCAATCACAGTGACGCTAGCGGGTGCTTGTGGGTGCCAGTGAGCTCATGTATGCAGAAGAGGACAGATAGCTCTTTCCTCCAAGTGTGTTACACTGTCCTGTGACATGGTATTTGCACCAGTTAGAACAAATGCAGTTGGTTGGCTTCACATGTCTTGGAAGATGCACGTCGTAGCGTTCACCCTCCCCAGTTCATAGCTGTTGTATGATAGGAGATAACTGGCTAGTTGGTGGGACAAAATTAGGAAAAAAAGAATTACTGCACAAAAGGGTTTGCACACAGTTTGTTAAGTTTATTTCCCCAAACTATATATCATGCAAATTTCGAGAAAATAAACTCCACTCAATCATGTGAATGAAACTGCGTTCCAAATGTAAAAATCTTAGCATATTTAACATACTGGCAAAGCTAGCTGGTGAAGTCTTCACAATGCTCTTTTTTTGTTTTACTATTTAAAGGAAAAAGAGTCGACTGAGGATTATAACGTGGCCTGTATTCTGACTTTACCACCATATCAGAGGAGAGGCTACGGCAAACTGCTGATTGAGTTCAGTAAGTTCCACAACTCAAGCTTTTTAATGAAAATGACTTCCATGGACTAAATGTTGACATTATGATTTGGTGTGAAATATGCAAGTGCCTGTCATGCCATGTCATCAGTTAATCCTACATTACACTCTTCATTAAATCCCTTAATGTAGAATCACACCTGATTGTTGCAGAGTAATTTCTCTGCAATCTAACTCGCCTTATTCAGTCATTTCCTTTAATGTCCTCTGCTATAGAAGCAGTGTTCATTAGGTTTAGTTGTTGAGGACAAATATGAAATTGCTCACATGCTTCTCTGTCTGTCTCTAAGGTTATGAGCTTTCTAAGGTTGAAGGTAAGACTGGAACCCCGGAGAAGCCCCTGTCTGATCTGGGCCTGCTATCTTACCGCTCGTATTGGTCTCAGACAATTCTCGAGATCCTCATGGACCTTAAATCAGATAATGGAGAAAGACCGCAAATCACCATCAAGTGAGCACGCACTTCCCCTATTTGTTATACACTTTGAGAACCAAATTATACTGAGTACTTCCTGTTCTAATTCCAGAAGTGCTGTTGGATTGTGTGAATAGTGATGCAGTTTCTTTACTTTGTTCATAGTGAAATTAGCGAGATTACCAGTGTAAAGAAAGAGGATGTAATATCAACCTTACAGTACCTCAACCTCATCAATTACTACAAGGTAATCATTAATGCTCATTTAAAATCTTCTACAATATCATATGACAGTTTATACCTGGGTTTATAAAACCTGCTGGTTTGTCTCTTTATTTACTTTCACTGGATGTTACAGCCATAAACTTTGGATATTGTAGTTTTTTCCCTCATTATTCACTCTGTAATTGATGGAAATGCTGTTTCAATCACATTTCCTTTTGTTGACATGTTAAAATTGCCCAATGTTAAAATGGAAAATCAGCGAGTGAAATGAATGTATGTTCAAGTTGAGTGAACATGCAGGAATTAATTGACAAATCTGCTGAGCAACAGTAGATATGAGACCTACTAACTTGCTTACTGGTCTCTATTCTACCAATATGTACAAACGCTCGCTACCCAGTCTGTTTATAGAACAATACAAATAGCTTTAGAAGATCCTGTTGGAGGAAAGAGCACGATCAGCTCAAGTCTCACCATTGCTTCATAATCTCATCTGCGTACTGTAGAATTATAGCTAAGAAGTGCTGCTGTAATCATAAAGACTGTCCTGTGCTCATCCCAGGACTCTTATTCACAATGTCCTCATACTGAACATCAATTTAACACACTTTGTACTGTTTACTTTTATAGTATACTGTTGTAGAAGAGTAATGCTTTATAATCTCGCTAGAGGATGGGTTGCTTTTAAGTCTGCTTCCTCTTAAGGTTTCTTTCTCATGTCCTCTCAGGATGCTTATCCTCTGGCTTGTTCGTTAGGGATCTGAATCTGCATCCAGGCTGTTGTTAAAAACGCAATGGAAATAAAATTGAATTGAATTAATACACTCGCTGTTCTCTCAACTCTTCTTCAGGGGCAGTACATTCTCACACTCTCGGAGGACATTGTAGAAGGTCATGAACGTGCCATGCAAAAGCGACACCTTCGTATCGACCCTAAATGCCTGCATTTTACCCCGAAAGACTGGAGCAAAAGGGGCAAGTGGTAGAGATGTGCTACATTGCGACGTCTGGGTCTGAAGCTTGGAGAACTGCAAAGTTTAATAGACTACATTGCAGAAGTCAATTTACAGGCCCTGAGTCACTTTTTTGTCCTAATCAGAGATGACTAAAAGACAAAAAAAAAAAAAAAATTTGTTACTGCCCATTATTCTAGTGATCGTGCTTATGTGACCATCAGACATCTGATTTGTCCCTGTGTATCCTTTTATGATTTTTTCCTCCAAAATTGGTGTTTGAGCAGAGAAAGTGGATTTGTTTTTCTGAAGTGCTTCAGATTCATCCACCTTCTCTTTTGATGCCCCTATCTTCATCACTGTCTTACTGATCGTCCTATTATTCATCCTTACTTTGGGTCTTAATGAATTAATTCACCGGATAAACACTTTTCCTCCCATGCTCTCACAAGAGAGTGTCAAATCAAATGACTCAGTAACTCAATCACAGACATTTTTTTACCAGCACAGCCACCTGTGGATTCTACGCACAAGCCACGTCAAGCTAAAGCTAACCTGATGTTTGTTCTTTAGTATTTGTACATAATATACACCGTTCTCTTCTTTTGTAAAGGATGTTTTTAAACTTGGTATTGCATCTCTGTGTGGGGGAATTAAAAATCTGCATGGGGATGTCCGTAAAAATAAGCCATGTCGAACTGTTACAAGAATGTAAATTTGGATGCGTGTACAGCTGTCGATCTTTCTTTTTTTTCTTTTTTTTAAATGGTAAAAAGAACTGAATGTAAACCGTGAAACACTCGTGGCATAGTATTTTAATTTAAGGTAAAGACTATTTTCTGTAAAATCTCGTCCATGATTAGAGATCTGTAACATGAAAGATTTCTATTAGTGTTTCTTCCCCAGTAATATTAACTATATTGATAACAAGGAGTTATTCCTGAGCAGTTTTTATGTAGTGGCATCTAGTGAAATATTCTGTTCTCACCTATTTACACTTAAACAGTTCACACCCATAAGTGTCATGTAATTTCTCTTTACAGTCTTCATTAAATGCCACAAGGTGGAACCACTTTTCATCAATTTAATAGTCATTTTACGTATGTATCTGTAATTTTATCACGTGAAATACCTCTGAATCTCATTAATTCATTATAAACTTTTCATCTTTAGCAGATATTATTAGAGGTTATGAATCAACCTTGATGTCGTCTTTGTTATTGCAGAACAACTTTGTGTTAGTGACTAGTCCTCTGTGACCTGTAATATGATTTTTCTATTCTCTCACACACATACATATGCAATTTTCATTCTGTTAAAGGTGCATTAGGTAAGATTAGTCTTTTTTTTTTGTTTGTTTTAAGATTAGGTCTCTTAACGGTTAGGTGGGTTTGATATTCGAATGATTCCTGCTCATGCATGTTCATGAAGCTCTGCCCCCAGGATCTACTGTGGCCCGTGTCTGTAAAATGGCTGACAGGCGGTGGCTCTAAACATAAACAAGCTTTCTGGACCGGAAGCCAGTTTTTAAACGGGTTTTCTCAACTACTTAATACGCTTGCTGAGGCCACGGCTTAATGCGTTTTTAAAATCATGTCCTACATATATTCCATGGTTATTTGTACAAGTAAGGAATAAAAAAACAATTGACTATTGCACCTTTAAAATAATGCGTTTACAGTCATCAGTTTCACACCACTATTACATTTTCATACATAACAATTTAGTAAATATAAGCACTCAGTACTTGAGTTAGGTTGTTGAGTATACTTGTTCAGTTTGTTGAAAATGACCCTATATTTCCTCTCAAGACATGATAATGTTATTTATCACATACTGAGCTTGTTTCATACACCCTCTTACTGGCATTTTCAGAGCGCAGGCCGTTCCTTTCTCACACAAAACATAAATGTTGGCAAGTAAAACAATCTGTTGTTGCTGAAAATGTGTTTGGGAATCTCTGTCTGAAAGTATAATATCAAGAGTACAAAGTCTGGGTTAAGTTTAAGAACTAGTTACAAGTACAGGTACTACATAAGTACATGTTGTATTCCTTCTGTATTACATTTTATTTGATTAGATTCATTCTTTCCACTTTTTTTGTAGTGGTACAACCTGGAACTGAATTGGATTTAATTGGGATTGTATGTCATAAATATACAGAAAAGTATCCATAATAGCTTGCAAAATTATTTGGATGTAAAAAAAATAAAATGTGATTGCATAAGTATTAACCCCCACTGCTGGGAAACCCATACATTTCATCTGATGCTATCAAAAGTCACATAATTATTTGAATGGAGTCCACCTGTGTAATTAGCGTCACATGATCTCAGTTAAAATCCATCTGTTACTAGAATGCCCCCGAGTTTGTTAGAACACATACCTAAACAAACAGCATCATTAAGACAAAGCAGCTATCAATACAAGTCCAGGAGTAAGTTCTGGAAAACTATCAATCAGGGTTTAGTTGTAAAAAAAAAATCTCAAACTTTGAACATCCCGAGGTGCATGATTTCATTCACTGTGATTGGCTGATTGGATAATTGCATGTGTATAGATGTTTCCAGTAAAGTGTCCAGTGAGTGTAGGCCTAAATATTGTCTACACATGAACACACGCAAGGGGGCGCAGCGTTGTTTTTTTTGCACCTGGATGTGCTGCTGAGCATTGTGGTTTCCTGAGAAAACAACATTTTCACCGCAACATACTGCTGTTCTCACAGGAGCTGAAAAAAACCTGCTGAACTCTAACACACTCTTTCTGATCTCTTATTTAGACCGGTTTGTTTGTTAAGTTGCTTGATATTATTGTTCTAGATCTTCAGATGAAAGTTTGCTAAATACAAAATGCCCCCACAGTAACATCACTTGGTGGTTTATGGTTTTATTAAGGTTTGACTGATGAAAACAGCTCCATGATTGATGACAAAAAGTGACCCTGAAAAGACAGAGAATAAAAAAATTTTTTGGCAATAACTCGTATATCCAAATGAGGATCAATAGTGTTGCTGGATTAGTGGGTCACACAAAAAGAAAGCTTTTGAATGTAGAAAATGTATCTCATGATCACTTTTTCGCTTGCTTGCTTTTAAACTAAGGCCATTCATGATGACTTCAAACCTGTTTTCAGGGTAGAATGCACTTTTCCTGATATTTTTTGCAGTCTAAAATTTTACTGTCTGTTCTCTCAAAGAGCTTCATGGCCTCCTGTCAGTTTGTGGAAGAGCTCCTCATTCAGCGTGTCATTTTGCTCCCGGTTTCTCGTGGACATGAAGATATAGCCGCCGATGTATTCGTGCACAATCTTACAATCTGCCGTCACACAGCTGAAGGCCACGTTCACATTACCATTGAACTCAATGGCAACCTGGAATCCGAAGCAGAATAAAGAGTTACATAAAGAGTTTACTTCAGACACGCCACTTTTAATTCAAAGTGATGGAAGAAGACACATGGAGAGAACCTTCTATTTCAATATTGATGTTGGAGACAGAGCAGCGCACCTGTTTAATGTCCCAGTTGACGTTCCACTGTCTCATCGTGTTGTACCTCCATGTCTTCACCACTTCCTCTACATTCAGGTCGATGCGGATCAGGCGGTTATTGGCGATACCCAGCACCTCATCTTTACGGCACCCTTTAAACCTGAAGAAAAGAGGAGATGGTACATTACTGTCAAATTTACTCCATCCTCTTGTTTTATCTGTCTCCAGTGTGTTTTTTGCAAATTAAAAAAAGACATCAGTTCTTGAGATGGCCTACCTGACCACAAAGTAAGAGAGCCCAAAGTCAGGCAAAGCTTGCCAGATCTGCAGAAACTTTTGGATAGTGTCCGTTAGCGAGAGCTGTGCCACATTCTGATAGGCCTCCAGAATACGAGGGGTCAGCTAGAAGAGAGAAACAGGGTAGAGGAAAAAGTAAGTCTGCTACTGTATCAACAAATTCAATAAGTAAGGAATAAAACACGACTGGGTGTGCCGTTATAGGAAAATAATCAACAACACATGGTGTGACGCAACCTGAGGTGGATTTGGTTACATTCGTATTTCAACGGCACATTTTAAAGTGTTTTATTCCTCTTATACCACAGCTGTTTGCCAGCACTACTTTACATCATGCTTGTTATCTATTTATAGTTACACTTAATATTGTGGAATGTCTGCAGAAACAGTTTGGTTCCTGTTATCACAGCTATAAACAGTTGTTTCCCCACCAGCCTCTCTTTTTCTGTCTCTTGAAGTTAACTTGACAAAAATGCTGCTTTTCATATTACTGACAAACCGCAAACACAAGGTCTTGTGCTGAAGACGTACAGTTACAGCTTTACTTCTTTCCATTGCAAAACGCTGACATTGAAGACTCCTTCCAAAAATGCTCAGTACACTGTCTTTAGAGGAAAGAGCTATGATGTGAGGAGGGTGTGAAGATGTGAAATGACAAGCACCCAATGGAGCACAAACCAGTGAGTGTATACTGTATACTTTGTACACAGTATACACTCACTGTGTGCAAAGGCCGGGATTACAAAACAATATTACAAAGTGAGGTGAGAACACTGTTTGGTGTGGGCGTGGCCTGGGCATAACCAAAGCAAGTCAATAATGAAGAAAAATAGTACATTTCTGTTAGAATGATAAAACAAGCCTATGTGGTGTTACCTGCTTGGGCTTGTACTTCTTCTGGTAGCGTGGAGAGACAAGGCTGTGTGTGTTTATGCTCTCGTCGCTCGGGGCTGTTTTATTTCCTCGCGTGGTCCTCTGCATGGCCAGAAAAGACTGAATACTCTGGACCTCACTAGAGAAAGAGCTGTCAGCCAGGGTCTTTCCCTTAGACGCCAAACGGCATGCGGCCATCCATTTGCTGTACTGCTGCTCCTGCACAGAGATACACAACAATGACGATAATCACAGAGCTGTCCCATGTAGGTATTATAAGAAGTGGAAAGGGTCATTAGCATTAGCAGGTTTGCTCCCTGCTAATAAGTAGGCTCCTGGTAGCTTCCATATTTAGTTAACATTTCCCCATAGACAATCAAAATGAGCACATTTTCTGCTGACAGATTTTTTTCCCAGCAATCTTTTATGTAACAGTTCATGCACAAGCATGGATTTACTACTAGTGGGATCAGAGTTGTTAACATGTCTTATACCACATTGATGTTGTATTGTCAAATCAGATTTGTTCTGAGAGTGTTGATTAGTTTTTTTTTGTTTTTTAAATCGAAGTTCTGGCAATAGTACAGCTGCAAGCAAATCTAATACCAAATTAGATCAATACCAATCCGCAATATAATACATCTATCTATCTATCTGTCTGTCTGTCTATCTATTTATCTGTCTATTTGGACTTTATCTAGGACTAATAATAAACAAATAAAAAAATACTGTTGTAATTTAACAAAGAAAAACATATCATTGCTGATATGGTGAAGTTTTCTGTAGGGAGACGTTTATTTAAAATTTATGGAAAGAATATCCAGGGTCAGTGCTTTGTAACGGTCAGTAAGTTTGTTCAAGACTGAAGACTTTGGGATTTCTGGTTTCGTAGTAACATGACAAGCAGCATTTTTTTCCCCTAATTAACTTCAAGAGAAAGAGAAAAAAAAGATTCTGGTGAGGGACCAGCTGTTTACAGCTGATAACAGTGATAACAGGAACTAACTTCTTTTGTGGCTTTTTACTTATTTAAAAAGCAATGTAATTGCTGGAAAATTGCTGTGACACATGAGGATTTCTCGAATGGTGTGTCACATGGCAAAGACTTAGGAAATATGCTCCCAAGGACCAAAGTGATTTGCATTTGCTCATGACAAAGCAACAGTAAACAAACCCCACTGAAATGAGCTCTCTCTAGATTGTGTAATACATTCATGAATTAGTACTAACGCTAGCATCAGATTTTACAGATATAGCCTTATTATGAATAGCTATACATTTCAACCAATTTACAAAGACATTTATGTACTGAATTGTTCCACTTATGGGGATTAATACTTTTTAGCAGTAATGTTATGAGCATTTATCTCTGGCTACGACATTTTAATTTGCAAATTTTCTAGCACACTCACATTATCACAGCGTAGATAGACCTCATTCATGCCGTCTGGTTCAGGAATCAGCAGTTTGATACAGAACTTTTGGGCAGCTACGCTCACATCAGGAGCCACCTCGCAGCCTAAGCAAGAAGCTTTATTAGTGTGTGTGTTTGTGTGCACGTTTCCTACAAAAGTCACTGTCATTGTTCCTGTAGTTAACTGTGTGCGTACTCTGTGTGTATTTGTGTTTTATCTCTATGAGGGTACACTGCAGTGCACTGCAATTTGTGTGTGTGTGTGTGTGTGTGTGTGTGTGTGTGTGCGTCTACAGTCACAAACACTGTTACCTTTAAGGTTCATCTGCTGTATTGGCTCTTTACAGCTCTCCTCCTTACTCTTGTAGTACAAAATGGACGTGTCCTTGAAGGTGAACCAGAACTGCTTGTACTTCTTTAGCGTCTGCTTCTTTGGTCTAGAAGGAAATGAACACTGCATGATATGATATAATAGGCAAGGCTTGATTTTAAGGTGGAAAAAAAAAAGATGTCCCCCATTTGGCCACTTGGACCAGACTTACATTCGTCTCATCCGTAACTACACACCTTTCCTATTAGTTTTACTGGAGTTACTGAATAATTAATAATAGTAACTGAATAATATGCTTTAGAGTAAATAAACTGAACAACAATTAGACAATTATTGTCATCTAAAATGTCTATTATCTATATTTTAACATTTTCACAGTGCATGTATCATCATTATTAATATAATTAATAACTATATAATTAATAAGCATATAACCGTTAAAAGAATTACTCTATGTTTAGGCTAATACATGGTTCCCCCATTCTGAAAATGTGTTTGGTGGCTTTATCTCACCTGAAAATCTTTAGATAGTCATGCAGCTCTGGCGCGGTCATAGTATCCTGCATTGACGCAAAGATTTGAAACAATGATAAATAAGGTGACTCACTTGAAAACTACACACTCATAGTGTTACATTCTTCAGGCTCTTTAAGGAGTTATACACTGCAAAATGCAGTGTTCATAAGGCTACATAAAGACTGGGTTTAGTTGACATAACACAGTGACACAAAGCTTTCACAATTCTATCCAAGCATTACATGAAAAATGTCATGACAACTTACTCAGGAGGTATCGTTAATTAAAAAATAAACTACTGTCCAAGGCACTAGCTGGTAACATTGACAAGAAAACTTGCTTTATAATTCTGTTATACAGCAAATATTTTAGTAGGGACAATCATTACACATATCCATATACATAATTATAGCAGTTATATACATGTTCGAAATAATCATTTCACATTTTTGCATGAGATTTTTTCATAAAACATATGACAATGTCAGTTTTGGTTTTGATGTTTGACACATCTTCACCAGTACGTAAATATAACACAAAGTCAGTTGTTATAATGTTCTAACACAAATCAGCCCGGAAAGCATCCTAACCACCAATGTCAAAAAAATAAAACAAAACCCTGCCACATGACTCAGGTGTTATATTAAAGCTACTTGTGTATATTAAACTACAACATGATTTTTGAGTTAGGGGACAATACCATATAATATATAGTATATATATTGCTGAGTTGTTGGAATTTGTGTTCACATGTCATACACTAGCATAGATACATGAAATGTCATTACACCCTAACTTTAGGCATGAAAGAGGTCTCCATGGTGACAGGCAAGTGTATTCAGCCTATCAGGGGAAAGACAGAGCAAGAGTATGATAAGTGAGAGGAAAATGGATTTTTTTAAAAGGTTGAACAGAGAAAGCATTTATTTGTTATCTAGTTTGGCAGGAAGCTGGTGAATGATCTGGTGCTGAACAGTGCATTGTGAGAGTACAGCAGAGCCAAGATTGTCTTCTTCAACCAGAGTATGTATTGTAGCTAGCTATGTGCTGTTCATGTGCTTACAAATAGGGTACAGTTATATTGAGGCAGGTTCAGGGTACAGATACATATGGATCAGGCAGTCATGATGAGAGCTTAGAGGGTGACTAACTTAAAGACATGCTCTTGTTAAAAGCAAGAGGCTTTGATCTATTATCTAATACTCAGTAACTGTGACAGTCATGGAAACGTGCACAATAAAGTTTAGAGTCTCACAATACGACAGCAGATTATATATATCCTCAGAGTTACAAAACCCAAACCACATACTTCTGTATTAAGTAGTATGTTGGTACACCTTGGTGTGCTTTCTGTACTACTTTGTGCACCGTTTGTGCTGTTTGAAACACAGTCTTGGATTCATGTTGAATATATATTCACTTGACTCTCACAGCCATGAGCTGGAGTACAACCCATGTTATGAAAATCTTTGGCATTTTTCTATACCAGAGAGGGGAAACTTCTAAAATCTTAGATCTAGCAGCTTTAATCTGAGATTAAAATTGACAAAAGTAGTCTTTATGACAGCTGATGCCTTTATATATGTTTATATAGACTCTAGTTATCATGAAGGGTTTATATACTGTATATATGTCATATAGCCTTATAAACACTACCCTTAATTAAACAGTTATAGCATCATCACAGCTATCATATCGCTGCATACAGAGATTAAAATCTCTTAAAGGAAGTAAAATATTGTGCTGTTCTACACCTGCTGCTTTAACACACCACAACAGATCAATCAGCATCTGGTATTTTGCCAGGCTTATTTCATTGGATTAGAATTGGATTAGCACGCTTGTGTTGGCTTTAAATATACTCATCTTAATATATGTTCTTATTGTAAATCCATTGCAGTGGTGTAGATTATATGTACCAGCATCTCTTCCGCACTGCTCTCTGCCTCCATCTTGACCTCCAGGCACTGCAGAGCTGAGTCCAGGTCATCCATGGCGGGACAAGTCTCAACCAACTGCTCGGTCAGGGAAACTTTCCCTATGTGGTACTAGAGGTGTAAACACACACAGAAAGCTTAGGGGGATGATAATTATGTATGAGGATAAAATACTTTATTCCACTATTATTAAACTCTTATTAATTTTGGTTCAACATGACCAGGTATTAATTTGTTTATTTTATCATGAACCTTTATGTGCTTAGCTCATTCTCTCTAATGAAAGTGACAGATAATGTAAAAATCATATTAACAGGTCTGCAGGTGCAGATTTACACTGACTGACCACTTTATTAGGAACACCTGTATACTTGTACAGAGCACATGAGGTGAACCCTGAGATGGCAGATGTCAACAGCAGACGTCCACATCAGTTTCCACTTGTGCGTGAGCCAAAAACAAGAATCTGAGGCTACAGTGTTGAAAGCACATCACCTGGTCTTTTTTCCACCTCAAGGTTCAATGTGTTGTGAGATGCTTTTCTTTTTCACCACGGTTGTAAAGAGTAGTTATTTGAGTTATTTTATCCTTTCTATCTTGAACCAGTCTGGCCAGTCTCTCTTCTGACCTCTCTCATCAACAAGGTGTTAAAGAGATGCTCACTGGATGTTTTTTGTTTTTCGCACCATTCTGTACAAACTCTAGAGACTGAATTGTGGGAAAATCCCAGGAGATCAGCAGTTTCTAAAGTACTCAAGCTAGCCTATCTGGTACAAACATGCAATGGTCAAAATCACTGAGAACATATTCTTTCCCCATTGTGATGTTTGATGTGAACATTAACTGAAGCTCTTGACCTGTATTTACATGATTTTATGCAGTGCATTGCTGCCACATTGGATAACTGCATGAATGAGCAGATGTTGCTAATAAAGTGGTCACTGAGTGTACATTTCTTACGTAAATAACTACATATATTTCTTATTAGTTTCTCTGTATTAGCTGAAAAATATGCTTTCAGTTTAATAACCAAATAATATGCAGAGTGTTTGAGGCTAACAACGTAGCTAAGTAGCATGTGGCTTTTGTACAGACAATGTAAATGCACAATGAAAGCAAAAAACTTGAAAGGTGAATATAAAAATTTTCCCCCGATGTAATGGTATATTGCTAAGAAAGGTCTCTGAACGAACTTATGAAAACACTAGTTAATTACGCTTAGCAATGATCGCTAACTCCACTTCTAGGTTATGACAAATTGAGAAACATTAGCATTGCAATTTGTGGGTTCAAGAACTCTCAGAAAATGTTGACTTGAATAAAGTAAGATTCAGCTGTTCATGTAAAATCCTCTCATCGACGAACAAATAAAACTTGTAGCATATGAAGTGTAGCATAGTTTCCTGAGCATCCCAATTTAAAATTATGTCATGTTGACAAAGAACTGTGATGAATCTTCATTTTTTTTTCTACCTGTAAGGCAGCAAAAAGCATCATCTCCTCCTCTGTGCAGTCGATCTCCTCCAGCAAAATGGCCCATTTGGCTTGTTCATACAGCTGAGTCAAACGCACAGCATCGAACTACATACAGAGATGCACACCCCACCCAACCAGCAATCATTATCATGAGCTCTCAAGGCAAAATGCAAGCTTAATATTTCATTAAAATATGGCAAGTTTTCATTTTCAAACCTGTGGCGCTAAGTCATAGAAGGTGTAGTATTTGAAGCGCAAGAGGAGTTTGTCATCTTCTTTGACACCTTGCTGCAGGAGAGATCGAGATGAATCAAGCCACCTGAGAAAGGAAAAACGATAGCATTTATACTGATAGTCGTAATGATGAATGCGTGACACACTCCATTTTAATGAAGGAAAGTTTTCATTAAAAAGCGCAGTGCTCAAAATCCCTCAGAAAGAGAAGCAAATCACACATACATATTCTAATGAAAAAATATTTAATTGCTGGCAACTTCACGCTCAAAAATTCAGTTTCTATACACATAATGTATCCATATCCGATCTAACTAATCTAGAGCAATCTAAATCCAAGCTCTTATATCAGACTCTAAAAATGTCATGAGTTATTCTGCAAGCGAAATCACATTTAACTCAATTGACTTCACCATATTCAACGGTTTGGTACTTTGGTGAACTTTGACAGGAATTTGCATCATTGGCCAGTAGCACAACTTCTTTTGATGCCTTGACTCTTGAAGATGTAGCGCTTTGTGTAACAGCAGACAAAACGCAAAATGAAGGAAATGCTCATTTTAGCAGGGTAAAGGAAAAAGATTTTATATAACAATCTCTAATTCGACTATAAACTATTCCATAAAATGGGGCAGCATTATAAGTTGTCATTCAGGAAGATTACATGTCTTGTACTTTCGTGTTTTTTTTTGTTTTTTTTTACTGTTTACTGAGATACTTTCATCTCTCAATGTACAAAACTTTATTTATAAGTAGATCTTGAGTTAGCAAGCTAAATAAAAAATGCATTTACAAAATTGAAGAAAGCTGATTTAATCTGCATTTGAAGCTAAACTTTGAGCTGAAAAGAAAATAGCTTGACATGAAAACTGAGAAAATACACAGCCTATCTACTGTACCCAGGTGATCAAGGACGCCAAGCACACATCACAAAGAGAAACTGCTATGTTTAATTTTCTTTCTTTTTTTTTTAATTTAAAGGAAAGTGTTATGGTGACTCTCGGGCAGAAATCCCTTGCACCCTCACAGAGCTATGCTGGAAAAGTGGAAGAGTATCTAGCATAAGGTATATGTCATATGGAAGTGGAAGTATCTGTATGTCAACAGCACGCTAGGGAATGTACAGCACATTACAGATAGAGAAATATCAGATCAGTCACTTATCAGTCATTTAGTGCTGCCTCTAATAAGTGTTGCAGAGCATTAAACAAAGATGTTGTGACAAAAGGAACTGATTTATATGCTGAGTTACCCAGTGACCATGTGTAGGATAAGCAGTACAGAGAATGGATGGATGGATGGCAAATTGCTGCAGTATAAATTATTTTAAAAAACATCAGGGAAAGCTGTTACAGGAAAATAATCCACTTCATGGTGGTATCACACCACCACGGCGTGAATTATTTTCCTATAACAGCATCCTATAACAAGTGTTTTATTTCTTACATATTATCAGTAGAAATTACAGCAGAAAACATTGCAACAATAACCCTTTAATATTAGCAAGTATTCTTTGATAAATCCAGCTTTGCTGGATGAATGCATGAAGATGAAAGCATTTTTGCTGACCTGCTGTTAACCTGTGCTTTGTCCACCTTGCTGGTTGGTCTGTACATTTTTGAGATGGTCTCAGGGGCTGGAGCTGGCTGACTCACTGAAATCATCTTATACACCTCCTCTGTCTGGGGAGATTCAGCGAAGAACGCAGGCATGCCATTGGCCAGTTTTAAAATAGAACCTGCAAAATCACAAGCAGAAATGGAGTAACATTTCACACAGCTCTAAATAGCTCCAATCCAGTATAATGTAGGATGTATGACTAGTTACTTTGTGTATTACTTGTGCATTACAATTTATTATAATAAACTAGTATTGTAATGTACAGTTTAGTACACTAATATGTACACACAATAGTACTTAAGGGTCAACATTAAAAGATGACATTTCATTTTAGAAAAAAAAATTCGTTTCATTTTTGAAAAACAAATATTAATATGCATAAATATTATATGTTATTACAATCTGAATTCTCACAGCAAGGTGTTTATACAAAACAGTACATATTAAGAGAGAAATAAAGTCGTAGACTACAAAATTGCCATACAAATTAGTCTCCGCACACGTATGCAATACTTACAAACCACAGTACGTCTGTTCATTCATACAATTATCCACTCAGCCAATCATGTGGCAGCATAAAATCATTCAGATATGTGCACAATGTTCGGACTGGTTTAAGCTGACAGGAAAGCTATGGTAACTCATATAACCACGCTAAACAACCATGGTGAGCAGAAATGCATCTCAGAACACACAACAGAAGATTGGAAAAATGTTGCCTGGTCTTTTTCCGATCCTCAACTCTCCAGTTTTGGTGAACCTGTACTAAGTGTAGCTTCAGATTCCTGTTCTTGGCTGACAAGAGTAGAACCTGATATGGTCTTCTACCGTTGCAGCCAATCTGGCACAAGGCTTGACATATTGTGCATTCTGAGATGCTTTTCTCCAGTTTTGGTGAACCTGTACTAAGTGTAGCTTCAGATTCCTGTTCTTGGCTGACAAGAGTAGAACCTGATATGGTCTTCTACCGTTGCAGCCAATCTGGCACAAGGCTTGACATATTGTGCATTCTGAGATGCTTTTCTTATTACCATGGTTGTACAATTGAGTGCAATGGTTTGTACACCCTAAGAACAGTTGTCAGAAATCATTACAAGTAGTGGCTGGTCAAATAGTGTATGTTAAACTATATAAAAACATAAGAAGTTTGCATTTTATCATTTTTATTTCTCTTTAGACACATATAGACAGACACAGAGAAAGAAAGAGACAGACAGACAGACAGACAGACAGACAGACAGATAGATAGATAGATAGATACCTGTAGGTAATGGTGCACAAGTGATGTCATACACCTGCTCTTCCTCACCCTTCTGCTTCTTTTTCTTCTTCTCTTCTGCTGGCCTGAGAAGTGACAGTTCCTCTGGATGGCGAATATCTGCAGGAGAGAGTGATCAGGCAAAGAAAAAGGAGAAGAAGAAAAAGCTGAGATGTCAGACATACAAATGAAAAAAAATCTGTATTTGTGCATTTAGCTCTTATTTTCACCCTCACACACACCCACACACACTTACTGAGCAGCTTGCAGATGCCCATCACGCTGCGGAACATGGGGCCGGAGAAGCAGACAGGGAGTCTGATGGTGAGTCCATTGGGCAAACACAACCTCAGGGGTTTGTGCTGGGGTGTGAGGCAGAGCCGAGCATCAGCGTGGATCCCATACTTATCCAGTGTCCATGATGGCTTCAGCAACCACTGCTGCTTCTGCTCCCACCAAAGCGCATGGTCTGACCAGTCCTTCTTAATCTCTACAGCACAGCACAGGACATTACACAAAGTTCCTGGTGTCCCACAGCGTATTAAAAACATCCAGGTAAACTTGGATATAAGCAAGAATTTAATCCATGCATAGAACTGAACTGAGGCTTCTGGGATTTGAACACACAACCTTTCAGCCACAAACACAGAAGTATAAAATATTATGATTATTCACACTCTGAGTGGGATTATTTGGTGAATAATTCTTAGAACCCGTTGAAGTGGCTCTGTCTGTAATGGGTTTTAGAAAACGTATAATGCTCATATACAGTTAACACCATAATTATTGGCACCTTTCAAGAGAATGGACAAAAATGATTCCATGAAATAAAAAGTACACAATATACAACTGTAAAGGGTACTCACTGTTTAAAAAACAAAACAAAAAAAACCCAATTGTTTTCTTTTTAAACAGTAACATTTTCACTAAAAAATGTATGTGATACAATTACTTGCCTCCTTGCACATTACCGACTAACTACTACATGCACCTTCTATATTTACACTGAGCTGGTCTCTACTTTCTCTAACAGATATATATACACCTCATATCTCTGTACAATGCACATTCTATATGCACTTAGCTGGTCTCCACTTTCTCTACCTCATACATATATATATATATATAGACATATTGTTATTTGCACTTCTTGTTAGATGCTAGACTGCATTTCCTTTGCTCTGTACTTGTACTCTGCACAATGACAATAAAGTTGAATCTAGTCTAATCTGATTTTAAGTGCTATTATATGAGCTCATTTTCAAAGGTGGGTGCTAATAATTCTGCAGCTGACTGTACATCTACAATATTATGGTCAGTGATTAAAAGGACATTAAATGGATCAATTAAAAACTAGTGAGGTTTTCAAAGCACGTAACAGATATAGTACAATCATGACATATAACCGACCACTCATATTTCGGTTTCAAAAACTTGTTTTTAAAAAATTCTTACGTGTTTTTTCCACGATTTTAAGGATGACACCTCCGATATGGAGGTCAGATGTGACGCTGACTTTAAGAGGTGGAGCTTCTGGTCCCAGTTCCTCTACAGTGATGGACAGATCCCACACTGCCATGCTGAGAGGCATCACCATACAAGAAAAACACGTACACACACAGAGTGAAGTGAAAGTGGAATGTGTAAGGAATAAAGCACAATGGGGCTTGCTGTTATAGGAAACTATTCAACAATCCGGTGGTGTGATGCACCCTGATATTGTGGAACATCCTCGAAACACAATAGTTTCTATTATTATTACATTACAGCAACTATAAACAGCTGTTCCTTCACCAGCCTCTCTGTTTGTCTCCCACTTGGAAGTTAATAAGACAAAAAAAAAAAAAAGGCATAAAATGCAAATTCGTCAGTCTCCAGTGGCAGAAAACCTAAAGGAACAACTTTACCTCTGGCTGTTACAAAGCACTGACACTGAAGACTCTTTCCATAAATGTTAAATAAACATTACAGAAAACTTCTCCCTATCAATGATTCTATGTTTTGTTATATAACACACACACACACACACACACACACACACATATATATTTGATTTATTTTTAGATTGTCACTATAGAAACATTAATGTATTAGAATGAGTACATTAATACATAGCTGTGACTTTACAGAAAGTCAGATGTGATGATTTACCAGCACTGTAGTACAATTTGTTATATAATCTCTGTTAGTATGTAATTACTTACAATATTCAAAAACCATTTAAGAGCACGCCTTAATAATATGTCAGAAGCAAAGCTGTTATAGAACCTAAACTTATTTTTATTTGTTATATTTTGCAGAATAGCATTCAAGACCACAAAATCAACACTTTCACAGCTTTTACACAGCATCAATCAGAGAGCCTGGTCAAAATCTCTTACTTTTCTAAGCTCACGGAAATGAACCCCCATGTGACTTGTACTAAGACAGTGTGCTTGGCCATGAGGTAATCAAGGCCTAACTAATTTTCCACTTGACAGTACCGAACACACACACACACACACGCACACACACACACAAACTGCATGCTCTCCCTCCCTTCTGATACTATTTTCTCTTTCTTACCTTGTTTGTGGTACTCAGCAGTCGTATTTAACAGACTACGCCCTTGGTCTTTGTCACTCTCTCTTCCACAGTTTGACTTTTCTGCCACTTCCTCCTGTGTCTCTGTCATTCGCTTTCCTATACTGTGACACACACACACACACACACACACACACACACACACATCAGTTGAGGTCTGACAGAGCGCAGACTGTTCCTCTTTTAGCTTATTTCTTAAGCGCCCTGTTCATACAGCAGGGTTTCTTTTCCTGTTTTGTTCACAGATTTGAGAAGCAATAAAACAAACAAGATAAAAATTGCACAAACTTGGTTACACATAAAGCAAGACTGTAAAATAAGAGCTAATCCAGTCAGCAAACTGATATTTAATTAAAGAACACAAGAACACTGCTGCTGAAATAATATTGAAATAATGACAGGATTTTATCTTTAAATAATTTGTTGTAACACACAAGTGCACTATGAGATCAAGTGTTGTCAAGTGGTGCATAAAATCTATTAAAAATCGAAGGTGTGGCATCAGATTAGAGGCAAGAAATTTAACTGGCAATACAATGCCCCCTTCTGGACAAGGTTTGAACTACCACACAAATAAATCAGAGTGTGCACCACTACTTAAATTCTCTGTTGATAGTTTGTATGGAGGATGGATAAGACTTTCCCCCGACCATGTTAGCATGTTTCTGCACTGATCTGTATTATCATCAGCTAAGGTCCAGGCAATTAGGAGCCATCCTCTGTGCCCTGCTGAAAAAAAAAAAGTAGAAGCCATCACAGAAATTCTAATGGTTTCCACGGATGGAGGACACAATGGAGGCCCGGAGTCTTTCCTCATTATAAAAGCTTCCCACCTTTCCCCCTGTTGGGGTGTGTGTGCGTGTGGGGAGTGTTTCTCTCCCGCGCGTCTCTCTTTTATGTTTTTTTTTTTTTTTTTTTTTTTTGCCGGCATTTGTGTTCCAGTACTATTTCGTTTGTTAAATAATTGTTATTTTTATATTAAATCCCTGCTTCCCTCTTTTTTGTCATAATCCTTGAGCCGGGTTATGACAAATGGGGGCTCGTCCGTTTGTTTTTGGTTTATTTATGCGCCACGTATTAAGTCGTGCGTTTGCGGGACAATATTTGTGAATGAAGTGTCGCTGGAGTGACGTCACACGCCCTTGGTATTGGACCGCGTGGTGCAGGTTGTTAAGGAAGTTTGCGCGGTGATTGTTTGCGTGAACGTGATTTTTGACCAATGGGTGTGAAAATCTAGGTAAGTATTTTAAATTAAACTTGTTTTTTAATAAGGTGCTTCTGTTCGGTTCAGTGGCGTTACCCCTTTGGGTTTCGCCTGGTTTGTTTATGTAGTGTAGCGGTGAAAGTGGACAGAGCAGTTGTCTCGGGGGAACTTCCGTGGTTTTAGGAGAGTCGCCAGTTTCTGGTTGCTTTTCCTTCCCCACGGGTTTTGTGCATAATGGAACCACCATCAGTAGCCGCATGAAGACTAGGGTTGAGTTTATGTAGGTAGTTTGAGGTTGAGGTAGAGAGGCGCACCTTATTTTGTTTCTTTGCGGTATAGTTTATGCAGTAAATTGATTGCTTCTGTGTTTGTTGAGATTTCACGAACACGGTTAAAATGCCTACAGTAGAGGAATTTATAGCGTCTCCTTCGGAAGAATTGTTGGATCTCTGCACAAAGGAGCAGCTTCTTAAAATGATAAAAATATCATAATGTTCAGCACGTTTGGTGGCGGCAAAGCTCACGGTCAACCTCGCAAAGTGTGAGTTTGCGAGGGTGACCGTGACCCATCTTGGCCGTGTAGTCGGACAAGGGCAGGTGCGTCCGGTTAATGTGAAAATTCAGGCGGTGGAGCAGTTTCCAGTTCCAACAACTAAAAAAAGAGTTGATGCGTTTTCTAGGCCTCGTAGGTTATTATAGAGCCTTCTGCAGAAATTTCTCTAGTGTTGTGGCGCCTCTCACTGATTTTGTTGAGGGATAAAGTGAAATTCGTTTGGTCTCCTGTTTGTCAAAGTGCTTTCAGCACGTTAAAACGCTCCTTTGTACGGCTCCTGTTTTGGCGGCGCCGCGCTTGCATAGATCGTTCAGATTGTATGTGGCTGGAGCCAGGTAGGCGCTGGGGCAGTCCTCATGCAGGAGGATGACCTTGGCATTGAGAGGCCGGTTAGTTTCTTTTCAAAGCAATTCAATCCTCGTCAGCTGAATTATTCAGTGATTGAAAAAGAGAAGTTGGCTTTGATTATGGCTCTAAAACATTTTGATGTTCGTCAGTGGCGGTGCTCCTGGGTGGTCTTTACTGACCATAATCCCCTGACCTTCTTAAACTCCTTGCAGCGTCCGAACCAAAGATTCGGTGGTAGGTATTTTTGCAGTCTTATTGCTTGGATGTTCGCTATGTGAAGGGAGTCGACAACATAATTGCAGTGTAACTAGTGTAACTGTTTTTGTCCCCTGTGTATTCTGCCTCTTCTGGATTCTTAAATTGCTTCCTAGGTGCACCGGTGGCTGAACCAGAAGCAGGAATGGGAGGTGTTGAGGGCTGGAACAGTGGTGACTAAGGTTAAGTAGTTTCTTCCTTCAAACAAGGGAAGTGGGCTGTTTGAATGTTCGTAATGGGGATAATTGTTTTGAATTTAGTTTTGAGTGATGTTTGTTGTTTCCGGGTTTCCCTTTGGGATCCCGTTCTTATTGGGGTGTGTGTGTGTGTGTGTGTTTGTGTGTGTGACGGACTGCATACCTGCCTGTTGTGTTGGTTTTGTTTATTTTTGTGTTTCAGTGGGGCGGGGCTGCAGTCCGAGTGCGGATGGAGGACACTTGGGCCCGGAGTCTTTCCTCATTATAAAAGCTTCCCACCTTTCCCCTGTTGGGGTGTGTGCGCGTCTCTTATGGTTTTTTTTTTTTTTTTTTTTTGCCGGCATTTGTGTTCCAGTACCATTTCGTTTGTTAAATAAATTTGTTATATTTTGATTAAATCCCTGCTGCCCTCTTTTTTGTCAATCCTTGAGCCGGGTTACGACACCATTAAAACCATTACAAATACTACACGGTTTCTATGTTTGTTTTTTTCAGCAGGGTGAATAAGTATATGTAGACCACTCTCTTTTCTACAAAATGTCAGAGAATTTGAAGTCATCTATGATCATTTAGTCAGCATTTCCAGAAAGCATCCCATCGCTGGTGCCGTTAAGCGTTTAATTGTAATTAATGCTTAATGCTGTTCATGCTGCTGTCTAACAGACATAAATGTATATCCTGGGTAGGAGGGTGTTAGTTTACACTGGGATATATCCAGAGGTAGAAAATACTTGCGTAATTGTACTTCGTTATTATAGATTAAGTGTGCTAAGGCTTATGACATCACAAACATGTGTACTCTGCTATCCGCCATTTTGATTCCCTGCACATCTGTGTGTAGTATTTTAAAAGGTAAATATGCCAATTTGTGGTATATTTGGATGTTCCAATTGACCTGGTGGACAAAACAAGTTAAGATTAGGAAAGTTATTATGAATCAGGGCCCTGTGACACTAAAGAAAGGCATAGGTTATGGGAGGCTTCTGTTAATCACAAGGAACTGAGAAGTTGGATTGACTGATCTGTGAAACATTGGCAGCTCTTTCGAGATATATATATATATATATATATATTACTCTCATGACAAATTTAAATGTCAATATGAATTTATGTGGTACCAATTCTTGAATACACATCACCCAGCTTAAGGTTCATTATAGTAAAATGCACTGTTTAACTCAAATCATCCTCACAACTCCATAGATATAGTGGATTAATCAAACTTTGATATGAAATGCACAATGTAATTAGACGATCTTAAAAAAAAAATTCTCAACAATATTTACATACAGCAAAGATCTTCCATCTATCTTGTTGCTATGTAAGTATGTGCAGCTAAATTGTCACCTAAATGAGTTGAATGTAGGACATTTTTGTGTATTTCATGTTTGTTTTTTGTTTTTTTAACAAACTGGAGAGATATTTTTAAAAGAAATTAAAATATATTGAATTTCAGGCAAGAAGGCCTATCCACATTACAGGACCAGTGCATGTGGTATTTAGCTAGAGAAGCAAAATGGCCGCATAGTTACAAACCCATTGCATTGTGGATAAGTGTAGATCGCAGTGATGTCAGTGAAAACAACTCATACTATATTTTTAGTAATATTTTCTTTGGCTTAGCCTAATAAATAAAATGTGGGTAATGTAGGAGTTGATAATTATGTGATATGGGAGCCACTAAAAGCTGTAAATGTTCCTCCACACTGAGGAACCAAATAAGAAACCTGGCCCCATACTCAGATATTCCAATCACAGAATCTATGCTGCTCAATCACCCATAATTTAAGAAACACTGACATTAAACACAGTTTGGTTGACCATTTTTAGGACTGACAAGGAATTGACTTTTACATTGACCCTCCAATTCCTTGAGGTCAACTGCATTGAGTCTTTATATTTCAAAGGTCATGGAATTGTCTGGATAGAAGGATGCATTCGGTTCCTTTGCAATCTGCTCTCAAATCTCAAATAGTATTGGAAACTTTCTCAGCACACGATATATTTAAGGCTTATGGTAAATGCTATGTCTATGATCTCATGGTGCTGACCATAAAAGTAAGGTGACTTTCAGCCAGCATTTTTGCTTATGTATGTTATCTAGTATTACAGACAGGGTAATAAAGTAGTGTCTGTTTAATGTGCCATGGTCCATAAGCACTGCATTCTGTTTTTAGATAATATGAGTGAAGTTTGGGATGCAGATCTAAAACAGACAAAAACCACAGACTGATTTAGAAACACATTCACATATATTTTTCAGAACAGTTATGACACATTGACATTTTAGTTTAAGTGTCATGTCTTTTCCAGAACAGATACAGTATGATCAAAAGCATTTGCAGTTCCATTGTTTTACCACAACACTGACTTGCTTAAATAATTAAAATATGACTCTGGTTTGTTAAGTGCTGTCTATCTACATATCCTAAAACTAGTTTATGCATTTATGTATTACAACATACAGGCCTATTTTAGGACTTGGTCAGAGGTTTCTAAGTTGAGTGGCAGCCATTTATGCCCTGCTTTATCAACAGTGTAGGGAGCAACTCAACTGGATGCATTCAAGATGGTGTGGTATGTATCAGAGTTTATTGAAGTGGAAAATACACGGAGCATGAAAGCAGCCAAAGACATCCACATGTCGGATTATGCCCTGTATTGAAGCACAGATGAGACTAACAACAGCGACAGTTTTGCAGACTTGCAGGCACCAAGACCTTGAGGTTGCATTTGTATGCAATGAAGACTCAATGGCACAATGTAAACTGGTGCCAAAATTTGAAATTCTTAAAACACTGCAGCGACCAGCCAGCCTTGTATACGGTACAAACATTATCAAGGCTGATTCATGGCTGAATATGAACATTTGGGATTGCATCTATACAACGTTAAGAGTGCCAATCTAAGATCAGGTTTTGCTTTTACAATCAGTTTAATCTCTTACATATTGCATTACTAAAAATTTAAGAAAGGACAGCATTTTTTGAGAAACAAGCACTTTTAATTGTGTTACATCAAATACCTAGATATACTGCAAGTGGATTTGATAGGAGTCAAACTGTTCTCCATTAGAAAAGAATGTGTGCCATTTCACAGTGAGTTTCAACCACATCCAGACAACCAGAGCAAGAACCAGAACTCGTCTCGTCACAACTCCAACTGAGCATTCATTTCCCTGTAAATATAAGGAGCTGATCATAGATAAGCACTCTCACCCAGACTTGTCAGATAAAAACTACTGAAATCTGTGACAAGTAGGGACCACTTTTGTCAAATATTCTTCTACAGAGATACCAAAAGCTACGGTTTAGCTTTAGCATTTATAATTTCTGACCGCTTGCTATGCTGATATTGGAGATACTTTCTGGCTTTTTCAACTAAAACTGTTTTCAGTCAATGTGAAATTCTGGCAGGAAATCCAAATCTCTATTGGAATACAAATACTATAATTTGCAAAATTCGGACCTGTGACTTAATACAAAACTACAGGGTGAGGATATGGTCTCTGGTCAGTGCAAAAGTGCAGAGTAGGATGTGCTGTTTTTCCTTTATGCTGTTAGTATGCAACCAGCTCAACCACAGACACATGCTAGTAATTTTGCTGTGATATTCAGATTTTTTCCTCTTTACCTGCTACAATTTCCTTGTTAGCAATGTTGGCACCTCACTGCAAAAAAAAAATGAATTTTAGCAAGTTAAAATATCTTAAACACTTTTTTTTTTTTAAACACTAATTTCAAGCTTGAAAGTCTTGTTCTATTGGCAGATAATTTTGCTAATTTGAACCGTTTATTTCTAGAAAGAAGCAAAAAGAGGATTTGAAGCTTGAAATTAGTGAAAATGTCTAGAGTTAGGTTTAATAATCTTATATTTGGTTTATTGTAAAATTATAATAGGAAATAGATAAATTTGACTATATTCAAGATATTTTTACTTGCTAAAATCTCATGTTTTTCAGTGCTCTGCATCTATAGGCATCAAAACTTACACACGATATGATGATATGAATCTCAGAATGGTTGCACCGTTTTGTACTGAATCCATAAAGGTTATTAAAATATGCCATTCTGAGACAGATGAGACTTATAATGATTAGAGGCTGCTGACTAGATGATGTTAGACAAACATTACTGGTACTGGAGTGCTAAGAAGCAAATGTAGCATTGCATGTTATGTTTCACATAACATTTAATGAAAAACTAAGGCCTTACACTTAAATAAGATGCTTTTGACAAAACGAGGGTGACCGCACAATTTGGTGAGCAAAAATGTTTTTTTTTGGAATGGAGTCTTCTTTCCTCTGAGGTCTTGTGGTGGTGATCTGGATGGTGGTAGCCCTGGTTCTCTTCTGCTCTCTTGACGATCACCGGATGGCTATGAGTCCGACGTCTATGAGTTTCTGAATCTTCTGAGCAATAACTGGGTTCTTCAGATGGCTGCCGTGAGGGAGAGACAGGAGACAAGAATAATCAAGGTTTGAAAGTAGTGCAAAGAATGTGTTACAAGTAAACTTGACATGTCATACTATCAATATACACATACAGTGAGATGAAATATTGACCCTACAGGAACAGGATGCAAAATATGACATACAAGCCTTATGTAGTACACACAGCCTACACTTTATATACAGAACAGCAGAAAGCAGAAGGACTGGTCAGGTAATACTGACTATGGGTTTTACAAACAAGTAACTACTAGAGATGGGGGAAAAAATTATTCTTAGGTGCATCATGAGTCCCTTGAACAATTCTGCATCGAAGCACAAACTGTAAAAATTGCTTTGAGGAAATGAAACTGCATCAACATGACCAAGCATTTCTGATAAAACATTAGACTAGGGCTATCCAGTTACTACAAATCTGCACTTGAGTTTTAATTACTCAAGATTTGCTATTCAAATGAGACTATCAGACTGAATACTAGAAGTATGTGCTACACTATGCACTCATACTGCATAAAAAAACAACACAAGACACCAATCCTGTGCTGTCCCGAATTCCCCTGCTGTTAGGATTCTTAAATATGTAAAATTCTGCTGTAAAAGTCCACTACTTGTACTTCAGGAATAATTTAAATAGACTTTATTCCAAATTGCCTTCATATTTACTACACATGCTCATGACTTAGCATGTAACATAATGGTTTTGCTGATCCTACATAAATAGATGCACTACATGCTTAACACAATCCGGTTGTACAGGAATGAATGGGGAAACCCAGGAGCTTAAAATTCAGTTTGTTCAGTTGAAACTGAAGTGTGTACGTGTATTTGTGTACGTGTATTCATGTGTTTGTATGTCTTACTCGCTGAGGGCCTGTGGGTCTTTCTGCATCTGCTCCAGGATCATGCGCATGGCAGGGTCACTCATGATCTGCTGCACCTCCGGATCAGCCATGGCCCGCCGCTTCACGTCCTCTGGGTTATCATTCCTCATGGTCTGACTCACCATGCAGCGCTGCATCCCTTCTGTGGCCTCCTGCATGCACACACACACACACACACACACACACACACACACACACACACAAATCAGAAATTAAAACATAGAATAACTGCCTGTTCCAAATAAGCAGTTACTGAGCTGGTCTTTCCAGAACATCAATCCTGATACAGTCAAGTTGAAATTCTAAATATAAATGGAGCCTCCTTCAAGAGGTAAATGCAGCTACACATTTATCAGCAGCCCGTTCTAGTGTGATTTTGTCTGCCTTCCCTTGTAATTCCAGGGGACAGTCTTTGTTGGTTCTGGGTTAGAATACTGAAACTGCTATAGTCTATAACCAAGAAGCCACTCTTACCAGTGAAAGAATGTGAAGTGACTACCCCCCCCCCCCCCCCCCTTTTTTTTTTTTTTTTTTTTTTTTTTTTTTTTTTTTTTTTTTTTTTTTTTTTTTTTTTTTTTTTTTTTTTTTTTTTTTACAAATAACTTCTTAAAAATAACATTTTTCTGATTTTGTACCTTGGAGTTTGCATCCAGCTCCAAAGCCTTCTGATAGGCGTCCATGGCTTTGGAGTAGTCCTTCATTGCCTCCAGTGCTGCTGCCTTACGTGTGTATCCTTTAACTACATACAAACAGAAATGAATGTCCATCCAAAAAAAAATTCTATGAGATTAAAATGAAAGACAAATTTGGCTTGAGGAGAGGGGAAGAAGTAATACAAAGATTCTGGGGGTGTTGTTAAAGGAACACGAAGGCCTAACATGAAGTGGAGCTAGTGGGTCCACCTATCACAGTGAGTCCTGAAATGATTCATTCCTCTTGTAGGGCAGCAATTTGTCAGTTACATTATTAATTTACTAATCATCAATATACTTTATCTGATTATAGCTATATTTAATGTTGTTAAACAACTCTGGTTCCTGTTGTCATTGTAAACACTGAAACATGTCTGAGGATATAGACTTACTGAAGGTGGGTTCCAGTCTGATGCAGTCCTCACAATCCTGTAAAAGACAAACCAGAACTTCGTGTCTCTAAAGATCTAAATGTGTGCATATGTGTGATTGGTGAAAAGAGTTAGCCTGAGCATTAGTGCGTTATCCTGTAATGCACCTTGAGGGCCAGTTGGAACTCCAGTAATTTGGTGTAGCAGGCTGCTCTGTTGCTGAAGAGCTTGGCATCATTAGGGTTTCTCTTTATGGCCTCGGTGTAGTGCTTCATAGCCAGGGGGTAGTCACCTACACAACACACACATCATAGACAGCATAGGGATATACAATTTTAATCTCAAATCCCAAAACAGAAGCTTTCTAATCAGAATTTATAGCAGGTTTATTTATTTCATATACATTTTTACTTAAAATCAGGATGCTTTACCAGTGAAAGTAAATTCATGTCCATCTAAATGGACATACGCCTTCATAAGGTTAAATTTTTTAAAAATAAATTGCAATAATTCAAGCTCCTGTATGCACACACCTTTCTGAAAAGCCTCATTGCCCTTGTTCTTCTCCTCCAGTGCCAGCTCTGGGTTGATATATGCCAGTTTCTCCTGCTCCTTCACTATCTTCTCTGCCTGTTGAGGTAGGATGCAATCAATTCTTTTAATTAATGACTCTTTTCTTTTTTTTTTTTTTTCTTTCTCAGATGGTCCTGAAAAAATGTTCCCCATTACAAGGCTCTTTTTGAGTAAGTCCTAGTGGTATTCTCTGGATGTGAATTCACACTACAAACCCACCTGCTGACACTTCTTCAGCACCTCAGGGGTGCGATGCTCTGTCAGACTTTTGTTAAAGAACTGAATGGACTCCTTATACCTCTCCTGTTTGAAGTAGGAGTTTCCAATCCTGGCATAGGCCCTGAGAGAAGACAGTCAGATAACGGTGACAAAATTTAAAATACATGTACAATTGTGTGTAGGAATCGTGTAATTTATTGCCAGTATAACCTGAGTGGTCAATTTAGCTTTCTCAAAATATAGATCTAACATCAGTAGGCTATTGTTGATGAGACATATCCGTGTGGGCAGAACATGAATGTGTGTATGAAATAACACTGGAATTATATAACTGCTCAACTCACTCTAATTTAGCATTGGAGTTCAAGAAAAACACAATGTAAACACATTTACTTGGCGATTTGTCTGTAGTCCTCACGATTTTCACGTCCCACCTCGATGGCTTTCTCACAGAGCTCTCTACACTTATCAAACTCTCCCTTCTCAAAGAACACAGCTGAAATAAAAAGAAGGGAAAAAGAAAACAAGCTCTGGGTTAATGTACGTAAACGTAAGAGAAATTCCGACAAACTTGCAATTAATTAGGTCATATTAACTGTTTATAAAAAAGATCTAATAAAAGCTTGTTTTTAAAGGTTAATACCATAGCTGTAGATTTTATAAACAACAACAACAACAACAACAACCCAAAACCACTATATAGAGTTCAAAAGTTTCCATTTTCTCAGGTCTCCTTCTCGACACTTCCTTGACAAAGTCACATTTTGAGTTTGCATAAAGTGTGTCTGGGTATTGGGACAAATTAGAAAGCCTCAATTTTTTCAAAACATCAATGTTTTTTTTTTTTCCCCTGACACAACATATTTCCAATTAAAATATATGGCTGGACTACATTTACATTATGGTTTTATACAGTCAAGTGCGTGGAAAATTCTGTGATATAATTAGTTAATTTTTTCTGTGGTTGTGCATGCATCTTAATAAAATCAACTACCCGGAGATGGTGGGCAAAAGCGATGGAATACTACCTTTTAAGAGTAAGAGTAAGTAAGATATTCCTTTATTTGTCCCACAGTGGGGAAATTGCATTTAGCAACAGCAGGGGTACAGTACAATACAGTAAGTCCCCCTTATAACCTCTTGCTCAATGTGTGCAGTAAGCAGAGAGAAATACTGTAGGAGTTTATAATATAAATACAATTACATAAACACCATTGTTGACCTGTTTAGCCCCATGCAATTTGCTAAACAACTCCACTATCACAGCCACATAAAGATTTAATCATACTTCTCCTGCTGCGTAGCAAAAATAGACAAATTAGCCTGACCATGGAATTTACATATAGTCATTTGAGAAATGCTCATATCGACTTATGACTGAGATATAATCCAATAATAGAGCTCAACAGTGGAGAGATAAGAACCTTGCTCAAGGGCTCTAGAAAACCTCACAACCTTACCCACTGAGTCATGAGTGCCTACATCTGTGAAATTCCACATATAGCAGCGTTAAAATTCCTAATTAGATTTTTTTCTTTGAGAATTAGAGCATGCTCTCTTCAATAACTAAATAAAACAAGCTGCTTGACTGGGCCAGGAAAATAATGGTCATGCTGCAGCATATATTATGTGTAAGCGTCTAAGTGTATGTTGTAAGGATAAGAACAATTCAATGACAAGAGGAGAAAGACGGGTGTGTGTGTGTGTGCACTTCTCATACCAGCCTGATTGGACAGATAGGTCATATTGGTGGGGTCATGCTTGCATGCCTCTTCATAGTGTTTGAGTGCAGTCTCAAAGTCCTTCTTTTTGTATGCTGCATTGCCAAGTTCCTTCTCCTTCAACGCCTGTAAGAGAGATCAAGGCTCCATCAGACATTACCTCTATCAAAGCTACACCCAATGGGATGTTCCAGATGACAAATGACATGTTTTTGCCTGACCACAATGTGCAGATCAGACAGTTAAGAAATAGTGCACGTCACCGTAGCAGCCACAGCAAAACAGTCAAACTTGAAACGCACTAGTGTGTTACTTTTTCCCCCTGCAGCAATCCAACAAATATCTTCTGCTGGATATTTGTCTCCAGTTTTTCTCAATCTGGATTCTCAAGTCAAAGGTGCCCATAGTGCTAACCAGAAAATCCTAGCAGGCAGAGTGAAAAAATGGCTTTTGGCCACAAAAACCATAGTGTGTGTTGGTGAATGAGATGTCTTTTTTACTTTTAGATGTGTGCAAAGCAACAGTGAGAAAACAGTAAGGCAAAGGTCTGGTGTGAATGATACTTGGCAGCTGCTCCATTTTTCTCTCCCAACATAGTCCCGCCTACTTGGCTTCTATTGGCTAATAAGACCAAGTCTCGTGAATTCACAGTTCAAATATCCACTTTGTCAGTACTACACGAAAGTAACTGCTACCAAAAGAAAATGTACATCTTTCATGTTATTTGTGTGTGGTCTAATCACTGCTTTAACAAAGCAAACAAATAGAAAAGCGTAGTTTTCCGGTGTCTCCCAAGGGGTCAAAAATTGTAAAATGCTACACCTAAATCTTAGATGTTGGCACCTGTGTGTTCAATAGTGAGAAATGAGTGAGTAAAAAACTGCTAGCCAACAGCACAGGTAGGCAGAATTTGTTGGAATTACAATGGGGGGTGGGGGGGTATCTGTATACACAAAAACAGTTATTCATTACATTTTACATAATATTTAGAGTTTGTACCAATCTCTTGTTCTCTGGCAGATCTTCCTCTTTGGGAGGGGGTGGGGCTGTCTCTTTGGGTTTAGGTGGAGGGGGCGGAGTCGGCTCCTCCTCTTCCTCCATGCCAGCCAGGTCGAATCCAAGCAGCACTGAAAGGGTTGTCATCACGCGTGGGTCCTGCAACTTTCTACAGAGAAATATATATAAAGAGAGGACAAAAAAATGATCCTGTCACACAGAGACAGAAGTCAGAGGCAGAGAATGATGGATGAAAATTGGAATGGACAGCGTGTAGAAAAGTTAAAGGGAAGTGAGTGGATGAGCTAGACAGGCAGTGAGGGCTGAATGTGTAGCAAGAAAAGAGAGAGTAATTAAGGAGGATAGCATCAAAGTGTAGGCTTGTGGGATTGACAGCTAGACAGATAGCAGTGTGGGAAGAGAAAAAAAAAAGAAAGAGTCAGGAGTAAAAGGACTAAAGGGGAAAAGAAAGAAAGAAAGAAAGAGTTTTCACGGTTTCTCGTAGCCTGAAGAGCTGTGAAGACAGACAGCTAGCGCGATCTGGCAGATCAAACTTGTCAGAGGGAGATATTAAAACAGAGCGAGTGAACACTTACGTGCCGAGTTCAGACGGTTTCTGGCGCAGCTGTTCGAGCAGCTCTCTGTAGCTGGGGTCAGACAGCAGGGCTCGGGTTCGGGGGTCCCCCTCTAACTTTTCATACAAGTTGGGGATGGCAAAGGGATTCATCATCTTCTTCTCTATAATGCGGGGACACATCAAAAACAGATTATTGACGAGTGAAGCAACAGGACAAAAAGATAGAGAACAAATATACAGCTTGTTAAAATGCAATAACTTTCAGATAGATCAGAGTGCAAGAGATGTGATGCTTTTTTTTTTGTGTTTCTCAGTATGGTTCATTAAAGTTGGGCTAGTTGTTGTTGCTAGTGTAGCATAAGTATAGTCATTCATTCTTAGTAATTTGCCAACTCATCTGAGGGAAATGTTGATATTCTTCATGGTTTTGTCTCCCATAATCCCTACGCCTTGAGTGTCCATTTAAAAAAAAAAAAAAAAAAATGTTAACAGCTGCCAGCAAAATGATTAGCCTTATTGAGCATTCATACCTCCCAGTTGCCTAGCAACAATGTTCTCACGACCTTATTCACTTGAGCCATGAGAGTGTTGTGCTAACCTTTCCATGTCAAAATCACAACTGTGAACAACACCATAAAATCATAAAATCCACAGATTTGGATTTCAAATCTGTCATTCATTGCAAAGTGGGATTAAATTAAAGCACTCTGTTATTACAATCCCGTAAGTGTGTGTACCTGCTAGTCGCGCCTCGATGTTCTGAAGCCCATCTTTTAGCTGCTGGTTGGACGGCTCTTGCCGGAGACCCTCCTGATAGGTTAATTTGGCATCCTCAAGCTTTCCCAGAAACTCCAAGGCTGCAGCCTTTCGTGAGTAACCCTGAAATAAACACATCAGAGAAATCAAACATGTTAAGGTTCTCTGTTCTGCTGAAAGCACAAACGTTGGTGATTTAATATTTTATCATTATAACCTTCAAGGTTATTGTGTTGTGAAGACAAGTTTGAGATTAAGGAAATCAATTTCAGACACAGAATTTAAGAAAAAAAAATCATCACAGTCAATATCATCTCAGCATTCCCTACCCGACCTGTAAAGGGTTTTGAACATGTATAGGGTTTATTACAGTTTACCCACTACTGGCAATTTAATAAGGAAAGAATTAAGCAAACAACATATCAAATGCCTAAACCTTTGTATTTAAGGAAGGCATCACTGTCCACTCTCAGACTTTAATGGGACTCTAAATTAGTTCTTTATTAAAAGTGTGCATGCTGTGTGCTACAACGTGTCTAATTAAAGTGATCCAGACCAGATTTTTTCAGATCTTTTACCAAGAAATTAAACAGTCACTTAGTTCTTATTAAATTTTCTTTCTTTCTTTTATTTTTCTTGACATTTAACCAAAAATGGTAAAACAGGAAGGTCAAAAATTTTTGATTGGCAGTGTATTACAAAACACAAACCAGTAAAACCAGCAAGTGTGTGTGTGTGTTTTTAATATGTTGTTAGTTTGTGTGTATTGTGTTTGCACATTGTTGAACAGTTGGTAGTGGACTGGCGACCAATCTAAAACACCATTAAGGTTAGTAAGAGACTATAAGGTCTTAAACCTTTAGGGTCAGCCCATTAACGAGCCACAGGCTTCCTCTCTATTCAGCTTGTTAATGGACCACTGGAGGTCAGTTGTGTTGGAAAACAGGAATTACGCAACTGTACTCAGGAAAACAACAATGAAGCTGTTGTGCTTTTCCATCACTGGGCTCTCAGAGCTGATATAACAGAGTGCTAAAGAGCCCTCAAAAGTACTAATAGCATCATTTACCTTGCCCCAGTCTGGCTTGATCTTAATGGTCTGGCACGCATCCTTCAGGGCGTTCTCGTAGTCACCTTTCTTGGCGTAGGCAGCAGATCGGTTGCTGAAGAGGACATGGTTGTTTGGGTCCAATGCCAGAGCCTCGGTGTAGCAGCGCACTGCTTCATCAATCTTCCCTGCGCTCAGCGCCTTATTACCCTGGTCTTTCAGCTGAGATACCTGAGAGTAGAAAGGCACACGTATAGTATCACATTTCTAAAACAAGTAAAGATTAACTGTGAGTGCAGTGCATTCTGTGGGTGATTTAAAAGTATGCCTTCCAAAATATTTCAACTATGGGCAAATACTAAAAAATAGCAATCATGCTCCAAGCGAAATAGGCAAAATGTGACTACTCTGTTGTAAGATGATGGTTCATTTGTGTTATAGTTTAGCATGGAAATATACCTGTAATATGGGAATTGATGATGATTACCTGTGTATTAATATTAAGTAAGGAATAAAACATGTGGGGGCGTGCTGTTGTAGGAAAATAATCAGCGACAGGGTGGTGTAATGCAACCCAACGTGAAACGGGGTTACATATGTATAAAAACATGACAAGTAGAAACAGGTGCTGTGACACTAAAAAACACTGAGCTATTTTCTACAAATGCAATTTTCCAAGCAGGTGAGAATGCTTCAAGTATCTAGTGTTTCTTGGAATTTATAAAACTGAATTGGCCAAGGTCAACAGGAGGATAAAATTTAGATAAAACTGAAGTTTGTTCCAACACTTCTACCAAGCTCCATGTTAAAGCCAACACGAAGAGTACGATGGCAGAATCTCCTGCACTGCAATTTAAACAGGTCAGATACAGAGCGCTCTGCCTGTAGACCTTACAGTGCGTGAAACACACTGACCAAACGAGCTTCCCTTTCAGCTTCTTTCACAGGTCTCTACTGGAATGTGCTTTAATGTAGCTCTTCCATAATGGGTTATAAAATAAAGATTGGGGGCTGTCACATTTTGGTAACACTTTACTTTAAGGTTCCCTTGACTGACAATATTTAGCACACTAATGGTAAATTTCAGAAGTGTGGATGAAAAGCATGTATTAATATTTACACCTGGAGACCAGTAGGAGTTCAGTAAATTCTCAACATTTAGGAACATGCAGTAATTAAATTTTTGCCAATTTATGTGGACTTTTTTTTTTAGTAATGGTTTGAATCAACATTGGTCAATGCAGGTGTGTTTCATTAACATTTTAACAATTATCAGTTACACGGGTTAATGTGATATAATGCACTAGATGTTGTTAGGTAATGAAACCTAAAACATGTTTGTGTGAAATGGTGTTTTATCTTTTTTTTTTGCAGTCAAAGTTGTCTTTTCATTTTCAGTGGCCAATGTTTCACTGCTTCTTTAATAAAAATTAATTGATGTTAACTATATACTTGTCTAATGCCAGCCACGCTGAATATCCAACGATTTTATTTCATGTGAATGAATGCAAAATATTCTACCTTTATCTTCACAGAAAGCAAGGACGGCGCATCAGCACTTCTTTCAAGTTGGAAGAGAAGTGTCTAAAATATTGTAGCGTGGGTTGGGGCTGTTTCTTTGCCCCCTCCCCTATGTTATTGTATTAATATATTAATGTATTCATGTTACTTGCACACTCATTAGTCGAGCCAGATCACCCAGTTATATTAACAAACACAAGGGAGGGAGCCAAGAAACAGCCCCAAACCCACACTACACTATTACCAACATTTTAGCTGATGGTAATGGAGGAAGGTCGGGGCTTCCAGGGGTGTAGGTTAATATCAGAGAGTCTAAAATGCCTACGTGTTACAGATTCATATATCGAGTGGCTCATCTGCCATTTTTTTGGGGTGTTGAGGGGACCTCATACCAGCATACTCTGATGTTAAAATGTGACGCTCCTACACCAAATGTGGGAAAGTTGGCAGGTCTACTGTTAAATAAATATAAGACAATAAAACAATGCATATAGAGCCTCATTGGTTTGCTATCTATGGTGACAGGAGAACAAGGGGGCGTTCCCAATCTGCATATTCATGAATATTCATACATCTGGCAATTTTAACGAGTGCATCCATGGTGAAGTTCTTGGGCCATTTTAGTACTTTAAACTTTAAACGTCAATCAATGTATTATTCTATAGAGACTGTTTCAGGATACATGGAGGCTTTAACCAAACAAACTGTAATGAATGCAAACTCTTTATTTTGAGTGTCAGGTGCAGGACTACACCTGTTCCTCCATGTGTGTGAAAAATGCCTCTGACAGCTGATCACTGACAGCAGCCACATTCTAGCAAGCAAGCTGGATAAAACAGAAGTCTAGATAACAAGAGAAGCAAAATCTTTTCCTTCTCTTAAAGCCTGCAATTGTCAAGTTTATACTATTCCATCCCTGTCTTGATAAATTACTGCAGATAGTTAATTTAAGTAAACTAGTTAGCTAGGAGCTCCAATGATTATCTAGTTATCAAACTGTAGACTGTTAATAAACCTTTAAAAAACAGTTATTTTAGCCTCACGAGACTTCTTTAAGCTCTCATGAAAATAACAGGAGATGCTGTTGATCCACTCCTGAAGATGACCTCCAGAACAAACTCAGCAACTGGACCATCTAGAAAGCTCCAGATGAATCGAGCAGCTAGCTAGCCTGGCATATTCGTGGGTAATTGTTTTGTTTTGGAGAAATTCACACATGTGCATACACTGTAAGCTGCAGTGACACTTCTGAGTTTTCTCAGTAGTACCGAGTACATCTCGGTAAACGCGCTAGCGAGTTAGCTAACCTAGGCTCTTATGGGCTTAGCTATGAAGGTGATACTATGTACTATTACACGCTAGGTTAGTTGCTCATTATTATTCGCGATAATAAATTGACTATGCGAAATTAAAGAAACTAGCAAGCCAATTTGGCAGTTTTACATCTCCTTTAAGCTTGTATCCTAGCTAGCTAGTAAGCTAGCATCGTGGCTAACAATGAGCACTACTGCAGTGCCGGTGTTTTACAGACAAGTCATTTCACACAAGACACGAATAATTAACCAGTATCAAATAATTTATCACATGGATATAAGCTGTACAGCATTTTATTAATAATGCGTATTTATTTGAGAAAATAAGGCTAATTCGCGATACTTACTTTCTCCATGGTGTAACCATGAGGTTCCAGAAACTACTGTGAGACGACAGTGGTGAGGCCCCGCCCTCTCATAATATCAGCGCTGCCGAAGAACCGGGTTGCCATGTTCATGTCAAATACCCCTCTTACATCTTCAAGTCTGTCACTTTATGTCTGTCAGGTTATTTAAAAAAGAAACAAAACAGTCTTTGATTTTAATTATTTAATTCTCAAAATAAAACATATTGCACTTTCTATGATGAAATCGCAGTCTGAAGTTGGGGTTTACACAGAAACTAACGTGACGAATTTCTTGTGCCAACACCATGGCAACCCACTCACCTCATACAGGAAAGTAAACCGCCTCATCAGCAAGTGTTCACTTTTCTCATCGCTTATGATGCGCACTCTTCTCTCATTGGTTATTCGACGGCACGTGGTGACGTTTCAGCGAATCAAAAGTCAGTACGCTGCCACTGAGGAGAGAACTGTGTAAGAAAGTGCCAGAAACATTGAGTATGCTCTTAGGAAGGGATCCTCAACTGCTTACAGCCAGATATAACTTTCAGCGGTGATAAATTAAACAAACAAACAAACAAACAAACAAACAAACAAAAAAAAACACTCACAGCCACTCAGTAGAGATTTATTTTTATTTATTTATAAAAACACAAAAATACATAGGTTAAGTAATCAAATATTAGTCTCATTATTTAAATATGTACAACAATATTCTGGAACACATTTTTATTAAAATGATCATTAGATTATGTCATTATTCAACACAAGTCCTACTTGTTTTTGTGTTATTCAATTCAAGTGACCAGTCATTTATGGAAGTAACTAAAGAACAATAATATAATAACTTGGGGAACCCAGACCCCACGGATAGAACCATGACTCTAAGGCTCGACACGCTTCAAGAAATGGATAAATTCATTGTGGATGAGAAAGTGTAAACTGTCAAATTTCAAATTACTGGAACAAAATTATTATTAGTTATTTTTTAATAATAATAATTATCATCATCATAGCAGTAACATACTTAAACACTCTGGAGATTTTACATTCTCAGCCGAAAATCTGTAAAGTCAGTTGTTTACATAAGATTGTTTAGGCCCATGGTTTCCACACTGGGGTCCAGGGTTCCCCAGCGGTCCATGAAGCATATCCAGGGAGCCAAATAAATAAAATATAATAACACATATTTGCGTAATGTGCTTAATATTTGAATAGCTGTATAATATTCATAAAAGAAACCTATGCTGTGATAAATAAAGGGGTCTGCTGAATCACTGGAAGGGTTGTAGCAAACTCTGTACACACTATATAGCCAAAGGTATGTGGACACCTGACCATCACACTCACATGTGCTTGCTGAACATCCCATTCCAGATTTAGTCCCCCTTTGCGGTTATAATAACGTCCACTTTCCACGTTATTATTCCACTCGTGGAAAGCCTTCTGGGAACCCTTCTTGGAAGGCTTTCCACTAGATTTTGGAGTGTGGCTGTGGGGATTTGTGCTCATTCCAATGACCAGACTGGTTTGAGCTGACAAGAACTCAATAGTAACTCAAATAAGCACTCTCAACAACTATGCTGAACAGAAAAGCACCTCAGAATGCACAACACATCATACCTTGAGGTGGATGAGCTACAACAGTAGAAGACCACATCAAGTTTCACTTCTGTCAGCCAAGAACAAGAATCTGAGGTTATCATGGGCGCAGACTCACCCAAACGCACCCAAAAAAATCCAGGTTCAGTAACCCTGTGCCTCAGATAGCCTCAGATTCCTGCTCTTGGCTGACAGGAGTGGAACCTGATGTGGTCTACTGCTGTTGTAGCCCATCTACCTCAAGGTTAGATGTTTTGTGCATGCAGAGATGCTTTTCTGCTCACCACAGTTGTAAAGAGTGATTATTTGAGTTACTATATCCTTCCTGGAGGCTCAAACCAATCTGGCCATTTTCCTCTGATCTCTTTTATCAATAAGGCATTTCCACCCACAGAACTGTCACTCACTCAGCATTTTTTGTTTATCGCACTATTCGGTGTAAAATATAGAGAATGATCTGTGTGAAATTCCCTGGAGATCAGCAGTTTACGATGTACTTCAACATGCCCTTCTGGCACCAACAACCATGCCACAATCAAAGTCACAGAGGTCAAATTTTTTTCCCCATTCTGATGTTTGATGTGAACATTAACTGAAGCTCTTGACCTGTATCTATGTGATTTTATGCGTTGCGCTACTGTCGCATGATTGAATGACTGGATAACTGAATAAATGTGCAGGTTTCCAGGTGTTCCTATTAAAGTAGACAGTGAGTGTATATTCTTTATGGCGCTTGCTTTCTTGGCTCAATCCGTAAGTCACAGATAGGCATATGGACTCAAGCTAGAAACACAGGCAATACCCAAACTCTTCAAATTCTGTTTCAGAGAGCCATTTTATCTTTGCAAAATCTTTGCAGTGGGTTTGAGGGCATTGCTTCAGCTAAGAGTACAGATTTTATCCTTCTTATTCCACTCACATTTTCATACTGCTGTGTCTGTGGTCTCACTGATTACAATTACTGATTCTCTGTCTTATCTCTCTCTCTCTCTCTCTCTCTCTCACACACACACACACACACACACACACACACAACCACACTGTGCTGTAGCTGTTAAGTCGGTCTGATTGAGAAGCAGCTCTCACTCAAAAGCTCTCACACTTCACGAAACAGCGCCAGCTGCAATCAATATCACACTCACTTGCCAAAATCCCTGCCATTTCTCTCTCTCTCTCTCTCTCTCTCTCTCTCAATCTGTTCTGTCTGAGATTCATATTACATAAAAGGTAGGGTCAAATATATTAAAGTAATGTGATTAAACTACACCTTTGTGCCATACAGCCTAAAAGAGACAAACTGACACAGTACTAGTGGAGACCTTATTGTAATTAATTGTTTATAATGAATCATTTGTAACCACATTTTCAGTTAGTCCCAGATTTCTATAAATGACCTTTTGTTCTGTAAATTCTCTCAACCAGGCAGTAAAGTTGGCTGACTTGAACAACCGTTCATTCATTCACATGCCTTGCCTCTCATTGATTCCTTCATTAATTCATTCATACATTCATTGTAGTTTCCTTCATCATACAGATGAGGGCAATGTTTGCCTGCATACTGGAAGTTGTGTTACATTTTAATTCACAACACCTATTGTAGAATTGATTTCTTTTGTCTGACAGTCTATTTAAGCACGTGTGCTTTTGGTGGATGTATTCGTCATGTTTTCAGGGCTAAATAGCTTCATGATGAGAATACATGGCAATTTTGGCATGGTAGCCGCGAAGAAACATACAGTGATTAAAAGAGCCAAATGATTTCCTTTTGTATATTGAGGTTAAGGCTATAGTAATACACAAGACAGCTGACAAATTAAAAAACAAAAAACAAAACCCTGATTCTGGTGGCATATTGCTAGCATGGTTTGGGCCCATTTTTCCCCTCAGAGGGAAGCGCCACTGTGAATCAATACAAATTTCTTCTGATGAAGCACTTCTGTCCTCTTCCTGTCCCCATCCACAGGGCAAAAGGCTCATTGAATGGGTCGATGATTAAAATGATGTAAATCATATGCTATGGCCTTCGGACGTCACCGGACTTCAAACTAATTGAACACCTATGTGAGATTGTGGAGTTGCATGTTAGAGAGCAGTCTCCACCACCATCATCAAAACACCAGTTGAGGGAATATCTTTTGGAAGAATGGTGTTCATCACTCCAGTACAGTTCTTGACAGACTTGTAGAATCAATGTCAAGGGCATTGAAGCTGTTCTGGTGGCTTGTCATGGCTCAGTACCTTACTAACACACTTTATGTTTTTTTCCTTTAATTTGTCACCAAAAAAATCACACAGAGAGAGTAATACAAGATTTATCTTGAGTGTGTGTGTGTGTGTGTGTGTGTGTGTGTGTGTGTGTGTGCGCGTGTGTGTGTGTATATGCGTGTGTGTGTGTGTGTGTGTGTGTGTGAGTGTGCACATGAGTCACTTGGCTTGACATCTTTCATTATGATGTATACCTCTGCAGTACATGTAATGTATGGCTGTGTATATTCATAGTCTGTCATGCTTCAGCCATTTCATGTGCAATAAAAAATCCAGCTGAATGCATTCTGAATCATAACCAAATCATGCTAATGTGATTCTGAGACTGATTAAGTAATTATTTACAATTTTCTTTATTAATTATCAATTTACATTCTCAGGATCAGGCTTTAACTACATAATAATAATAGCACTTATCTACAGGTCAATGTAGTATGGCATGGTACATTTACTAATCTGAATCATGAACTATCCATGCCCTGGGTGAGTACCTGTTCCCTGAAGGTTGTGCATTGGTGACATAATTTCTCATGTGATGCTACTAAACACTAAGCAGAAATGGAAAAGCTTTAAGGACGGTAGCTCTGCAGACAGAGACAGTCGAATGAGTGTGTGTTCCTCATATGCTTCTTCGGTACTGTAATTAAATTTCTGATTGCTTCATTTAATACTGGAATTTTTAATACCTGCGCGTTTTGCACTATGGCCCCATTCCCCTAGGAAAGGTTCCAGTTGTATGGTTTTTTTGTACCTGTTCCAGATCGGTGTCTGTACTTGGGGGTATGGCCAGTAGCGCTGTTTTTTGCACTATACCTGTTGGTTATGCATACAGTGGGGTCCAAACCACATTGAAAATCTGGGATTTTTTTTTTCATTTAAAATTGGAAATAAATGGAAGGTTTTGGAATTTTGAAATACTTAAAACGAAGAAAGTAAATGTTAACTGCTTTGTGCAAAAGGTCAGATTTTCCTCATGCCTAATCTCTTCTATTTAAATATGTATTCAGATGACACAGATGGAATTGATCTAAAATGGATCAGAAGGTTTTGCACAAACTTGTGGAGTCTATGCGAGCTCAAGTGCACACTGTCATTAAAGCGAAAAGAAGACATACCAAATACTAAGAAATTCATGTAAAAATTTCAAAGATTTTACTTTTCACTCAAGTTGTTGTCAATAAAGTAATTTGTAATGAAAATGTTTGTAATAAATTAGAAAAGAATGCAAAATAGAAGCATTTTCACTAGTAGTCTCAGACTTTTGGACCCCACCGTATGAAGTTAAACAACATGAAACACCATGCACACAGACAAAGTCAATAAAAACTTTAAATAAAAAAAGAAAAACAGAACAGTCTGCTTCATTTGTTCTGTGAAAAGAAATGCTATGCTATTAGTACTACCACAGCGGCAAATGCGTTGATTTTTATGGCACAAATGCACAAACTAACTGAAATATGTTCACTTTCTGATGGCAAAATTTAAATTTTGTGCAAATTTTCAGAAATTTTCAAAATTTTTCAGCAAAGTCGTGCTGTTGTAAGAAAATAATCAACAGTGAGGTTGTGTGATGCGGCCTGATGCAAGGCGTAGTTACTGTTGAAGTTATTATATTTTTTTCCAATAATAGCACATCCCAAAGGGTTTTATTCCTCCGATACCACATCAGTTTGCCAATCATTACAATTTCCAGTTTATTAATGGACAAAATGAACTTTTTATCCATTTCTAGTTCCATTTAATGTTGTGGAAAGCTTGCGAGACAGTTCTTGAAATTACTTATATTTTAGTAGCTATAGACAGTCATTCCCTCTCTTTTTTCTCTCTTGAAGTTAAGAAGACAAAAAATGCATCCTGTCTTGTTATATAATGTTATATAAACGTCTCCTTACAGAAAGCTTCACCATGTTAACAAACAGCCTTTTCTTTGTTAAATAACAACATGTTTTTTAATTTATTATTTATTAGCCTTAGATTATGTGGAGCATCTGCCATTCAAGTCCCTGTTTAATATTATTATAGAAATGATAACATATTAGAATGAGCACATTAATATAAACCTGTGATTTCAATTACAGCTGGCTGTGAAAAGTAATCAGCACCCTCTGACCAATCGGTTTTGAGAATTCAGCAGTGCTGAGGTATATATGCTGGTTAACTAAATGGTTAACAGCTGAATTATTGCACAGCATGATTATAACTCATTTGCTTTAACTGTCATCATGGTGACCATTCTAGTTGATGGAACATAAAGAATTTCAAGTATCATTGGTTCCTGTTTAGGCCAGTCCTTGTTTTTGAATTTGCAGTAGAAAATAGCGTTGGAGTGTTTGCAATGCCACCTCTCCACTCTGCTTTGCCTCAAACTGACAGTTCCAGGATCGCAGCACTGGGAACCCGAGGAGTGTTGAGGGAAAACAAGGAGTGTAGGGAGCTCCGATCTGTCTGTCCCATCACCAGTCATTAAAATCAACACTAGCATGCCAGTGTAACCCTAATGAGTCCACCAACTGTTTTGACAAACACACTGATGGTTATGTAAAAAGCTCTTTAAGGCATGGGTAGGTGCCTGTGTGTATTTATGAATGGTTGTAATACTGAGTGACAAGCTACTGCACTGCTAAAACCCACTGCACTGCTAAAACTCAAAAAAAAAAAGGTGTGCAGCTTCCATCACTTCTCAGCTTTGGTTTGTGTAATACCTGCTGTAGAGACGACAAATCTGTAGAAAAAGCAGTCAGTAGCAAGTGATATTTCATCAGCAAACCTATACTTATATCTGCAAAGTGGCTTCTGTTCTTAAAGCGTGTGAGAGAGAAAGACAGTTTGATAATGTGTATGACTTCTGTGCTCATTCACAGTGTTGGACAGGGTGTGTGTGTATGAGTGTGAGAGAAAGAGGGAGTCTTTCACAGCCCAGTGCACAGCTAGATTGCCTGCAGAAGAAGCGACAGCATGAGGAGAAAAATGAGGAAGGTAGTGCCAAAACGAGAGCGAGAGCCACACGCAGAAGAGGGCACGGGGAAAGAGGGGTGGAGCAGGTGAACGATAAACGAGTAAAGACTGGGGGAGGAAGGTGGGGTGGCACTGGAAAAATTGTAAAATAGAAACAGAGAGGGATGGACGATGAGTTGTTCTCCCAACAGGGAAAGAGAGGAAGCCACACAGGAGGGATGAAGAGAAAGCAATGAAACTGGCAAATGAGATAAAGAGAGGGAGTGAGCACAGTTACGGAGGAGAGAGAATGAGGAATTTCAAAATGAAAAGAGAGGAAAGCAGATGATTATGAGGCACCATTTAGGCTATTATTCAAACTTAATCTCTTATATACATGCAAAATGCTTTCACACAATCAGCACTTCACCTCCCACATAAGCACAAAATCCTCTCAGATTCACCATTTTACCAGCTTCAACTGCATTTATATTCACAAATGTATAACTCTCATGAGCATAAAATCCGAAATTATCATATATATACTATTTTATTCCTTCCATAGACACAAACTTCTTTTAAATTCACCAACATACAGTATCTATTGTGTAAGGGAAAAAAAATTACATTGACCATTGTATCATTGTACAAGAGTAATATTTTTAGAAAGTATTTTAACAGATTATGTGAATATCAAAAACACGTTTCCAGCATAGTTATGCCTGTACCTTTAATATTTACCATTTCACTTACTGCATAAATGCTTTTACGTTAACAATTTTACCTCTCGCATGAAAATAAAATACTCTGACAATCACCATTTTACCTCACGCATGAAAATATAATGCTCTTACATTGACCATTTTCATCTCACATGCAAATAAAATGCTCTTACATTCACTATTTTACCTCTCACATGAAAATACAATGGTCTTACATTCACCATATTACTTTCGCACAAAACTAACATCTTACGTCTCACACAAAATAAAATGCTCTTACATTCACCATTTTAACTCACATAAAAACAAAATCATCTTAAGTTTACCACTTGCATGAGAAAATAAAATGAAAATGAAATAAAATGTTCTTACATGTTCATAAATGTTCATAAATGTTTTACCTCTTGCGTGAAAATAAAATGTTCTAACATGCACCATTTTACCCCTCGGAAGTAAATCAAACATTCTTACATTTAGCATTTTACCTCTCACACTAAAATAAAATGCTCTTACATTTGCCATTTTCCCTCTTGCATGAGAAGTTCACCATTTTACCTCTCACATGAAATTAAAATGCTCTGACGTTTTTCATTTTACGTCTCACACAAAAATAAAATGCAGTTACACTCACCTTTTTACCTTCCATATAACCATAAACTGCCTTCACTTTGCCACCCCCATGAAAATAAATTGCTTTAATATTTATCATTTTACTTCTCGCATTCGTATCTTTAGGGTGTTATGTGTATGTTACAAGTAAAACTAGTGTGTTCAAGGTAAAACAAGTGTATGCAAGAGAATTTTGTGTGTAAAAGGGAATACCAGCCTTAATGGCACCTCACAAGTAAGAGATGGACAGCAGTAGAGATTAGGAACACAGATAGAGAGAGAAAAAGAAAGCGTATGAGAAAGCAACAGGGAGAGAAATGAAGGCTAGAGACAGGGAGGAAAGACGACAGAGTGTATATTGGTGTGGCAGGGCCATCGATTGATTTATTCTGGCTGCATTGATCAGAGGACAGCACTGGCTGTGTGGGGAGTGTGTGTGTGAGGATTAAACCAGTGGCTTGTGTAATGAATAGTCCACATGCACCAGGGATAGAGTGAACAGTATATCAAAGCTCTGTGTGTGTGCGTGTGTGTGTGTGTGTGTGTGTATGAGAGAGAAAGAGAGAGAGAGGTAAGGTGCGAAGCTGGGAAACATTAGTGCTAGAAAACTCTGATAGCTTTCACAAAACAGAGAGGAAGCAGTGTTTGAGTGTGTGTGTGTGTGTGTGTGTGTGTGTGTGTGTGTGTGTGTGTGAAGAGTATAGGCTTATAGGACTTGGGAATCGACATCACACCACACTGCATTACGGAATTGATCTGCTATGTTGCTAACACAGTGTTAAATTTACTTTTTTTTCATTAAAAACAGACTTTCTCAGTATATCTGTATGAAACTGATTCAAAGAGCAGCACATATGAGCTGAACATATACTAGACTTAATGTCTCTAAATAAGCTCCAGTCACATTTGATATTGGAGGTTGATCCAATACTCTCAGTGACATTCAGCCACAGAACTTGCAGGCTAAACTAACTAGCTAGCAAGCGTAGTTAATCTTCGGTTTCTATGGTGTATTCTGACGGGTTTAGCTACTGTTAAATACATCACTGAGAATATAATCATACACTGAAATCAACCTGTGACACATATCACATAACATATTAGCAGTTAGCTAGCCAACTAGCTTCTAGGGATGGCATGAGGACATGGGATTATTTTTCAAGCTGTGTGCTGCATAATACACATATTATACAATTTAATATTCTACAGATTTTATATTAATGGGTTCAAATGACATGTTTAGGGGAACTTTAAAGGACACCAAAGTGATGTTTTTTTTTGTTGTTGAGAGAACCAGTCTAATTAACAGTACTAACCCATATAAACAAGCAAATATGAACTACCTATCTCTTCTTTTTCATATATATACTTTTCTATTTTGTGTGTGGCCTTTCAACTTGAACCTCATAGACAATCACAAATGGCTGAACACAGAACTTGAGGATTTACTTACATACCAGTGGACCCATAACAGCCATTCCAACAAAGTTATGTTAGCTTAGTCATGTCGTTTAGCTTATTAAGCTTGCTAGTTGCATTATTTAGCTTGCTGGGTACATTTTTCTCACTCCTTTCGGTCATGCTAAGTTAATGAACCAATGACATGCTGCAGAAAGTAATGATTTTATATCTTACTGCTAAAACCTAAGCCATTTTACATCATTCTGTTGCCTTGATAACTTTCGAATTAAAAAACTGTAGCTTTGTTAGTAGAAAGTAAAGCTTCTATGCAATTAAGTAAATTATGCAATTACAGGACAGATTATTACATATCACACTGTACATGTGTTCTCCATGTCAGATTATATAATGAAGATCCTCTAACGATAGACCTGTGAGTCAAGAAAATTACTCAATTCTGCTCACATCATCAATCAGTGAGATCTCATGCACAAAATGGACTCCCATAAACAAATAATTTTCAAAGTGAGCTTGCGGTAATAATGAGTTCTTTTGTCTGTTAGCATGTTTTCTTTACAATTTGCCATTTCCACTATCATATTTGTAGTTACCTGTGAGTTTTGCTTCATCCAATGCCACCTTCCTATTGGTGAGTGTCGTAGCAAAGGCCACACTGAGATTTTAATCTAAAATTTCTGACACTGCCAGTACTTTGTTTTCTGCCTCCTTTAGTCACAATGGAAATAAATTGGCCACTGATGAGCATGTCAAAGTGCAACTAGCCATCTTGCTTTGATACCAATTTACCCCAGGTCATATTGTCAAACTGTATATGCTTTGCATATGTGTGTGTATGTGTGTGTGTTTTGATGATAGATTAGTTTAGATTTTCCTCTGCCTCCTGTGCATCTTGCTGTCCTGTCCTGTTCTGGCCCAGTGCAGAGTGCCGCATTGGTCACTTCGATTTTCTAATTTTCTCTCTAAACAGCACAGCAAAATGCTACTGACCTCATCATGCAGCCAAGCACTCTCACACACACACACAGATGTACACACACACAGAGAGAGAGAGAGAGAGAGAGAGAGAGAGAGAGAGAGCCCTATTTGCTACGGTTAGGAACTTGCACCTTATTTTGCTGGCCCTAACTCTGGTTCTCCACACCTAATCAGTGACTTTGAAATGCACTAATCAAATAATACGACGTCTCATTATTCAATCCTTTATCTTAATAAGATTTGAATGGAGATGAAGCACAATGTTCCTTTGTCTTTCTCTCTGTCTGTCTCACCCTCCCCCTCTCCTTATCGCTCACTGCATTTTGCAGGGCGTCGCTTCAGGCAGCCATGCTCACACCGGCTCCCGACACAAAAATTGGATTGATTGATTGATTTACGAGTGTCGAATGAAGGACATGCGGGCAGACAGGGAGAGAGTGGATGGAGGGAATGGCGATGGAGATGGGGGATGGGCAATGGAGACAGAGACAAATGGAAGACCAATGAACGAGGGGTGGAAAAAAGTCAGACGCATGACTAGTGACCTCGACTGCACTTAAGGCTAATCAATAACTTGTATGGGGGTGTAAATGGAGTATGCGTGTGGGGAGGTTGAGTAAACCCCAATATAGACATAAAAAGAAAAAACAGGACTTAACATAGTCACCTGCTATCCTGTTTCCTTCCTCCTCATATTTTCTTCTTTTTTTCTTCTTTTTCACCTATGCTCTCATCTCTACATTCCAGGTACACTCCCTGCCAAAGCATAATAACATAAAATGCATAATAAAGCATAATGGACAGTGCTGTAGGGAATCAGTCTGGTAACCAAGTGTAGGTTTTATGGTACGAGTTTGCAAACAGGCCAGCACCAGTCTAAAAAAATACTTGAAATTATATTCATTTTAATGGAAGTCATTGCATCAGGCAAATCACATCCCAGTCATCCAGTATCATTAATGAGTATAATAAAATTTTGCATATGACATTTGGTTCAAGTTTAATTTTGATGTATTTGGACATGCAACAACAAAGAAGCTTTGAATACATCAGTGGATTACCACTGGGAATTTGAAGCAGCTATATTTTGTCATTTTTCTTTACAGCCAAGCCTATGCTTTTTATTTTTGACAGTGAAATTTCACAAGCAAGCAGATTAAGTTTCATGAGTGAAACTTCACATCAATTTTAACACCACTGAAATCTAACAGGGGAATTTGCATTGTTAACCAGTTGCACAATTGCTTTGGTGGCATTAACGTTTAAAAGGGAGGTCCTATGGATTACAGCACAGTAATGATGATGATGATTATTATTATTATTATTATTATTATTATTATTATTATTATTTGGAAAGGCGATCATTTTTGCAGCATGCCGGCTTTGGGATTTCATATTTCACCTAATTTCACCACAAATGATTCCATAAAGGAAAGGCATCAGGGTACACAGTCAGTTAAGAGGCTTGATAAGTTGATATAACCAATATGTTGATATAAGTAACTCGCCTTTGTGTTTTTTACTGTTTCTGATTGGTGAGTTAGCTAGCTTGCTAGCAACCACCACAGACAGGTTAAGAGCAAAGCAGATAAACTCCCAATGTACAAAACTTTATTTGTGAAATTCCCAAGCTCCCTCGCTTAAACCAAGAATAGCTTCAAGCCAAAACCTTTTCTCCTCATTCTATTCTACTAATACTCTTCTCTGTTTCATCATTCCAACCATGATATTGCTAGCTACAGCCTGTCTTGTGAACTACACCTGTATAGAGGACTTTTTTTTCTCTTTTTCTTTCTCTAATCTTCCAATGTATCACAAGGATATGCAAAATAAACATTCATGTTGTGACTGAGGCTTTACATTTTTTTTTGCACATCTGGCAAACCAACCATTTGGTAAGACATAATCTCTTCCAGTGTTTGTCTCATTTCTTTAAGACTATGTATATCTACTGCTGATATACTGATATACTGCTGAAATGCTAATCTACTGAGAATATTAGCTATGTCCTTTTTTTTTTGGTAAAAATGTTGTAAGTTGTAAGAATATAGCATGAGGTACAGAAAACTGAAATAGTTGTAAAGTTGTCAAGCTATCATACCATGAATTTTTAACACAATTCATCCAAATTCTACATATTTTGTTATGCCTTTTGTTGGCTTTTGTTGTCTTGTTGTATCTTTAGTCTCAAATGATCCATATAGGCTACACATACTGCATGGTTGAACACTCTACCTTCAGACACATCACCTCACACTGAAAGTCAAATCCATAGATCCACTCAGTGCATGAGAAAGTGAGTATATGCTCCAGATGAGTGTGTGTGTGTGTGTGTGTGTTTTGGTGATAGAGACCAGGCAAGAATGATTGGTTTGCATATGTATTTACACTTTAAAGATGCATTTTAAACAGTCATATTTGGTATTTACACATCCAAGTGGCTGAGTTCAGGAAGGAATACCGATACGGGCCTAAACTAGAGATAGAGAATGAGGCAGTCTGGCATTAAAACATGAGAGATTGTGTAGAAACAATGATGCGAACTTTTCCTCCGCTGAGGTGAGAAACACATTTCTGAACAGCCAAATGTGTCGACTAAAAGAATTATTTTTCAGCAGATTATTTCCCTATGGACCACAAGGCTGTTGACTCAGAATAATAATTCTCTTGCTCTCTCTCTTTCTCTCTCCGTCCTTCTGTTCAGAGAGAACCCAGGTGCACAGATAGACAGAAACATCGCTCTTACCAGCCTAAAGTGATGCTTGATGTAAGCGAAACCTGTTTTTTTGTTCTGTGTTGGTTTTTTAGCCATCGTCCACAGCATCTCTCACCTCTCTCTCTCTCTCCCCACATGCAGCAATCAGCAAAGGGAGCTGTAAGAGCAGAAATTGGAATGTTAATACATGGTGAAGGTAGTGTACAATATGGGAATGTGGCAGCTAGAGAGAGACTGAATGTGTGTGAGTGTGTGGGTGGTCATGTTTTTATATATTGATGGGGACCACATGTCTCCAAAAGAATAGAAATATCTGACAGTCTTGAATTTATTTAAAAAGTAAAAGGTTTCCTTTCGCTTACTGAGGTTAAGATTAGTGTTAGATTTGTGTAGGCATAGGATTAATTAGCGGCAGTAATAATTATGTTAATGCAAGGTCCTTACAAGGATAGTAAGACAAACCTGTGTTTGTGTGTGAGCTATAGGGTGAGTCAGATGTGAAGATGAAAGATGAATTCTAAATGTGTCTTGACATGCAGGTTATTATATACCCATTTACCTCATTTTTAACAGGATTTTTAATTTCATATTTCAAATATTGTGCCACTGTGTTCCATGACATGGTAATGATAAATAATTTAAAACACGTTTAAATCTTTTATTCTTTGTATCAGTCATCACTCTGTATTGTGTGTTGGTGGCAGTGTGTAACAGAGAACAGAGTATATATGAATTGTGTGTGGAAGAGAAAGAGACATAAGCATATAAAATAAAACAAAAAGAAAGAAAAGAAAGAAAAAGAAAGCATTTAAAACACTCCAAATGTATGAACAACCACACACCCTCTACAGTTATGTTTTCAAGGACATCACAAAAAAGCAGAGCCAGTTTCAGTACATCTCTTTTTAATCACATAGAAAAAAACATACTTTATACAAAATAGTCTTTTTTTCCCTTCTCTGTGAGTCATAAATCAGCCAGTCCAACAGAGGAAAAAGAAGAAAGCCCTGTTTTCAAAAGCAGCAATGTACAAAAAGAATGGTAGAGGGGAATCTATATATATATATTTTTTATTACTTATCTCTTTCTTTCTGGCAAGGTAGACAAAAAAAAATCCCATTACAGTGTTGCATTGTATCTTTAGGAATGGGGCAAAAAAAACTAAAATAACAGGTACATCATATCCTCCAGGACTTTTTGTTTTCTGTTTTGGGACTAGTAGTAGCATACATTTTGCTGTGTCCAGCCATTCTGCAAAGACAGTGATGAGACAGTAGTTCTTAAAGCCTCCCACAGGACATGCCACGTATAGAAAACCTAGTGACAGCAGAGGACCAGTTCATCAAGCCTCAACATACTGGCCTTGTGAAAACCTAGGATTTATTCGTTTATCTAACAAAGGGGCAGTGGGAATTGAATAGGGTGTAACACAATGACACTATCTGTATCACCCTAAGTGGACGTGACCTAAAATTTAAATTTATTTATTTATTTTTTTAATTAAATTTGAACCAGCACTATACCCCTGAAAAAACAGGAAACCACTCTCAACCTCTCAACCTCAGCTATCACACTATTTCATAATTGATTCCAACTAGCGATGTGCACACTACTGTTTTTCTTAAAACTGTATTAATTTTGTAGTTATTATTTTTGTTTGCAGCTGTCCATGATATTTTATAATTAATCTAGTTCTATATCCCAAAATATAGACAAACTAGCAGCATACATTAAACAACCTGACCCTGACCAGGCAGTGACTAAGGATGAATTAACTCTGCAAATGTATTCACATTAATGAAGATTTCTTTGTTTGTCCTGTAAGCTTCATATCTGACTGCTTGTTTGTACCCACATGAATATAAGACCCTCCCACTTACGTGACTCTTTTATTTTGCGTTCTGCAGGATCCCAATCAAAAAAAAAAAAGCACGTCCTATTCATATGTGTATTTAAACACATTATCTGTTCATTCCAAAAAAAAAATGCACTTGTATCTGGTTACATGTATTTTGGTTAGTGTTTAAGATTCTAAAACAGTACTAGAAGGTTTTGAATTCAAATCCCATGACTACAATGGAGGCCACTGGACTGCTGCTTTTATCCAACACGACTTACAATTGAGCTGAGCAGTTGAGGGTTAAGCACTTTGCTTAAGGGTAGCAGTGGCAGCTTGGCATTGCTGGGATTTGAAGTCATAACCTCACAATGAGTAGCCTAGAGCCTTAAGAGCTAAGCCACCACTCACATGCCCAGCTATGAACTTTCTTTGAATTGGACTCTGCCTCAATTGTAGGTCAGTTTGGATAAACATATTGATAAAAGTCAACATATATAATGTGTTTACGCTAAGACTGCTCCTCAGTTAAGTTGTGTCACTTGGTCAGTCATTTATAGCATGAAAAAATAAATTTTTTTGAGAGAAGACACCCTAATACTTCTTTTTGCTGTACTGCCGAGACACTCACTGACTGACCCATATTGTTGAAATGTTCACCAGGTGTTAGCATACACCTAGGACTTGGACTAGCAATCCATCCATAATATTAGAAAACAAGAAGCTACAGTTGGAAAATGGAGATAGATATCCAGTAATAGAGATCTGTCAGAATATGGGTCAGGAAAAATAAATAGCACATGTATCTCTGATGCTTCTCAAGTTCCACTGTTTGCTATGGTTGCTACAGTGAATGATTTCTTAAATGTCCAATGGCAGACTATGGTCCGGCAAAAAGCAATCTTGCCTAGTCTTGTTTCCCAAATGATGGGTCTCATTTCATTGCCTTTAACGATTATGGTTTTGTTATACTGGCAGACGGCATTGCATCTTTGCTCCTTATGTCCCTGTGATGGACTGCATTCTTTGCACAAAATGGAGTTGTATTACAGAGTAGCTACTTTGACTAAACAGCTGCTCTGCAGGTTTGATAGAACGGCACCTTCATCATGCAAGCACACTTTGGTATCACTGCTGATGCTGGGTAAAATAGTCTTGGAGCCATACTGCGTGGTTGTTTTACAGCCAGATTGACTCTAGTGGCTGTAAAATGGTTCTGTACCAGTGCGAATTAAACCAGACCTTGAAGCATGTGATATGACGTCCTTATGATGGCCCGTCAAGCTCTGCATAAGTGCTGTAGCCTCCATAGGTATGATGTCATTACAGGCAGACTACATCACTTAGACAGATTGAAAGCGCTATAACTCTTCATCCACAAGGCTGAGAGAGTGTGATGATTATAGCTCTGAAGAGATGATGATCAGAACAGGCTGATGGCAGCACCTGAGGGAATGTTCCGGAAACAGAGACAAAGTGATAAAAACAAAGAAAAATAAAAGGGCATGGAGAGACAGAAGGAAAATAGAGACCTCAACTAAACCCCTTTGCAATGCAGTGTAACAGTGGCATTATATCATGAGCGTAAACAAAGAAAATAGTGTTATTTTTAGAGAGTATGGAAGTGAGGCCCTCGTCTCAGGAGTGAGACAGTAGCAGTATGAATGTGCGTGGCTGTAGCTGAGTTTGGCAATGTGTGTATTTATGTGTGTGTGTGTGTGTGTGTGTAGGGAGACATCTGTGCAAATGGGCTGCAGGTGGAACAACTGCTGGTCCGTGTCGGCAGGAGGTGCAGAATCTGCAGATGGTTTAAAAAAAAAAAAAGACAAAAGAAAAACCATGACTGACCCCATATGCTTCAAACACCTCGACCCCACATAGACACAACATACAATATGTGTCCTCACATATTCACAAAACAAACATATGAAAACATGCCCACACCCTTGTGCCACATTCTGCAGTGTCAAAGGGAAGGTATGGTAATACATCAAAGGGAATTTCAAATATAAGACAGTGTGTGAGGAAGAAAAGGTGAGATGGTGTCTTTTTCATGTACCAGGCAAGTTCTCTGCAATAAGGATTTTAGTCAGAACTGAAGCTTGTTGTACTACTCTCACCTGTGGGATTGCTAAGTCTTTGAATATCTTTATTTTATACTGCACTTAACTACTTAGTATATTGTTATAATAGTAATCATTAAAACATCTTGAGCAGTCTTTTGTTAAACAAAGGTGTGGGGTTTTTTTTCAGTAGGAGGCAAGAATGGTATTAGTAGTAACTACACATATTATGATCTGACAAAGAACATGAACAGCAACTTGAAAATAGTTAGATCATGCCTGTAAATTCTAAGGGCCATGTCCAATTTCCACTGTCTGCAAAAAAGACCCACTATTCTACTATGTTGTAAAATACAATCACAGACAAGCCAGATATACCTGACGGGCTAATTTAATTTGCTTCCATCTTTTAAACATTAAAAGTTAAAATCCTTTCCTTGACAGGAGTAGAGGAAGGAATCAAAGGATAGAAAAGAAAAGAAAAGACAGAGCAGAAAGGAAAGGAAACGAAAGAAAAGTGACAGAGAAGAAAACAAAAAAAAAAGAAAAGAAAAGAAAAAAGAAAAGGGACAGAGCAGAAAGGAAAGGAAAAGAAAAGGGACAGAGCAGAAAAGAAAGGAAAGGAAAGGAAAGGAAAGTGTGATGTGTGTTATTGTAGACATATAGGCGGCAAATAACACTTCTATGCATGTCTGAACAAAACCTGTTTGAATATGCAAAAATGAATATCTTCCACTTGTGCATTTCCTATTTCCCTTACAAAAATGTGTAGGAAAGAAAACAGAAAAGAAAGAAAGGAAAAAATAAATAACAAATACATCTGTCTCTCAGAGTCATGCAACAAGTGCTCTGTTCTCCCACAGTGTAGGTCCACAGTGTTACGGTTTGTATGCCTTCTCTTTGCTATCTTTCTTTTCATTCAACACTACCTCTAATTTACAGCTATATCTATTTGGAGTAGATAGCAGCCTTATCTAATACAGCTGGGTTTGGGGAGCCAAATGAATTATAGTGAGTAATCACACAGCAAAGTGTCAGCTTGATGTCCTGCCCACGTGCCCACCAGACATTGAATGGAATCCATTTCCAAGAGAAAGGTTAGAGGTGGCTCTTTTGTGCTGAGATAGAATCAGCTTCCCTTCACCAATATTAAATACATTAAAACTGTCCACAGATCAGGAGAATAGTTAAGAGTTTGGGGCCATCATAGTGCTTTTTCATTAACAGGAATATTATCAATACTAATTTCTTTTTGGGGTAGAGTGAAGGAGTCACACTGGCAGATTTTGGGGAGGATCTGTCTAGAAAAATAGTAAGGTTTGGGGTATAACTGCTCAGGTGGAGAGTTCATTGTGATATAATGACAATTAATTTAACACAAAATAATCCTTAATCATTACATGAGTTACAGGGCTAGGCAAAACCACAGTGTTTTTAATGTCACCAGCAGCAGGACTGACCGAGTTCTATCTAAACATATTATTTAAACCATAGAACAGATATAAACTAAAAAGACAGCAGTATGGGATAAATAAACTTACAGAAAAAATACATAACAATTCTGGAACACAATATGTTTCACACTTTCACTTCCAAAAGTCTTTGTGTTGGATTCAAATATCTACACACCTTGCCTGTGTTTAACATTTATAATAGTGTTGCAATTTTCTTTAAAAAAAAACAAAACAAAACAGTGAGTCTAATTGAACCTTATAGATCACATTTCCCCTCAGCTCCATGTTAAAAGGAACCAGATGAACCAAACTTGGTACTATATGAAGATCATTTTGAGGTGTTTAAAACTAGTGTGCATCACTATTCACGACCACTGTTTGTAACTCCATATACTCTCCTATAAAATCCTACACCAGATGTCCAAGTCCAAAGTTGCTTATGAAAACTGGAACCAAAATGTTAGCCCATGTTTTCTCCAGCAAGCTTTTAGTCCCAGATGAGCTGCGTTGCCAAGACATCTTTTGATTCCCTGTACAACAATGGATTTTGGGAAATCCTTATCCAACATGGTGTACTCTCTCTTTCTAGCCACTCTATCCAGTACTGTACTTCTCCACATCATGTCAGGAGCAACACTATGAAGCAGTTGGGCAGATAACAATCAGAGTCACAGGAGATGAAGGTTTACATACAAATTTGTTCTTTTTTCAGTAAGTGCCTTTTATCCATATCACATATGATTTGAGCTCTAAATAGAATGAATCTCTGTGTAAAATTCAGTTTGTACTGCCCTTGAATCCACCTCACTGAGGGAGCCAGGGATAAAGCAGTGATGCTGAGGACACGCCAGGTTACACTTGGGAGAGTGAAAATGCCAGTTGGAATCACTGCTTAAAATGGTATAGCCACTTCCTGGTGCCAAACACAGAAAATGGTTTCTTAGTAGCCATTTGGGCCAATTTAGAGCTTCCTTGGTGCCATGAACAGCAGGCTAGGTTGGAATGGTGACAGAAGGCACAACGGGGTTCTGTAGACCCCATTCAGATAAAAAAATGTGCATCTATCCAGTACCATATTTTTTAATAGTTTTCACTAAATCAGGCTTATCACGTGTAAGAGTAATCTATATCTGGAATACCTCCTTCTCTATAGCCACGGTTTGTGCCATAGCCTGCATTAGTTGTGTGATGGGGTGGTTTGTATAGACCTGTGCCATTGGAAGGGAAGATTGTGTGTATTATGTAGTCTTCCTGTACTGGCTTGGGCTGCAGTGTCTCTCTGGCAGCCATTGGTGTCATCTGGAATCCAGGTCCTCGGATCTCCAGGATGGTGGTATCTTTTTTAGTGCCTGATTCAATGTAGTCATCATAATGCTTGCTTTTGCGTGAGCTACTGCGGCTGTAGTGATCCCTTGAGGAGAAGCGCCTGGAGCGATGGCCATACCAGCAGAATATTCCAAGAATAAGTGTTAGAGAGACTATCGCAGTGGCACCACCAATAATGCCAGCAAGTGGAAGTGAGGTGAGGTGCTCCGAGCCCCGATCCTCCCCTTGGTCAACATCAGACGGGTTGGGATCGGATGTCTCCGCCTTTGCACACACTGGAGCCTCATCCGTGTCTGTGTTCCCTCCAGACATGCCGCCTTTGTTCCCAGTGCCAGAGACTAGGGGCACCATACAGATGATGTAGCTGGATGCCGGTTGGAGGGCAGTAAGGAGATACTCTCTTCGGTCGCCCCTCACTAGAGTCTCAGTAATGGAACCCATTGCAGCACTAGTCCCCAGACGGAGCCAACTAAGCCTGAAAGAAGAAGACGTTTGAGCCACACTCCATGTGACCCTGATGCTATCATGGGATAGTGGCTTTACATTCAGGGCCAGGTTCTTGCCCACGCCACTGCTGCCAAGTGTGTAGTCTAAGCCTTTGTCTGGAAGCCCCAGACCCGGTCGCTTGGACCGCAGAGTGAACAGGGATCCTTGTGGAGGGGACAGAGTTGTGGAACTGACTCCTACTCCACCCATTCTATTGCCAGTAGTACCTCCCCCACCTGGTGAACCCACTCCACCTATCCCCCCACCTCCAGCAGCTGCCAATTCACAGTCATCCATTTGGCTAGTAAGGTCCCTTAGTGGCATGTCACGCACTCGCTCTGGAGATTGGCAAGTTAGTCCTCGGACTGTAATAGTGTTCCCTTTGGCTTCTAGCCAGTCATACAGCCAGCGCAGGTTGCACCCACAGTGCCAAGGGTTGCCACGCACAAGCAACTGCCCCAGGCTCTCCAAGTCCCGGAACAAACCTCTGGGAAGTGTGGTCAGATTGTTTCCGGAAAGGTCCAGCCTCTGAAGACTACGCATTCCATCAAGGGAGCCCCTTGGCATGTGGATCAGGGCATTGTCCTGGAGAGAGAGTCTTTGCAGGTGTGCACTAGGTAAATTAAGAGGTGGAGTCTGAAGGGAGTTCCGTACCAAAGACAGTTCAGTGAGGTTTGAAAGGCGTGAGAAGGTGTCATCTGCAATGCGCTGATTGGCCAGAAGGTTACCGTCTAAGACAAGACGGCGCAGAGAAGATAAACCTCGGAAGGCATGTGTGGGAATTGTTGAGATACGATTATCATCTAAGCGGAGCTCCTCTAGTGAGGCTGGAAGCCCTGAGGGAATGCTGGAAAGGTGATTTCTGGAAAGGAAGAGCAGACGAAGACGAGGATTGTCAGCAAAAGCCTGGTCTTCTATACTAACTGTGGACACAGAGTTGTCATCCAAATGCAACTTCTCCAGGAGAGGCAACCTGGCTAATGCAGCCCGTGGTAACACCCGGATGTTGTTGTCTTGGAGATGAAGTTCCCGTAATGATGGCGGTAGGTGCATGGGAAAGTCATCCAGCTCATTATCATAGAGATATATAACCTCCACAGTAGTGAGGTACTCCAAGGATGTGGGAAGTCCTGCATTATCTATATGATTGTTTTGAAGATAAAGAATGGAGGCAGATGGGGGGAGAGGTGGGATAGCACTCAAACCACGATCATTGCAGTAAATAAAGTCTTCGTCACAGCGGCACACGGAGGGACACGCTACATCCCCCTCGGCATCCACTCTCTGTGAGGCAGTTGCAGCACACTGCAGCACCTCAGCCAACAGTGTGAGGCACAGCAGGAGGAGAAAGAGCCAATCACGAAGCTCAGCCATGACTTCAGGAGCCATGATTCCAATTTCTAACCTTTCGTCTTCTTGTTTTCTTGATGATGTGCCCTTCTCTTCTGTGTAGCTACTTCACAGATACCCAGTAGATCTTCTGTTAAGCTGCAGAGCAGTTTAGTGCTGAGCCACAGTAGGGCTAAGGCAGCCAGCCTGAGGAAAGAGAGAGAAATAAGCTTGAATGAATACCTAAAGTACTCAAGATCTCTCTGATTTTCCAATTAATACCTAAAATGCCACATTCTATATAGGGTAATTAAATTACATGTCCAAACAGATCTAAAACAGTTATGCATTAACAACTCTACTGAAGAGGCAGATACCAGTCATCATGCAATGTAAAGACACTTTGAGGGAGATCAAGAAAAATGGGCCAAAACAACTTTATGACATCTTTCCCATCTGAGTAATCAAGATGCTGAGTTTACTGAACGGAACACAATTTGATGCCATTAAAAAGCAGTGATGTCAACTTTGTAGGTAACAAATGACTGTGATTGAACCACACATTCCAAATGGTTGTGCGGAACATTTGCATCCCTTTCACTCTGAAGTGTGTGCACACAGCATCCAAGTGTGTGTCCAAGCATCACAAATATTTTCATACATGACCATCCTTCACTTCCTTCCCTTTACAACCTCAGTTTGTTGACAATACATTAGAGTCAGCTCATGTGTACTTGTGTAGTTTTGCACCTGTGTGTGTGTTTGTGTGTATTTGAGAACCAGTTTGTTTCTGTCAGGGAAAGTTGGTTTAGGGTAGGCCATAAAGGCATGTTTGAGACTGAACAGCTGGTCAAATGAATCTGTTGACAAGCATGGGGTATTTGGGTCACTTCTCTGATATACAACTGAAAAGATTCTAGACAGAGAGAGGTAAAGAGAGAGTGACTGACGTGTGTGGGATCACAGAGCATATGGAGTTGTGAGTGTAATGATTAAGCAGGTGCTCGAGAGAAGACTATTAAAAAAAACAATAAAAAATATTAAAACTATTAAAAATATAACATAGCTTAAATAGATATGATTTAATTTTGTTGACATATACTGACGTGGTCAATAACCAAAACGTTGTGTAAAATATACAACTTTGTTATGTGAACTATAAGGGCTTACTGGTATAAACGAGTTTGCATGGCTAAGCCTTCCCTCTATTTTATAACAAACATGCTATACATAAAAGTAAGGATCAATTTTTGACATCCATATCATTTTATTTGCTGTAAACAAATAGCTTGAAGTGGATTATTTTTACAGCACCACCAATAGTTGTAAGAAAAATATATAGAATTCATGCAGCCTGTTATTAAATCATGTCAAATGATTACACTTGGTAAAACTAGATAAAAAAAAGATATATTTTAAAACCTAAAGTAAGGTAAACCTAAAGGTGGATTACTTTCTCGATCACTGATGTGTGTGGATGCATGAGTGCTTGGCCGTTTAAGTGCATGTGTGTGTGGTCCCTTAACATTTGTGTGTGTATGTGTGTGAGAAATACTCATGAATCACTAGGGGACAGGCTGAAATGGGGCTGTCCAGACGGCATGTCGCCTTAGCGCCCCCACCACGCCACACTCCTCCAATATTCCAGGCAGTGTGAGGGCAGCTTGGGACTATATCAATTTACATCCAGGGACCCTGGGACAGGCCTGAGCAAGAGAGACAGAGCATGTCCACAGCTCTGTTATCACTCCCTCATAAAACTCACCGCATTACAATAAAACCATATCTGGTGCTGCCAGGTGTCACGCGTGAGTGTACGAAATAAAAATAACGGTTTATCGGAAGGGGAACAGTGGCGCATGGGAAGATATGGCCATATTCAATGGTGAGCAGAGGATAAAGCCAAGTAGACTGCTATCTGCTGATGCATGTCCATAAATAACAACTTTTTATATGTGCAAATTGCAATGGAGAATGAAGAGATGCAGGCTGATCAAAACACATGAGGGGGTGATGTACAAAAGAGATGGATGAGAAAAAAAAGTGATATGATGAGAATAAGAGAGAGATGGTGGGAGGGAATAGGAAAGGAAGCATGAACATAGGGGAGAAAGTTAATGGTCATTCTCGGATGAATCATCTATCCATCCATCTGCCCATCCGTCTGTCCGTCTCTTCATTTCTTTTCATTTTCTGCCTAATAAGGTTATTTGGTTGTCATCCAGGCATTGCATAATTCAAGTCAATGAAGCTTGACTGTGACGCATGACTGCAAGAATTTTATTTTTGTCAGAACAGAAGGTGTCTTAAAATTGCCCTGAATATGTCATTTGAAGCCATTAAATATAATTTATGTAGAATATTAAACTGTTTAATATGCCAGGAATAAAGCACAATGGGACATGCTGTTATAGGAAAATCATCAAGGATGGGGTGGCCCAGTAGGAGAGTTACTCTTACCACCCCTAAGGTGAAGATTTTCCAATAACAGCACAAGTGTTTTATTCCAGTTATTCAAGTTAGTTCCTGTTATCATTTAGGTTATAGCAGCTATAAACAGTCATTCCCTCAAAAGCTTTTTTTTTTGTGTGTGTGTGTAGAAACATTTCTTTGTCCAAACCGAAATGAAACAAAGATTCAAGTACAAAGAAAATTCCATATAGCACTTTTTTTTTGGTTTCTTCCAATGGGGGAACCCTAAAGGTTCTATGTAGAACCCTACAACAGAGGGTTTTCCTTTCCAAAAAGCTTCCTAGTAGAACCTCTTTAGAAAGCTACAAATGTTACACAAATCCAAATCCAAAGAGTCTTTTCCAATATACGTTACAAATATTTTTGGAAACTATTGCTGCTCTCAAAGACATTTCTCAAAATTATGAAGCAACAAGCACACTTCTTCTTCAAAATGAAAATACTACACCTGCTAGCCAGGGTTCAGCTAAAGAGCTTTTAAACAGTAAACAGTAATAAAAGTTACTAACTCTCTATTGCTCCCTCGTTCCTGCTTTCCTTCCTCCCTCTCCCTGTCCAGCATTTACTAACCAAATCCCTGTTGGTCCATTGAGGAGCCTGTTCTGCACATCAAAACCTGTTGCCATGGAATTCATTTGAATCAATGTCCCTCCTCAACAAATTGAAGATTAAATATTAATCCTTAAAGCATGAACAACCAGACAGCGCCGACTCCTGATCCCCCAATCCACAGCAAAATTACAGTCGGCCACCCAGAAACGAAAAACAAACAAACAAACAAACAAACAAACAAAAAATATATTACTATATATGAAAATATTCAAATAGAGGAATGAGACAAGGAACACATACTTGGTGCAACATGATGCAATTCATGAAGTCTAGTTCTGTTCTTGAAATGAAAAGTTCTCAGCTCCAATCCTGTTGCCCCACTGACCTGTAATTCGACAACTTAAAATAGCGAATTAAAAGCATAATAAAATAGCCTAAATCCTGCACACACATTACAATTTCATGACCTCGATTTAATATCTTGTGGCTTCATTAACTTGTGCATGAGCAGCTGTCTGGACATGATATAAAAAAAAAAATCCATGCAAAATAATAGGATGTATAGTGCTATTTTGTAAGATGGCAAATAATGAGGGTGGAAGCCATATTGTTAAATGAAACCAAATTTGTAGTGATTAATGTTAATATACAAGACATATATGTATTTCAATGCTTGCCACATTCGTATTCATCTATCATTGTATTAGACGGTTGCTTTTATGCTATATCATACTATATTTGACAGCAGAGAAAAAAATGGATTTTCTTTTTCAATCCATATTTTCTATCCCTGAATTTTTTTAAGGGTTTAAAGGCTAGTGCTTGTGTTTAAAGGTGATAGTCTTGACGCTATAAAAACACTGACTCAGATGCCTCTACTCAAGAATAATCTGGCAATTTTAGAACCGTGAGCTACATGCTTGCATAATCTGTATGGGGGGAGCTCAGAAAATCACCTTAATAAACTGCATAACCAGACTGAATACATGTACCTTTCCTCATGTAAATATTAAGGTAACTTTTGGACTAATGCTGCAGTCCATTGTCCATTGTACAGAAATTTCCAAGTCAATTTTCCTCGAAGTCGAGTTCCGATCTAAACACTTTCCAGTGCTTTGTCTTGGAAAATATGGATGCCAAGAGCAAGATCATATTTGTATGTCTAGTCTCTGAATTTGATAAACATATAAAGAAGATCTACATGAATTATTTCTGTGTGATTAGCAATGAGACAAATGAGAAACATTGGGCTAGTAAATCAACAGAATTACTTTACAAATTTAAACTTTTAAAGCTGTTAAAACATAATTTCACAACACAAAAAGTGTAGGTTGTGACATCAGGTGTGTTTAAGTCAGAGAAATCAGGCTTGGTGGATCTTGTGTGAACTGCTGGCTGAGTTGAATGGCCACTCCATTGCACTTTTTTCCAAGGTCCAAGTACAATGGATTTCAGCATTAAGTCGCCAAGTCTCAATATGGCCCAGTACTGGGAGTATTTGTGCAGTTCCTTGTCGTGCTATTTTTCATCTGTGGCATCTACTCTCATACAATTACAGACTGTAGTTCATCTGTCACTTTACACAGTCCATCAGTGGAGATGGACCATGACAGGATCGCAACTGACTAGGTCTGATTTGGGTGGTGGACATTCTCAGCACAGTAGTGACACATTGTAGTGTGTGTTTAGTTGTGTGTGTTTGTGTGTTGGGGGTATTTTTGGCACTCAGATGCAGGACCCACATTCCATTATTGTCATCACAGCCAAGTGACGTATACGGTAACTAAATACCAAGTACGGACGAAATAATGCAGACCATTAATTAGTCAAACTGTCACAGAATCGTCACATTCCTCAATCAGTCAATTGGTTGAGTCAGAAAACCACCATCTAAATAAAAACACATATGTTGTGTATGTAAAGGGTTATAAATGGTTTGTCCTTCTGAGGTTGACAGTCCCTTAAAGGTTCTATGCAGAACTCTCCAACAGAGGGTTTCCCTTACAACTAGGTTACAAGTCGATCTCCTCTAGAGAGCTAGGAGCATAACCTATTTTAATTCTGGACTATTACTTTTTCTTTTCTCAGAAAATAAATATTCATTCATGATGTGGATCCTATACTTTAATGGACTGTATGGTTTCTGCTCTCAGGATGTAACTGCAGTGTCCTCAAATGCTGCATCAGTCTCGAATGTGATTAATCTGTCACTGTCATTAAGTAGGGCGACTCCGACAGTCATGCAGCATGCAAGCAAATTATACACATCTCTGCTCATCTTTCCTCGGTTCTTCCTTCCCTCTGCATCTCTTAATCATGTTGCTTTAGCCTTTCTTTCAAACAACTTTGGGTTCAGAGCTGACAGCTGGCTACGTATTTAATTCGGGAGTCACGGTTCTTTAGCATTCTACAGTTTTGTGATAAGAATTTTTCTTAATAGGATTAGGTATTTTTTTGCAAGCTAGGCAAATGAATTTCTTAACTTTACTCAATTCATTTATCTAGACTCATTACTTGCTTCAAATTTAAATCAGCACAAATGAACAAATTCACATAAACACACACTTCCAGTGGTGTGCAGGACCCAAGGCAACATTTTTGTTGCAGAGCCTAGGATGAGGGAATATGGCTTGTGTATAGCGTGTGCATACAAATAAATCATAGAACGTAACCAGAGTACGAATGACACCATAGGAAATTAAGCAATTTTTAAACACTTAAGGACTTGAATTTCCATAGATGTTTCATGTCAAAATATAAATCCTAAAAATACCATTAAAATTAAATAATGGAGTACAAATATACCTCACATACAACAGAGCAGCCAGCACGTGATTATTGATTATTTCTTTCTAGCATAAACTCATGCTCTAGGATCAATAATACAATAATTTCTCACACATTCTCTAACAGATCTCTAACAGTCGCTGCTTTCTGCCATGGGCAAAATATATTTCCATCCCTCGCAACCTGTCAGAACTTCTCACTGCTAACTGAGCAATGTTGTTTAATTACTCATATGACAAAGTGCACTCTGAGTAACATTAGTTTGTGATCTACAGTTTCCTAAAAATAATGTTTCAAAAGAAAACATTTAGTTAGAGTTCTCGGTAGCTGCTTTGCTGATTGCAGAAATATCTCAACATCCATTTCTTGCTATAATCTTAGCTGATAGTGAGTTCAGGGCTTTGATCGACTGCCCCTTTCGCCTACCCTTTGAGACGGCTCTGATTGTTCACTCACTTAATCACAGGCTAAATTAAAGTCCCAGGGAAGCAAAATCTGTGATTTCTTTCTAATGGCATTGATGTTGGTCACAGTCTGCAGCATAAGGGTGACTTTTCTTCATCTACATATCCTTTTACAGAACTTTCTGCTTTTCAGGCAGTTAATCTCACAGAAAGTTCACCCTCACCAATCACAAGGCTGATGTTCAGGGCTTAAAAATACCACTCACCACTCTCAGAGTAAAATCTGGCACTGGCGGGGAACTCTGTTAATTTACCAGACACTTGGGTGCTCCTCATAATAAGTGTGAGTGTTATATGGTCAATAACTGTAGATTGTCTCCTTGTGCACACACTTTCTTACAATTTGGCTTTGGTATGACCCAGCTAATGATATATTGCACACACACACACACACACACACACACACACACAAAACATGGCAATGTTTTGACTAATAGAAATACTATTGGGCTATTACTATTATTAGCTGCAGTGGCTGGGGATCTAGAAAGTTATTTTCAAGCCCTAATGATGAGGCTAACCTAATGAGCAAAAAATGAAACTAGCAAATAAAAGCTAACCTAGCAGATAAAAACTAAACTAATGAGTAAAAGCTAACCTAGTGAGCAAAAAACGAAAAAGCTTGCAGATAAATGATTAAAACCTAACCTAGTGAATAAAAAAAGCAGCAGCACTTTATTTTTAGGAGCACATATTAGGGTGTAATTAAGGTCTTGTTCTTTGTTTGATAAAATCTAAACTAAACACTTGTAAATGGTTTATTTACTATAAATTAGACTTCATTCATAAATATTGGTTCATAATTGGGGATATGTTGTTTGAAAATGACTAATAAATGCATTATTAGTTGTAATAAATTATTAAATGCCCTCATTATGCAAACAACTGAGCAAATTCATAGCTTATTAGTGTAAAATTACCAACATGTTATGTTGGCTTACCAACATGTTCTGGTGGCTTCAAGTGACTTCTGCAGACTTCTGAAGGCACTAATTAGATTAGATTAGATTAGATTCAACTTTATTGTCATTATTCAAAGTACATGTACTAAGCCAATGAAATGCAGTTTCATTTAACCAGAAGTGCATAAGTGGCATATTTACAATAAATTACAAATAAGGATATACAGCTATGAGGGTGATATGTACAAGGAATGAGCTAGATTGATTGACAGCCTGTCTGAGACTGCCAGCCTGCTACGCCATTCAAGAACTAAATATGTTCTTAAATACAACAGTGCAAGTGGAGAGAATCTGGATTTTTCAGCTTTACATTCACCAGAGTTTTAAAAGATTTTAAACGATCTTTGCAGACATGTTCTTTCATGGTCCTTCGTGGTCTGGTTTTCATTCAGTCTGCAGACAGCCTCTGCCTTGGATTTTGAACATTTTCTTGCTTCACGCACCTGAGGACATATTTGTCTCATTCGAGCGCAACTATCCTTCTTCCTTACACAGCAATGATTAACAAAACATTAATTCCATATTATCACAACTGATAATGCATTTATTAGTAATTTTCACACAACAGATCTCAAATTGTGAATTAATACAAGTGTTTATGAATAAAGATTAATTCACAGTGAATAAACTCTTTACAAGTGTCTAATTAGGGCTTTATGAAACAAATAACAAGGCCTTCATTAGCCGTAAATATGTGTTCCTTAAAATAAAGTATTACCAAAAAAGCTAAACTAGTAAACAAAAGCCACCCTAGGGAGCGAAAGATAACCTAGCAAGTACAGCCTACTGTGATAACTCTAAACTCTGGTGAATGTAAAGCTGAAAAATCCAGATTCTCTCCACTTGCAGTGTTGTATTTAAGAACATATTTAGTTCTTGAATGGCGTAGCAGGCTGGCAGTCTCAGACAGGCTGTCAATCAATCTAGCTCATTACAATATCATTACACCCACACTCTGCTACACTGTGATTTTATGCCTCAGGTTTTGTGTTTGCATTGTGATCACGAAAATAGTGGCCCATAATATCAGATACTTTAAAACCTTTACTTGAGTAGTTTTCTAAACATGTTGCTTTAACTTGGCTTGTTTATCCAGAAATCTATCTTTACTTTTGCTTATATACAGTATAGTATACTTTATACATCAATGCTAGTAATCTAGTGTGCTAGAATCTTAGGGGGGGCCTGCATTGTTATAAGTGAGGAATAAAACACAATGTGGCGTGTTGTTATAGCAAATTATCAACAAGTATACATATTTCTTTGTTAAATAACAACACATTTTAACTATTTTATTATTAGCCATAGCTTATGTATACGATACCAAGTCTACCATACAAGTCCCTATGAATGAGTTGTAACTACAGAAATGATAATGTACTAGAACAAGTGCATTAAGAGAAACCTGTGATTTGTAATACAGCCAGCACTACTGTCACAGTTGTGACACAATGTTCTGTAACTGCTGTTACAGAAAATTAATCAACACCTTCTGATCAATCCATGAGAATCCATGAGTGATGTGGTATGATGCTTACTATGTGTAATGGTGTGCTATTTGTGCCTACACAGTGTTTGCCTTAAAAATGTGCTTTAATGTGCTAAAATGCTAGTATGTGTTTTGTTTTTAGTGTGCCAGGGACTATAGTATATGTTTTAGTCTCATAGAGTAACAGTCAGCTAGCATCCAAGCTAGTATATATTACTCTCATAGAGTAACAGTGAGCTAGCATCCTAGCTAGTGTGTTTTAGTGTGTTAGAGCTGTAGTGTTAAACTGTGCTTTGGAGTGTTCGTACTCTGCTACCTTTAGAGGCAGAAGCTTTCGCAGACTTTTATAGTGTGCTAGGGGATTTTAACGAGCTACTGTTCTTTATGCAGTGCAGCGCAGTGAAAAGGTGACGGCTTTATTTGTACCAGCGTGTTAAAATGTATTATTGTGATCTGCTAATCTTTTTTTTATTGAGTCGCTGTGTTGGATTTTCTGAAATGGATGCAGGGATGCAAGCCTCAGTCACTTGCTAACATCTTGTATTCAATTTATGAAGTTTCTTTTCCCCCCACTTCTGTCAAATGTAAATTGTCAACTCTGTGAGTGTGTGTATATATGTATTCCCCTATGTAGGGGCAAAAAAACTTTCAGGCTGTATCTGTGTGTGTGTGCTTAGGCTCTAGTGCTTAGTATGTCTGAGTATTGCATTTGTATGCAATCCATCATCTTTGGTTAGATAAAAAGATGGCAGTGTGTTTAAATTCAAATTGAACAACCTCTATCTCTCCCTTCATCTCGGTCTGCCTCTCCCTCACTCCCTTGCGCTCTCTCTTTTTCTCGTCCGTTATAGTCCATATCTGAACGTGCTCTGAATAAGAAACAAGGTGGCTGATTGAGTCGCAATTTCTCTCTGCTGCTTTCATGCAAACCCTTCTGTTTCATCATGCCCCTTTTTTCAGCCTGTCTTTTTCCTTCTCTCTCTCTCTCTCTCACACACACACACACAAACACACACACATGCACAAACACACACTCATAATCTAGCTCTTCCTCCTGTCCATAAACCCCTTTCATTTCCCCCTCCTCTAAATTCGTTTGCCTTTGATTCTCTCATTTCATCTGTCTTTTTTTTGCTGCCTCTTTCCTTCTTTCATGAGCAAAAAAAAAAAATCCTTTTCTCATTTCTTCTTCTCTGTCTTCTTCCACTCCATTCCTTTAATCCTTTCTTGTTCTGCCCTTTTTTCTTACAGCTGATGAAAATCCTCACCCACGCAAAAAACAATCCAGTGTCGCCCCTCTTCCCACATACGGCCGTAATCGGATTGAAATAACACCAGTCTCATTCAGCATCATCCTCTAACATGCATGTTCCTGTTCCACACCAATCGATCCCATCATGTCATGATGTGAAGCTATATACTGGTGTTCTGTTGGACAGAAAATAGTTTCTGCTGCTGGATTATCATCACTGGCACTGCCTCAGAAAATCTATTTTCTTCACAGTGTTGCTATTACATTTGCAGAATTGCTAGTTTTATACAGTCCATATGCGTTTTCTGCTAGTCAGGATGCTCAGCAATAATTTCCTCCTCATGGGTATATAAAGTTCATCATGCTTGATTTAAAATGTGTCTCAAATCGCATTTTTTTTTTTTTTTCGCAGATTTTATTTGAGCATACATATCATATAACCACAATAAATTTCTTAATTGGTAAATTATATTGAGGATTTTTATGAGGATTTAAAAAAAAAGAGAATCGGGGGAAAAAAGAGACAGCTTGCATAATTTTCCTAATATCTGGTGTTTGAGCTGAAAAAAAAAAATCATAAAGGTTAATCCATTCTGTTTTGTCAAAATGGAGAAATGTTATTTCATCTGGTTGAGATGACAATAGCCCTAATTCACTATGACATTTTAATGGATGAAATTAGCTGCATTCGTGCCATACCACTGTACAAATGATTTTTGAATGGATTAATAGCTGATGACCTTTGGATAGTTGAATATTTTGTAACAGAAGATTTATTTTTACTGCAGGTACATAAAAAAAAAGAAAATATTCTTTTTCATAGAAAATATGGAAAATAAGTAAGACATACTCATTCTCAAAGTGAAACAGAACTTTTGTTATTATGGTAGTAATTTGTACCATAGCTGAATACACAAAAAATTGATAAAGTAATACATCTAAAAAAACCATCTTATTATTCTCTTGCATAGAGCTAATACTAACTAGATAGTGTCAAATCTGAAAACTAAGACTAGGCAGTAGTCGCAGTTGCAATAAATGTCAAATAAATTATTAACCATAACTGTAGAAAGCTTTCAGCCTCCTACACAGGTTGTAAGATATTCTAACGAATCCCTGGATATACAATATGCAGATTCATTAACTGCTTCACAGTACACTGTGTGACCAAAATCTCCTAAAATAGCATTATAACAGGAAAACTGTCAGCTACCAGCACAAAGTATTAAGCAGTAATATGACATTAGCAGATGAAACAACTCTAAATGTGTACTGAGAATAAAATGAATAAAATATTTAAATGTCTTACTGAATAACCATTGGTAGTATATACTGTATTCTAACGCCATATCATTTAGAATAACCCACAACCTGTGTATTTTTCATAGTAGAGTGGGCAGTAGTCCCACTATGTGCAGGTAATTAAATGAACTACAGCCTAATGCCACTGAATATTTATGATTAATTATCAGCGAATAGATAGATAATCACAGCTAGGCAATTAAGCAACACCTGGTTTTTAAGTTATCGAAGAAGATAAAGGCATAGCAAGCTAAGTGGCTATAGTACCTAAGGTAGTCATTATTTCAACAGGTTTTTCTTTTCTTTCTTTCTTTTTTTTTTTTTTAAGAAAACGTCCTACTAATATTATCATTATGACCTCTTAATATGTAAAATTCCACACAAGCCAATCCATATGAAACGTTAGGAGCATCTAATAATGAAAGTCTGAATGCTGTAGTATTGGTTTGGGTCTGAGTTTGAAAGTTTTATCCAAACAGCGTTTCTCCATTAAATAGCGTGGCTCACCAGTTTGGCAATAAATGCGAACCCAGGAGGACTATTCATATCCTGGCTGAGTGTGTGTCGCTCTCCTGTTGTATAATTATAACCGTGAAAGTAGGAGGAGCATCTCTGGAGGTTATTGGGTGGCAAGAGTATTAAAATCTACTCATGATTAAAATTTATGTGGCATTGCCGCATTACTCTCTCATAGAGTGAAAGCTAGCACATGATAGAGCAAGTATGTTTTAATGGCAGTGTGCAAATATAACAACGCTTTAAATGCTTCAAGAAAATAAGCAGGACCAAACTTTCACTTAAAGGCTGCCCAAATACAGCCAAGTAAGCTAATACTTTAATCTTTAGTGAAAATACAGAGAGTTTGAGCGTGAAACTTGTCAAATGATGTCAAACACACAAGCAGTCATGCATTTTCTGTGCTGAAACTCAACTATCTTCCTGTGCTATTAATGCGGCCACTAGGTAGGATGCTCAGCTCCCTATATATATCCACACTATATTATATCCTATATAGAGCTCAAACAAAGTAAATAGGAAGCCATTAGAAGTTTGCCCCAACTAGAAGGTGGCAGCTCTTATTTTGATAAGAAAATGTGATAAGAAAACATTACTGTGGGTAAATAAATCTAAATAAATCTGACGTATTAAATTGCTGTTTACCACTTATTTAAATTCCTCACCTCTTAAATTCTCCTGAAAAGAAGGAGTTTTGGAAAGAATGAAAAACTTTGGAAGACAATACATCACACTACTGAAGATGTGTGTGCCAGTAAAGTGTTTCCAGTCAGACATATTAATCTGTACCATTCCCAGCTCCACCCTTATGTCCTGTTACGGCTCATATGGTACCTGGGCAAGAATGGTCACCAAATTCAGCATGGGTAATTAATTATAGTACAGGTTGTTTGGTGATGGAGTGACAACATGGTGGATTATGGGTAATTTGCAAGGGTGGAAAGTTACAAACTACATGCACTGTCATTATAGTACATGGTTCACTGGACCAGTACATTTTTGAGCTCAATTAAATAATAGTACTTTTACTTGAGCTTTTTTTCTTTCAAATAAAATATTCAACTTTGCTATATTTATTTTTGATCACCGTTACATAGTAAAAATTAATGCATTCACCCCCATAAGACTGTGATGTACAATTTAAAAAAATAAATAAATAAAATTTAACTTTGAGTCCCAATTAAAATAAAGCAGTTTCCTTTCGAAGGTCTAGACTTTAAATGCTTACTCAGGAGCAGCAATGTCTGAGACAATGGATACAGTTGAGCATCCTTTGCCCAATTTATAAGGTATCTATAGTTTTAAATGCTTAAAAGAAAACTACCTGATAATCATGTACATATTATGTGAGCCAAAACCTGTGTAGATATCAATATTTCACAGCTGACATTTCACAGGTTAAAAAAAAACTTGATAAGCCATTAGCTAGCTAAGTGAGCTAGTCTAGCTAGCCAAAAGCTCTGTATTAAAATTAAGATGTCACTTTGATGTTCAGTAGTGACTGCCTGTTGTGTTAAATATTGTGCTTCTACAGAATATAGAATCTTTACTATAGCTAAGTATGTAGCTGGAAACATGCATGAATTAATATGAGCTAATGAACAAAGCAAGCTACTGAAGCAAGCTAGGCAAAGTTAATTAGCCAACTAAGGTTCCCTTTCTTTACATACTATTGAGAATTAACATGGTGTTCACTTCAGCATGGCTCACTTGGTAAGTTAAAATAATTGTTCAAAAATGCATAGAACATTTTAGGACAAGTTGTATCAATTGTGAATAGTTTTCTTCTAGACGACTTATTTATTCTTACTTAAGTAACTTTCTTGATCGCTACTTTTATTTTTACTCAAGTGAATTATTACTACAGTAGCAGTACTTTTACTCAAGCCAGTGTGTTTTGTAGTCATTCCACCACTGGTAATTTGCTGAGCCAAGCCGGACTGTCTGATGGAAAACCGCTAATAATCTGAGGCTCAGTGGGGACCACAACTCTGGAATCTTAAAGACGCACTGACGTGTATATCAATCACAAATGCTAATTTAATATAAGCAGCTAATGATTATGCAATCAACCCTATAATCAGGTGACTTGTTTGTAAACCAGGCGAAACACATACGTATATTTGAAGTGATGGAGTCCTAAAGATAGAAAAAACATCACCTTTGATTGTGAGGATTGTGAGGCTGCTTCCCTCTGGGTAAAGCCTGAGTACCACTTCACTGCCTTAAAAGATCAGCATCCAAACTGAAGTGGTTGTGTCCTTCTCCATGTATGTTCTGGAGTTTCCCACACAGTCACAGGTTTGAAGAAGGGTTTTTAGAGATATCCGTGTATTTATTCCAAAAAAACACCAGACTGGAGTTCAGGGGTGTGGGGTGTCATCAGGAAATCCCAAACTGAAGAAAGACAACATGGGATGGACATAATGGAGGTCCGATTCATTTTCTTTTTTTTTTATAAGATAATCCGTTAGGTGATCAAAGCATCACCTTTATTCTGGATCTTTCTCACTGAGCACAGCCTTGCTGGTCATAACTCAGATGGATTGTCTCACTCACAAATGTCCTGCATCATGGACTAAACGCTTCTTGTGTTTTTGCTCACCATGCTTGATCTTTTCCCACCATCCCTGGCGTGCTGTAACTTTTCTTTAAGCTGGCGTTTGTTTTCACATTGAGGAAAGGAAATGCTCTTGGACGTCACCGGTAATTCAATTGAAATCCCTTGTGCTTGCCAGTGATGGTCAGAGAGAAGGAGGGACCATTGATCTTGGTTTAGACCAGAAGGGTCCTTGTTCTGCTGAGAAAACAAATGGAGGCTTTTATTAAAGATAAAGTTATATTAGCTGATATAAAAGCAAGGGGTTTTAACAGTAATTTCTCCTTTTTGAGAATGAAACAGATCCAATGGTAGTGTACCTTTTTCAAGCCGGAATGGTTAATTAGGCTCTTTCAGAAATAATGTGAGTGGATTATAATGGGATTAGAATTGTTTGAATCTTGGGCCAGAATCTTGGGTTGTTTTTGGTACAGGTTTTTATTGGAAATGCAAGGATTCCATTTCCTGGTCTCAATCCAATACCCAAGTCTGGTCTTAGACTCGATCCCAGTCTCAAGATGTTTTCTGTATTGACTTGGACTCTCAGAATTATTTGCATTTGTACGTGGACTTGTTCTTGCTAAATATGGTCTTGGTCTTGACCAAGAGTTTGTAAAAAATATACTGTTTGTATGGTTTTCGCATGCACAAAGTTAGACAAGAAGTAATTCCTTCTTCTAGAAAACAGCCTAATCAACAGTCTAATCAATATATGAATGAAGCCAACTAGTTGAAGTGGTGGCTTGCCTTTGAAAAGGATATGATGGTTTTCAGCCTCACTTTCATTGGGAGTTGAACTTGATTTGGCACCTATGATGTGGTCTTGACTCTCAGTTAGTCCTTGTCTTGGACTTACATCAGGCGGTCTTGACTACAGCCCTAGTATCATTTACTGTTTTGTTGATGAAAATGAAAGCAAAAAATGTTCATCAATGACCTTTCTGTCATGACATAAAATAAACTAACTACACAATAATTCACACTTCTCCTCCAAATATATGATAGAATGGAATGATATCTAAAGTTAAGGAATAAAAACAAAAATGTCAAACAGACAAAGGTGAGCAGTATATATACAACATAAATAAATGTGCTTATTATAGTAATTAGAGTACTAAATTTGGTCCTACGAAGGAGCTGGTGCATGTTGGAGACAGTAGTAGCTGTATGATAGTTTCAGCCACTCTCATTTACCAAATGCACTGCAAAAAATGTGGAGAAAGGCTTTAATATGCTTGTAATTAGAATGTCCATTTATAAAATGACCTGACATTCCATTTAAGAAGAATTAACTAAAGAGCTCTTGACTAAAGAGCTAATATATATATATATATATATATATATATATATATATATATATATATATATATATATATATATATATATATATATATATATAAAATAAAGATGTGTTTTGTTCTTCACATGTTTTAAATAATGTTTCAAAAAAGGTGCTATCGTGTTGTAATGAATTTTGGCAAGTGTAAAAACGGGACATTTATATCAGTAGTCTCACAGTTTCAATTGTGTTTCTATTTGCGGGACAATCTGTTTATAACAATGTTTATATTTTCTCTTTGTCACCGAAAAAAGGTCTCCCACACAAAATGGTAAGCTGTTGACTGGCTGATGCTCACATCGCTGTACAGCGAATATGAGTGTTAAATGGTAATGATAACTGAATTGTGTACTAACAGCACACTGCTGCACTGATCACCTACCCCGAATAACTCCCTAACAAACTTCAATTGAGCTATTAATTGGCACAGTAGCTGGAGATGTTGACAAGGATTAGCCCAAATGAAAACATGAAAAGAGTGTGTTAAAACAGTACTGAAATGCAGACGTTTTTTAGTGCACATTTTTAACAATTTCAAAAAGATCCCTTTTGAACAAGCTAATAAATGGAACCCTTTAATCTAATTATTTCTGAGATTTGACTGAGTTCTTTCAAACACTAACAAGTCATAAATATGTGAAGAAATATTTTGTATGATCCAGCTGTTTTTCTTGTTTGTTGCACTGTGGTTGAAAGCTTTATGAAACTGAAAGACGGCACTGAAATTTGGTTGCTCATAAATGTGTGTGATGAATCTGAGAGCTGAGCACAGTTCCAGGCTTTTTAAACTTGATGAATTCATTTCATCCATGAATGGTTTTAAAGATCTCCTAACCTTTTTCCAAAAGTACCAACTTATGGGTTACATTAACTTCTCATCAGTTACACATGCACTGTAAATTCCTGATTCTAGGGTGTAATGCCAAAACAGAGCTAAAAGTTCAAAATCCATACTCAATTTTTCATCTAAAACCTTTAAATAAGGTCAGGGAATTGGATATGTCATGCTGGAGCTTTCTTTATTTTGGTATGTTTAGAGCCCATTTTAAAGGTTTCTCTAGGTATTTATAGTTATCATCCAATTTTTGTCTTACACATTGGATTATGTGTAATATATGTTACAGATATATACAGTCAGGTCCGGAAGTATTTGGACAATGACAGAGTTTTTGTGATTTTGCCTGTATACACCACCACAATGGATTTGAAATAAAACAATCAAGATGTGATTGAAGTGTAGACTTTCAGCTTTATTTTAAGAGGGTTTCACAAAAATATGGCATTTACCATTTAGGAATTACAGACATTTTAAGCAAAGTACTTCCATTTTCAGGGGCTCAAAGGTATTTGGACAGTTGATTGACAAGAAGTTAATTGACCAGGTGCAGTCCATTCCCTCATTACTTCAAGACAAATGAAGCAGATAAAAGGTCTGGAGTTGATATCAGGTATTGAGTTGGCATTTGGCAGTTGTTCAACTGGAGCTACCAATATGAAGTCCAATGACATCTCAATGCAAGTGAAGGAGGCCATCATTAGGCTGAAAAAACAACATAAATCTATAAGAGAGACAGCAAAAACCTTAGGTGTGGCTAAATCAACAGTTGGGTACATTCTTAAAAAGAAAGAAAGCACTGGTGAGCTCAACAACATTGAAAGGCCTGGAAGACCATGGAAGACAACTAAAGTGAATGATCGCAGAATCCTTTCCTTGGTGAAGAAAAACCCCTTCACAACATCAACAGAAGTCAAGAATACTCTGGAGAAGGTAGGCGTATCATTGTCAAAATCTACAATCAAGAGACGCCTTCATGAATGTAAATACAGAGGGTTTACAACAAGGTGCAAACCACTGGTAACATTCAAGAACAGGAAATCCAGGTTAGACTTTGCCAGAAAACATCTAAAAAAGCCTCCCATGTTCTGGAATAAGATTCTTTGGACTGATGAAAGTATGGTGAAAGAAAGGAACAGCTCATGATTCATAGTATACCACATCATGTGTTAAACATGGTGGAGGGAGTGTTATGGCATGCGCATGTATGGCTGCCAATGGAATGGGCTCACTGGTGTTTATTGATGATGTGACTGCTGACAGAAGTAGCAAGATGAATTCTGAGGTGTATAGGGCTATACTCTCTGCTCACATTCAACCAAATGCTACAAAACTGATAGGTTTCACAGTGCAGGTGGATAATGACCCTAAACATACTGCAAAAGCAACTCAAGACTTTTTGAAGAATATTCCAAAGAAATGGAATATTCTTCAATGGCCAAGTCAGTTGCCTGATCTCAACCCAATAGAGCATGCTTTTCACTTACTGAAGACAAGACTGAAGGCAGAAAGACCCACAAACAAGCAGCAACTGAAGGTGGCTGCAGTGAAGGCCTGGCAAAGCATCTCCAGGGAGGAAACTCAGAATTTCAGTTTTGAGAACATGGGCTCCAGACTTCAGACAGTCATTGACTGCAATGGATTTTCATCCAAGTATTAAAATTATGGTTATATTTACAATTATGTCACTTTGTCCAAATATCTTTGAGCCCCTGAAAATGGAGGTACTTTGCTTAAAATGGCTGTAGTTCCTAAATGGTAAATGCCATATTTTTGTGGAACCTCTTAAAATAAAGCTGAAAGTCTACACTTCGATCACATCTTGATTGTTTTATTTCAAATCCATTGTGGTGGTGTGGTAAGGCAAAATCACAAAAACTCTGTCATTGTCCAAATACTTCCGGACCTGACTGTATGTTACAGATGTACAATATATATCTTACAGATGTATATACAGTATATATACTTGAATCTCACAAAAATAAGACCAAACATGGACCAACAGGAACATCTGACAGTTTTGAGATTGTTGGGATGCACAAGGAAACCTTTTTTTTTTTTTTAAACATAAAAAAACTGCAGCTTTTATTTAAAATACTAAAAGAGCCTAAAGGTTTCCTGAGGGTTCCCAAGGTTAGATGTATGCATAGCATTAAGATGTAGCCTAGCATTTATTAACTGCATTGATAATTATGTCAGTGAAAGGTCTTCACAAGGATAGTCAGACAAATGTGTGTGAATATATGTATGTGTCTGATAACATGAGAGTGAGAATGTGAAGGAGATTTGGGACAAATAAATTACTGCCTGTGCTGACAGCACAAATGAAAGCAAATAACAGGTCGAGATGTCCTCTGATTCGCACACACCCACACAAGCATTGCAAAGGTTAATGTCTGAGCTTAGCAGCTAAAGCAGTTTGTCAGCTAGTTCTCGGTACAAGCACTGCAAAATGTACCAAATGTGCTGCCAGATTCAGACAGTGTTAAATGAATGGTTTGGCAATAAATCAGATTTAGACAATGTCCCCTATACTCCAAATGTAGTCAATCAATCAAGACATGTTTTGGTCTCTGAGGTGTTTGGCTAGTTTTGCACTGGAGATATGAAGCTAATTTAGTTAATAAGTAAAGATGATTTCAGCCAAAACCTATTTTTGTAAATTTGTTTTAACCCTTACAGAAAAGGCACACAAACTTTACATGTGAAATTTACACATGTGGTTTTTAGACCTTTCACAGGGTATTTTTCACATGTGACTTTTACACATTATTTCAAATTCAAATTCAAATTTTATTTGTCACACACACAAAACCATACACAGTGCAATGTTCAGTGAAATGCTTTTTCTGACTGTCTGTGATATAAAATAGAATTTACATAAACCAGAGGTAGAAAAGGAAAAATATAAAAATGTGACTATATGAATATATGACCATATTTGTAACAAAGTGCAGATATGTGCAGTTGTTTGTGCAATATAATGCTGTGCAACATCAGGCTGAGGTAGTTGTAGTGAAATTGCCAACAATATATATATATATATATAAATGGGTTTATTAACAGGAATGTAGGTGGTGTGGGTGTTGCTCATGTTTTGTTTTGTTTTTTACAGACTTATAGTATTTATTTTCATATGTGGTTTCACATAATCACATATGAAATATGTGATTTTTCCATACGTTAAAGCATTTTTGGAATATTTTAAGTGTTCTATAAATGCATTATATAGCCTCCATATGGAATATTCTTCAAAAAGTATACTTAAATTTTACTATTTTTACTCTGTACTACCCATGCAGTGGTTCTGTACTTACTTTAGACTTTTTTTATGTAAACAGTTGTAAATGAGCTTGTTGCATGTTTACTCTGAAAAATACTTTGAGTATACTACAAAACATTAGTCTTACAGTCAACTTCAGAATTACTGACACCCTTGGTAAACATAGGTAAAAATGTCTTTGTGGTTAAATAGTTTAGTCTTACAATGAAAAATCAGAATAACTGTTTTGAAAACCAGAATAAGTTTTTTTTTTTTTGGTAATGACATTTGGTATTATTCTGTAGAATTAGCCGGGAGGCAAGTTATTGATATTCATAACACAACATCTCAAATCTGTTTGAAAGCTGAACTGTAGTGGAGTTGACTAATTGTTTTTCATGTAGCTTAATGATGAAGGAGGTACATTAAGATTTGGACATGCATTTACAAAAATGATTTTGTAGACTTATTTGTTAGCTACATAAACCTCATAGCTCCAGGGCAAAACAGGACACAAACGCCTTCTCATTAATTTTCATGAATCATTCATTTAATATAACCAAGCCAAGCAAAAAGCTCTATATTTATTTGTTAAGAATTACTATGAAAATTATTATTTCTGTAGCTTAGAGCTAAATACAGACTTCTTAAAGCAGAAAATGGTGAAAGCAACTATGCTATTTGTCCATTTATTGCCATTATATTTTAAAATTACACTGATCAGGTTTCACATTATTTAGCTATTAAACATCACAAATGTTCCTTGAACTAATATAAATGGAATACAAAGTATAAAGGCCTATTTCTGACTGCACTGCATTGCAAAGTGAATGTTCACTATTTAAATCAATTGTGGGATGGATGCCATGAAGCACTTACATTATAATTGTATTAATGGATAATATATAAACCTCAGGTATGTTTAAGCCAGAACAGACTGCATCTCTAAGTCAAAGAACATGTAGGTATGAAGAGATAGAGAAATGGATTTAGATTTAGAAAGACAGTGAAAGAGATTTAACCAACCCATACTGTACTTTCACACCTGTTCTGGATTTATATGCACATCACTTTACTTTATAGAAAATGCATTGTATCCGTAAATCCAACCCTTTCACATTGGAAAATCTGTCCCAACTCATTCCGTTCATTGCATGTGTCTCTTTCCTACTAAATCTTCCATCCCCAGCCGCCTGGGTCCGAGTGCTAATGGAATTTGAATTGTGTTGACTTGGGAGCGATGGGCAGAATTTACAGATTAGCTTTTCAAATTCATACAAAACACAGCATGTCTTTTGCAGACTGCTGTGTCTGGAGAGTGGAAAAAAAACCCAGTCCCTCTCTTTAAAACCATATGCTTCCATCCAATTCTGATCTGATGTACAAATCCACTGTACTTCAAGGAGCACCGTGTGTGCGTGTTTGAATTCTAGGAAAATGATTGTGTATTTATGCACCTTATTTGCTTAATCTGTGCATGTCAGAGTGCTTAGTGTGTGTGTGTGTGTGTGTGTGTGTACCTGCTTAACTATTCAGCACACAGCAGCACCTTATTTTTTCCTCACAATTCATCATTTGACAGAAAGAGGGGGAAGGGGGTCATGAACTCATTGGAGAATAAGTTGGAGGCTAGCATTACTGTCAGGATGAGGAAGGCTTCCATTAATTTGACGTTGAACCAATTCACTGGTGAGGGCATGGCAAAAAATGTCCATATACATGTGTGTGTGTGTGTGTTTTGGGGAGAAATGCAAACAGCGTGACACAATGATGAATGTTCTTCTGCGAGCATAGCTTTAACATTAATGGCTGTGTGTTAATGTTTGCGAGTGAACATGTGTCTATGCCGAACAGCTGCTCTTAGAGTAGACACAACGAGTGCTACAAATGTGAAGATGCATCAGTTTTATGGCTTCATGTTTATTAGCTTACTCCATTATTAAAATAATCTCTCTCGCGCAGCAGCTTTAGCAGATCTCATTTCCCAGCTCTATTGCAGATATATGAGACTCTGGGAGCGGAGTTAACTTTCATAATCACTATGGCAAAAAAAATTATATTGTGTATATAGTGGGTTTCCACCAGACAGTGCATTGCAGTAACAAATCCAACATTTATTGCTATTTCCATTCCCAAGTGAGTCGTACATATGGGGAAATAAGAAATAGCGCAGACCACTGATTGGCCAAACACAATTGTCACAAATTCCTCAGGAGTCCTGTTATTTTGGAAAAAAAAAAAAAAAGGAGGATAGAAAAGAAAAACACTAGGACTGCATCTCAAATTGCATACCACTGTAGAAAATATCAAGTCACCACCAGTGATGTCACTGCTTCCTTCAAATACTATTTAGGAATTTAGGATGCAGCCTAGCTAATTAAAATATCTGTTCTTCCTGACGATACAGCGCAGCAAGCTTCAGTAGTGTGTAATAACATTTTCAGCGAATACAGTGGAAAATCTGGAAAGTTCTGTTTAGTCACTGCTTTGTGTCTCTTCAGATACATTTCTCTCCCAAGTAAAAGATAAATCAAACCTTGAAGCTCCTTTGGTGCTACGCTTAGTTAAAACTAGCATCATGTGGGAAATGAACCTCCAAAGAACTCCTACTTCCTTGAGTACTGTTAGATGAAAGCAACCTGACACATTAACTAAAGCACAGTACCGATAGTTCTGGATTCGGATAAGGTCCTTGCAGTGTAATTTTGGCTTTCTATCCAACCCAGTCTCACAGAAAAAAATATTTGCATGCAACTTATCTGAACATCTGAGGGCTCCACAAATGACTGATGGTTTTAAAAGGGGTCTAAAAACGTACCTTTTTAAAAAGTGTTTTAATAGTTAGAGTTTAAATTTTTGTGCTAATCTCAGTTGGCAGCTGGTTTTAATTGCTGTATGTTATTATGACTCCTTCTGTAGCACTTTGAGATTTTCTTTAAAATGTAAAGTGCTTTATAAATAAAATGTATTATTATTATTATTATTATTATTATTATTATTATTATCTGCAGCACCTTCTGCATGTCGAATATCAACGCTCTGGTAGAAGCATATGTGCTGCATTGCAACATATCAAAGTTTCACTTGAATGAGATGTTCTGTATGAAATGTTCTGCACCAATGTATTTTAAAAAGCTAAACTCTACCACTGCGCTATTTGAATACGATCAATATATAATAAATTATTTACTTTTTTTTAAACATATTGAGTGTAACTCACTTCATGTGTAAAGTTTGTGCTTTTCATGAGATATGATGATATGATTAGACTTACCAGGCTCATGAAACTTCTCTTCTCTTGAAACCCAATCAGGCTTGCAAGTCACATGGTAACACAATACACTAATGCAGGTATTTTCAAAAGCTTTTAGACTATAAATCCTTTAAGCTTCTGAGAATCCAGAGATGTTCTGCATTTTGAAAATATCAGAGAAGAGGAGAAGTTTCATGAGCCTGGTAAGTCTAATCATATCTCGTGAAAAACACAAACTTTACGCATGAAGCGGGCAAAGCTCAGCAGGTTTCGAAAATATATATATATATATATATATATATATATATATATATATATATATATATATATATATATATATATATATATATATTATACATTGATCTTATACAAATAGTGTAGTGGTAAAGGTTAGCTTGGTTAAAATATGCTGGTGCAGGACGTCTCAAACGGCGCATACAAGTGAATATTTGATACGTTTCTATGCAGCATATGCTTGTGCCAGAACGCTGATATTTAACATATAGAAGGTGCTGCAAATACATTGCTGTGAGACTGTATTATTTATATCACAATTCTTGAATCTAATTGGTCAGAAGCTTTTCTTTTTTTCTATAACAGCAGCTCTGACAGTAGTTCCAACTGTAATTCAAACCACAGGTCTGTATTAATGCACTTGTTCTAATATGTTATTGTTTCTATAGTAACAGCTATTGTTAACCAACATGGGAAAATATTCAGATATGACAAGCTGCATCTTTTTTGTTTGTTTTATTAACTTTGAGAGGGAAGAAAAGACACTGGTGAAGAATTGACTATTTATAGCTGCTATAACATGAGTGAAACCAAGTGAACTACCTTGTTTCACAGATATTCCACAAGATTAAACATAACTATCAAAAGTATGATGTGTCATTCTTTCATAAATAACGAAATGTAATTGTTGGCAAATTGCTGTTGTATTAAGAGGAATAAAACTCTTCACTATACGCTATTATGGGAAAATAATCATTTGGAGTATTGTGTTTTATTTCTTACTTAATCACATTTTCATTAAGAATAGTTGGAAATTAAATTCATTTCAATTTTCAGCATGTTCTCATTGTAAGAAAATGTTTAATTTTTTCGCCACAAGCATTTTTGTCACTAATTTTGTTGCAGTCGATATGAGCTGGTCATGACTCAGTACCCCAAGTTCTGAATTTGGGTCCTTTTTGGGCTGGATCTCATCATCTACAAAACACTGTTCTCTCATTTTCCTTCTCCATCTCTATATTCCTACTCCCCCCCCTCTCCATCCACAGCTGTTTAGAAGTGCGGGATGAGATGAGCATTGACATGCCATATTCAGCAGAAAGGAGAAGAGTAGAAAAGCCAGCTCGAGGACGGCGTGGGGAGAGAATGAAAAGAGGGAGAACGAGATGAGGTGCTGGCTTTTCACAATGGCACAGTTTACTTGTCTGTGTCTTTCTGTGTGTATGCATGGGGGAAATATTTATTTGCTAATGTCATTAGGTATTAAATAGCCTAGGATGTCTGTAGGAGCGTAGTATCCTTCAAATGATTGAGGAGACACACACACACACACACACACACACACACAAAAACAGCACACTCACAGAGACACAGTATGATGTGACCGGACTCCTAACAGAGCCAGTATAATAGCCAGTCAGTGAGAGAGAGAGAGAGAGAGAGAGAGAGAGAGTTATAACATGACATAAAGTAGTAAGGCGACTTAACCAGGCGCACCTCCACCTCATTTCCCGAGTGTAAGCGAGAGAGAGGGATATATGAGGAGAAAAGGGTAAAGAGGGAGTGAGAAATATGGACAGAATGCTCACATGCTCTCAGTTCTCTTGGCGACTGAGCGAACCTAATAAAGCTTTTAGCTCGGATAATTAAGAGTCACCCATATGCAGAGCTCAATGCTCGATTTACCACTGCTCATTCTCTTCTTTCAATCCCTCTCTCTCTCCCTCTCCTCCATCTCCTCCATTCTTCCTAATCTGATTCTGAATCATTCACTGTGACCCTTTCTCTCCTCCCTGCTGAATAAATCCCTCGCTCCATCCCTCGTCTTTTTGGCTCTGCCCTTTGAGACAGTGCCATTTTTTGCACCATTCATACGGTTGCTGTCATTTCCTCTCTCCCCTTCTCTATCTCTCCCTCCTCCGTCTCTGTCTCATTCTGTCTATCTCCCTCCTCTCTCTTTCTCTCTTCCTTCTCTCTGCCTCTCTCCCCCTCCTTCTGTCTCTCACTCCCCCTCCTTCTCTCTCTCTTTCCCTTTTCTCTCCCACTCCTTGTTGCTCTTATTTCCTCGTCTGTCTCTCACGCTTCTTTTCTATCTCACTCATTCTGTCTCTCCCTCTTCCCTCTGCCTATCTCCCTTTCTCTCCACCTCCTTCTCTTTCTCTTTCTCTCTCTCTCTCTCCTTGTCTCTCTCCCTCATTCTTGTTCTCACCTCCTCTCTCTCTATATCTCTCTCCCTCCTTCTCAGTCTCTTATTCCTCCTTCTCTGTTTCTCTCATTTTCTCTCTCATTCTCCACCTCTATATTCCTACTCCCCCCCCATCCACAACTGTTTAGAAGTGCGGGATGAGATGAGCATTGACATGCCATATTCAGCAGAGAGGAGAAGAGTGGAAAAGCCAGTTCAAGGACGGCGTGGGGAGAGAATGAAAAGAGGGAGGAAAAGATGAGGTGCTGGCTTTTCATAATGGCACGGTATCAGTTGAGAGAGAGCAAGAACAAAAGAATATGACGGAGGATGGAAAGACAAGATCTGTGTGCGTCTTTGAAGCATGGAGCGTGCTTAAGGAGTTATGAGAAAACAGGTTTAAATAACGCATGAATTATGGATGTATACATCACAAATATGATAAATACATACATAAATATCCATACATGCATACAGCTTCTCTTCCTCTGCATACATTTTCACTGGACATTGATATAACGTCCATTAGAGATGGGAAAAATAACTGATTCTTAGATGTACTGCAATTCTCTTTTGAACTGCACTGATGCACCAAATCAGATTTTTATTAGGCTTATGTGTAAATGTTTTTATTAAATTGAAAAAATTGAATATTATGCATATGCCTTAAAGTATCCATCACTATAATGTTATATTGCCACAGACACAGCAAGCATTAACAGCAGGGCTACACTATTTGTTTTATTGCATAATCTACTAGGTTTGTCTCCCAAATGTTATGAGTCTAATGAGTCTAAATATGAAACATAAACAAGTATGCATCTTAGAGTCTGATGTTTCAGATTCATTTTTTACTTTTTTTTTTTACTCAGAAATGTTGATTTTACATTTCTTAAGCATGGACATCATCTTTATACCACAGTGCTGCTGAATTCTTGAGTCTGATTAGTAAGAATGTGTTTGTTTAATTTTCTATAGTGTAGCTCTGACACTAGCCTAATTGTATATAAATCAAATCACAGCTTAATAGTAATGGGTTCATCCGAATATGCTATCTTGTATGACAGAAGTTCGACACAAACTAAACCTAAAAATAAACAGATTAAACGTGTTGTTGTTTTTTAAAATGTATAATCATTGTTGTTGTTTTTTTTTTTTTAAAAAATCTCTATAAATCAAGATTTATAGATCTCTAAGATTTCTCTAAGGAGACGCTTAGGTAAATTTATGGAAGGAGTCTCCAGTGTCAGTGTTCTCTAAGAGTATGTTTTCTACCATTGGAAAGTATTCGCTCACTTATTACAGTCTTTCCTATTACAGCACATGTCTCCCTCATGTTTTATTCCTTTCTTAACATGTTGATACACAGTAAATCTGCATTCACACTAGCACTGGCACTTGCAGTTTGTAAGTGTTTACTGGAGACAGTTGCTTGGATTTTTCACATTACCATGTCAAACATAATTTACAGTTAAAAAGAGACACATAGATAAAGATTTTTAAGCCAGTAACTACTTATAGTTACTAGAATAACCTGCTGAACTATAAAAGAATATTCAAACAACATACACTATGTTGGCCAAACGTATGTGGACACCTGACCATCACATCCATATATGCTTTTTTAACATCCCATTCCAGATTTATTCCCCCCTTTTTGCTGTAATAAAAAGCTCCACTCTTCTGGGAAGGCCTTCCAATATTTTTGGAGTGTGGCTATGGGGATTTGTGTCCATTCAGCCACAAGAGCATTAGTTAGATCAGGCACTAATGTTGGGTGAGGAGGCCTGGGGTGCATAGACATACTATACAAATGTGTGCTTCCAAATTTGTGGCAACAGTTTGGAGAAGAACCACATATGGGTATGATGGTCAGATGTCCACAAACCTTTGGCCATATAGTGTAAAAAAGCACACCATAATATACGATTAGATTGCCATTTATCAAATTATCTTTGTAATTATTTCAAGCTCATTCAGTTACAGATTTATCTCAGGCTTTTAGAAGTCAGGATCCCTGGTTAAGTTTTGGGTAACACTACTAAGAGAACTGTTCATTTATTTACTAATAGAACTGTTCAATTGAGCATATTTGGCTGTACTGTATCATAATTGATGTCCTTTGTAATACAAATGACTAGTACATGTGTTGTGCAGCTCTTTTTAATCTAGCGAGTGATGCACTGTCACCCACTGCCTCACACAGTTCCTTTTGTTTTTCAAGGTCTTCTCTCTTTTCCGAGGCATTTTTTTTTTTTTTTACTAATCACTGAAGGAACAATTAATATTTAGCACTTTGAAAACTGAAGGACAATATGATTCATGTTATAAAACACATGTCCAAGTTGAAAAGTCAACTAAACATAACCTAGCTTTTAATCAACATTATAGATAGAATTCATGATAATATACTGCAAATACAATGGCATTGTTGAATGTCTAACTAACCCAATTATAATATGCTATGCTCTGAGAACACATTTCAGTGAATATAACTCTGACTGCATAGCCTGCTGCTTTGCTTCATTATTTTTCAATGAACTGTAACACTATACATACAACATGACAACATACATGATTTGGTGTTTGTGGCTGTAACTGTCATTTGCAGCTTTGCTGCATTTCGTTTTGTCCTAATTGCTATATATGTGTTTACTACATAGGATATAACCTAATTGCATTATAGAATCGATGTAGTGCTATATATGCGTTTTGAAATTTAGCCACAGAAAAACAGAAGCTGCAACAAGTGCATGATGGAAATTGTTATCTACTTTTAGGATGCACACTTTTTTTTTTAGACTACTGTTTATAAAATGGAGTCATCATTTATAAAGTAAAAATAAAGAGTGATGCATGATATGCATTTATTCAGAACCCAAATATACAGTATACACATGAGAGAAACTAGAAGGTTAGAGGAGGATGGCCAGAGTGGCTCATGCTGAGAAGTCTCTGGTGACTCAAATAAGCACTCTTTATAACTGTAGTGAGCAGAAAAACATCTCAAAATGCACCCAAGAACCACCATAGCTATGAAATTCTCAGGAGATCAGCCATTTCTGAAATATTCAAATCATCCCAACCATGCCACTGTCAAAGTCACTGAGATCACATTTCTCTGATGTATGATATCAATTTCATTTTTTTCAATTTTATTTGTATAGCGCTTTTAACAATGAACATTGTCTCAAAGCAGCTTTACAGAACATAAGAAACAGAAAAACATGCAAACAGTCCTAGATGTTAGACAAAATTATCCCTAGTGAGCAAGCCTGAGGCGACTGTGGCAAGGAAAAACTCCCTTAGATGATATGAAGAAGAAACCTTGAGAGGAACCAGACTCAAAAGGGAACCCATCCTCATTTGGGTGACACTGGAGAGTGTGATATGAACAATGTCCTTTCTGCATTTATGAATAGTCATGTAGAATTTTATGTGTATATTAATTTGTTGTCTTCCTCAAAGTCCACATAGGGTTGGCAGCGTTGCTTTGAATACCCAAATCCTCACGAGGCAGAGACCAGCTGGGGCTGGTCCATCTCTGGATGCCTCAGGATCCTCGCAGGGTGAACATTCTCGTGATACGAACATTAACTGAAGCTCTTGACCTGCATATGCATGATTTTATTCATTACGCTGCTGCCACATGATTGGCTGATTCCAGGAATGAGTATGTGTATAGGCGTTCCTATGAAAGTGTTGGGTGAGTGTATTTTTTACAGATGGACAGATGGATATCAAGTAACTTGTTAGAGCGACGAAAGCGAGCTGCATGCGGCTCCTCACTAAGTGCTCATGCACCAGTTATAAACAGACTGACACAGCTGAAAAAGTTTTCAAAGCACCCACCTATATCAACATTCAAATTCATTCATCTTCAGTAAGCACTTTATCCTGATCAGGGTCATACCAAATCTGACACTTCTCTGGGAACACTGGGCGTGATGCAGCAATACACCCTGTATGGGACACCAGTCAATTGCAGGGCACCGTGCAACATCAAATATCGATTTTTACCGCTTGAAATGCGTTGCATGACTACATTAAAGCACTTTATTCTACTGTGTGTGGTAATGATTGAGCTGTAGTCCTACTGCAGCAGTGCAAGCTCCTATTGAAATCCAACCCTTGTTAAAGTTCTAGCAATCCATCCATCCATTTTCTGTACCACTTATCCTACATATCCTACATACATTCTGTACCGATTATCCTCAGGGACATGCCAGGAGCCTGTCCCAGGGAACTTGGAGCTCAAGGCAGGGGACACTCTGGATGGGGTTGCAAACCCATTGCAGAGTTCTAACAATTAGGAGTGAAAATCGTCACTGAATTAACTCGTCACATTGAATTATCTCCTGATTATGTTCAGTGGTAATGCGTGTTTAGAATAAGTCAGTACATACATCTGAGCATTATATTTACTAAACTAGTGCAGGAACACACAGATATAAATTAGCCACTCCTGGCATGCTTGACAAGCGTCATCCATGCTGTGTGTAATTAAAAGTGTGAGCCTCAACACCCACCCCACCCATACAACACCCCCCTCCCCCCATCCTTGTCCCTTGCCTTGACCCTGAGCTTTAATCATGTCACTATTAAATTGAAAACAAGTTGCATCGTTTTGTCGGAATGGATTATGTTTTTTATTTTTACCTGGATGAAATATACTTTGAAAAGTTGTCAGTTTACCTGGGCATGGCATTAGGAGTGTGTCTCTCTATGGAACAAACCAGTGCCGGTTGGTGGTGATATTAGATCGGATGGCTAAAATTTAATACCTATCAATAGCTTGGCAATGAAACTCTTAGTGTTAACCAATACATTATCTCCCAAGGCCTCATTGATAACAATAATAATAATAATAATAATAATAATAATAATAATAATCTGTAAGTCGCTCTGTGTTTGTTAAATGCTGTAAATTTAAATAATATCGGGGTAAATTAATACACACACATACACAGACTTATAGGTAGACAGGAACCTGCAGTAGTGATTTATATATTTTTTTAATGTTTCAAATCTGTATTGCGAGTAATGCCATAACATTGATTAGACAATGTGCGCTTAGTCTATATATTTTGTTACATTTTCAGGAAAAAAAAAAAAGATAACAGAGTAAATAATCCACTTCTTTTGTGTTCACCTGTTCACCTACACCTGTGACTGAGTCTGTAACATGACTTCTGATGTAGCGGATATGTCACTGAAACGGGCTCAACCAAATGGAGATCAACTGTAGGGGGTGTGTCACTGATACGAGTAATACGAGCCATCCAGACCTCTCAATTTGATTTTGATAACGATTCCCGATGCCACAACATGAGCATGAATCAACTCTTTATGCATTGTGATGGATTTCTATAGCCATACAAATTTTTTTCAGTTTGACCACTTATCCATATTTGTGTGATATGTGATACTTGAGCTTGCTGCTCAGGTAAACTGATAACCACCCAAGTATATTTTGTCACATAAAATTTCATTTTTATTACAATGTACCTCATTTCCAATTTGGTGGTGACATGAACAAAGCTCAGGGTCAAGGTAAAGGGGAGTGAGAGAGGGAGATGGGAGGGGGGGGGAGCACATACATCTGCAATATGTGACCTGTTAAGTCTGAAGTAAGTGTGTTTAACCCCTTTGCTGGTGGCAGAGAGCAGACAAAGGCAATACAGGGAAGCTCCTGGTCTTTTCAGACAGATGCATTCAGCCAGCTGAGCTCCACTAATCACTAGCCTGACACAGAAACAGACACGCACACACACACACACACACACACACCAATAATCATGCTCCAATACCCATTCTCATCCCCAACCCCCTAGATTCCTCCCTCTTACTCAGGGTATAAAATCCACTTTGCACACAACACAACCACCCCCACCCCACCCCGACACACCAACACATCCTTATCTGAATTTCCCAAATCTTCCTTTTACTCTGCACACACACACACACACACCCTCTCTCGCACACACTGCTGCCTCTACCTCCTGCCTCTGTAAATGATGCGGTGACTGGAAATAAACAGGCAATTTAAGTGCTGGACACCTCACTGCTTTCTCTTCCTCCCTTCACCACACACACACAATGCACACCATCACACACTCGCCTCTCCCCGCTGCTTCTGTCACACTCTGTCACACACAGGTTGAGGGAGGGAGCAAGGTCAATGCCCTGCTAGCAGAATGTGTTCTCGCTGGGTTGTGCTTAAGCACAGCTGAAGATACACTCTGTGCGGCACTGCAGTGAATACACAATCACGCGCACACGTTGTGATCAATAAGACAGGTGTGTGCAGTCATTCTGCGATTTGGGCAGCTGAGGAAATGACGGGAGAGCTCTGTGTGGGTTTAAACGCCCTGACCACTTGTCATGATTAGCTTCTCATGATTATATATAGCATCTGTGGTGAATTTGCTACAGAATGCTAAATAAACAATGTTGGTCTCCTCAGTCCTCTCTCTCACACATTTCCTAATTTCTTTTTTTTCTGACCAGGACTATTTTGTGAGTTAATGACATCAGGTAGCCGAATGCATGGACCGTAATTAGCTCTATGTTTACATTAGCTACTGACTTTACCTCAGCCACTGAAGCTAAAGTGACTTCCACTCACTCATGATAGAAACTGTGTCTAGCTAGCATTTTTTTGCATTTGTATACACGATTCTTCATGTAGCAGTTTATTCATAGCGAATATGTGTTTAACAAGGTGCCTCTATCTGTATCTGACTCTGACAGTAATGATATGCATAAGACTGTATTTAATCCCGCTCACAGGGTTGTAATTTCTGTTTGTACCTACTTGCAATATATTCTAACAAAATTATTATTTTCTATTTTTTGAAATGCATACAAACTAATAACCTAGTTTAAACCACTGCAATCCTGACCAGGCAGTTACTAAGGACCTCCAAACTTTCATGTTAAATAATATGGTCTTTATTCGTCCTTCTCACTAGTACCTGCATGAGTGTAATAGCCTCCCGCTGGTGCTACTTCTTTGCATATTCCCATGGGATCATAGTCCTGATGCACACCTTTAGTCTCAACAAATTGCCCTGCACACCTTCCTGACAAGCTTTCTAGACAAAAGAAAGCGAACAGTGTACCTACTATTTGTATCTGTATTTGTTTAGACCACATCTGTTCAATATGAATAATGTGTTCATATTCAGTTACATCCCTAATAGTCAGCAGTTGCTTGTGTTTGTTAAAAGTTGCTAAAAGAATAAAAATGTGTAGAATGGCTGAAATGGGATGAGAAAACGGTAATCGTCCACAGTCGCCCTAAACCTCTAGACTTATTGCTGTGAAAAGTTGATCTCTGGTTAATTAGCCTGCAGCTACCACCATGCCATCAGTGCGAAAGGAGCAGCTAAATGTGAGGAAAGTAAAGCTCATTTTAAACCTGACGTGCTTGCAGTAGAGTGCTATTCTAATCAGAGTAGCTATTTAAAGCAGCTGGAAATGGCAAAGCGGAAATCAAGTATGCTCAAACTACAATCTTATCTTATTTTCCCTGCTTGCCATAAGCACTGTGCCACCAGAAATATGTACAAAATAAACCACATTTTTGACTCATTTCTTTTGTACAAAAAAGAAAGAAAGTAAGTTGTAGAAGTTATGAAATTATCTACTTCGTAATCCTACTTTCTTTTCTAGCACCATGAGTTCTTCGCCAGAATGTTGCCAGGAGGACGTCACTGCCAATCATTGTGTATTGTGAAACGGCCATTAAGTTTTTCTGTTGTCATGTTTAAATTGTAAGTAAGGTCATACTGTATATTTCCTGAAGCTACCATTGGTACATGCTTATTTAGTGACTGATCCCAAGGATTGCAAAGATTTTATAACATAGTTACCCCTTTTCCACTCACATAGCGCCATTCATTGAACCAGTGGCCCTTATAAAGGGCTTTTTAAGAACTGTACCATTACATCATCATTTAAGTGTTTCCCAATGCATATTTCCCACTGATATTACTTTCCAAAGTCCAAATCCTTTAGCGTCTATAGGACAGACAACAATTACAAGCAACTGATACATTTTTCATTTTTTTCAAAGGAAACATACAATTAAACCTAGCATTAGCATTAGCAATGCAGCTCCTGTTTAGTTTGTTACTAAAATGGTTGATTTCTCCTTGGTTAACTGATTTAAAGTGACAATATTCAATTTAGCTAATTTTGTAATAATAATAATCTTCAACCCCCCTGCAATGTTCATTTCTGATTTAATATTGGTCTTGAAAATAATTGCTAAAGTTGTTGTCATGGTGACAAAATCATGACACTCCGAAGCCCTTGGCATCAACGGTTCTTGGTTCCAGATCAGTAGCATTTTGATGCTGGAACCAAAAGTGATTTTGCTCATTTGTGGTGGAAAAGTGTGGAACAGTTACAGGTTAGCTCCTACTCTGAACTCTTGACAACAGTGACAAAAATAAGCCACTAGTTAGTCCATTCAAATTCATTTTTGTGCTTGGAGTAATATTACTCCCTGTTCTGTGTGTGAGATATCCTCTCAGATCAGTCTCTTAAAGTCAGTTCTGTTCACAGGCACAGGAGATGAATAGGGGATAGTTGGAGACCCTTTGTGTGTGGGTGTGTGAGCGTGTGTTGGAGTGAATAATAAATAGACTCTAATGATTTTAATGTGCATTCATGTTGACACATCCCACAGGCTTTGTACCACTTGAGCCACTGTTCAGCCCTGCACAGGCTTACTTCTCTTGCATCTTCCCTTCCATGTATTCTCTTCATGTGTGTGTTGCCCTACAACAACTTTCTCCAACAACATTGCCCCAGTGCACATGCATGTTCCTCCAACAAAATTACAGCTGTACCCCCAACAGCGGTCCCCTAAAACCCAAATATCTCAAACAACATTCCCCAAAGGTTCCAAAAAGCATACCCAATCTCACAATTTCCCTAATAACAATCCCCAAGATTACCTACAGTGTCCCCAATAACACCCCCTAACATCTCTCACATTCTATCAATCTATAACATTCTCCCAACTACAGTAAATACCCCAACAACATTTCCAAACATCACTTTAATATCTCCAAAGGCCCCCAATAACATTTCCACAACAGCCTTGGCCAATATACCCAAAACGCATCCAGTGTCCCCAGCATTATTTCCCTTCAGTCCCCAAAAAATTCAATATCACCCCTGTGTAAACACTAAAATTCCCCCACCTTTACCATAATATTCACCAACATTTGTAATAACACTTCCACAGCATTTCTGCAAGACAATCCCTTGTCCCCAGCAACATTCCACCAATGTCACCGACTGTTCCTGAAATGTCCCCAATAACATCCCCTAATCTTCCTAGCAACATCCCTTAACATCCCTTTAATGTCCCCACTTCTTCACAATATTCTCCAGCATTATCCCAACATCACAAAACCTTCTTCCCAGTGTCCTCCACAACATCAACCCAGTGTGTCAAAAACTTTCCCCACAACACCCCTGCAACATGCCCCTATGTCCCAAACAACATTCCCCAGAGCTCTTGTAATATATTTCCCACAAAGAATCACTCGACATCCTGGCAATGTTTTTAAAATTCTTGTAACATCCCTGGAACACCTCCAGCATCTGTGCAACATCTTCCAAATACTAAAAAAAAAAAAAAATTCCCACTTCAAAGTCAGCAACAATGGACCTCTCAAACTCTATAGTACATTCCCCCAGTGCCCCTGCATCTTTCACCCCCAAAGTCTCCAATAACATTCCCTAAACAACTTGTGCAACGTCTGCACAATGTGCCTGTAACTTTCCCCCCAGCATCTAAACAACATCTGGATAGAGCAGATCCAATTTGCTCTTTTTATCCCCAAACAGCAGGAGCAACTGGACTGTGTCCATCTCCATATGGCAGCCTTTGACTTATGAACCCCTATTAAAAAGACCCTTTGTCTTTTACACTTAACAAAATTGAATTTCACGTTAAATAGATGCAGGTTGTGGGAAGCTATTAAAGCAATGTGAGGAGAAAACAACTTTAAATATTGGATTGCCATATGCCTTAAAATTCAAAGTTCGAATGAACCCACAAAGTGAAAAAAAGAGTAAAGTATTGTCAGTTCACATTATTGTGTTTTGATTGTTATGTGTTGTTTGGCTTTGAAAGCCTCTTGGCTTAACATCTAGTTTTGAGAAGTGAATACTTTAAAGTCATACCTTGTGCTAAGGTGCTGATTAGTGTCCTAAGCAAAGCAATGAGCAAAGGGTCTGTTTACTAAAGGTAAACAAACTAATTATATGAGAAAAAAGAAACAACACCTGCATTTGTACTCCATGCCGTTACTATTCCTATCACATCTTATGCCAATGGAGGCAGTTTGCCATCTGCATTGTCATTACTGTTATTATCTTGTTTGCACTGGCTAGAGGGGAGGAGACATTAACTAACAACAGGTACTTCCCAATTCCAATTTCATTCATACAGTCTATCTGCAGGTATCAGAAAGTTCCATTTAATGCCTTTTAAGACCTTTTTAATACCACTTGCTATAGTGTTATATATCAGAGCTCTACACGTGAACGCAAGATCCGGTCGTGATGGGTGACGATACACCACATCACCACCAACAGACCTGGTATCAAGAGCTTTTCAAAAAAAGAAAATAATAATAATAATAAAATAAATAATAATAATAATAATAATAATAATTTGTGTAATACCCATTGTGCTTAGTTTAAATGATTTCCTGTAGACTGCACAGTAGGTTTCTATCATCAACAGCACAGAGCCACATCTGAACATTTTGCACTTCCAGCTATTATACTGAAATGTTGTGAAAATATTCTTTGTGAATATCTTCCTCTGTTTACAGCTAATAGGTGCAATATTATTTTTAGATATCTTGTTATTTAGCTATACTTCCATGTCTTAAGCTAAAAATAGGCATGTGTACAATCTCTCCAGAGCTCCAGGGAGCTCAAGAAGTCTGAAGACATTCGAAAGTAATCTAAAGTTGAAGACTAACTAATCTAAAGTTGAAGTGATGCATGCCAGTGTTTTTCCTAGCTAATGGAATTAAATTAAAAACAATTTTTGTTGGAGAAATTGAAAGATAATTATAGTCATGCTGATATCCAGCATGTGTGATATAGCTTATGTTGATTTTTTTCCCCCCATCAAAATCAACTGGTAATGATTTGTATAAGTATCAGATTTAAGTAAGGAATAACACACAACTGAACATGCTTCAGATTCATGCTTCATCCTTCGACTGAACATGCTTCGCTTGGCTTCCGCCTCGTGCCACATCACACACACCCCCATGGCGTGCATTGTTTTTGTATAACGGCACAGTTTGGAGTGTGTTATTCTGCTTATACCACAGCGATTAGATGATTACAATGTTTAATTTATTAATGAATGACACATTAATGGTTTATAGTTAGATTTACATCTGAGAGACATGTTAGTTCCTGTTCTCACTTACGTTATAGCCACGATAAACAATCATTCCTTCACCAGCCTCTCTCTCTCTTTCACACATACACACACAAAATGCGCAGCCTATCATTTTACCCAGAAAACGGAGGAAACAGAAAGTGGTACCATGACCAAGAGTGCTTATAACTGAGACTTTTTCCATAAATGGTAAATAAATGTCTCGTAATAAGAATCTTCAAAAACATCAACGATTATAAGAATTACTTTATTAAACAAGAACCTGTTTTTAAATCAGTTTATTAGTCTTAGATTATGTAGAGCGTCCGTCATCCAAGTCTCTGTGTATGAGCTGTTACTATAAAAACAATCTTAGAACGAGCGTGTTAATATTAATGTTCATGTTACAGCCGAAACTACCTGTGCTGTTATAAGAAAATAATGCGCACCTTCTGACCGATCAGTTTCGAGCATTCAACCACGCTGTGGTATAAACACATAATATCCAATTTCAATCAAACAATTTTAGTTAAATTACTAAAGTATAGATCAAAATATTTAAGAATACCGCTGTAGATAATGTGTTAGATTTCAGTGCTTTAACAAGTGTTGTCAAATTAGAGACTTTGTTGCTAGACTTGATAACATTTTAGACCACTTTAACTTTATTATAAAAAAAAAAAAAAAAAACCTAGCGACTTTTTGAAGCAGATGTTAGCAACTGTCCGGAACTCACTGGCTTGCTTTTCCGGCTGTCCAGCTCAAGTTGAGAGCAGGTTCTGTGGACTCTGACTGAGTTGCGCTTGCGACACCCAGTCACTGATCAGCATTATTCCCAACGTCCAATCTCTGATCACCATAGTTTGTCCCACCCTTGCACTTGCACCCTTGTTCTTTATTTTAAACTCTTTCCTGGCTATGTTTACAAGTAATCAAAGCAAGTTATTCCATGCGTAACCATTTCCTTCACGTCTATCTCATGACTACTCACTACCATTGGGTTTTTTGGTCTGTATTCTTGACAGAAGATATAGTATTTTGTAAATGTGTAAAAGGTAAATTTTTGGTGCTGTGGTCAAATGAGAAATAATTTACAAATTATTGTATTGTATCCCTGATAATAATGACAAAAAAAAGATGGAAAAAATATTATGAGGCACTTCTGCAGTAACACATTTTCCCAAGCTGTTTCGGATAACAAGCTATATTTTTATAATTCCTAAATGTGCAAGAGTTGCTGTTTCACTTTTACTGTGACATTAGACCTAGGGTACACGGTGTGTTCTTTTTACAGTGTGTGTGTATGTGTGTGCGCCGATATTTCCACTGCATGTGAACGCTCTGGAGTAAAACCCTGACTCATTGATCATTTCACATAAATCACAGACCCCACTTGCTCATGACAGAGTGTGTGTGTGTGTGTGTGTGTGTGTGTGTGTGTGTGTGTGTGTGTGTGTGTGTGTGTGTGTCTGTGTGTGTGTGTGCAAGTCCTACCTCTCACTTCTGTATACCTCACCTGCATCTGATCCAGTCTCCACGGCTATGGGCGCTGTCCTCGGTTTAATTTCCTTTGCCACCTCTCTCCTCTCCCTCTCTCTGTCTTTCAGTTCATCTCTCCCTCTCTCTGCCTTTGTTGTTGTCAATGCGATCTGCTAATGTAATCCCATTATGTCCAGCCCTTGTATCTTATCGCATTACGTTGAGCCACCGTGGCCATGTGTGTGCCTCGTAATGCGGTTCATTTGATAAAAACAGATTGATTAGTGTGCATGATTGATCGACTCATTGATGGATTTCAGCCTAGATAGTAGGACAGATAACAATTAAGATTTAGGCAAAAACAAAAAGGCAAAAACAAAAAAACAAACCAGAACACTCTGCTGCATTCATGAGCTAAGGTATATTTGGAATTATCCACTGATGTGTATTATAAACATTAGACTTGTAGTTGTGCCATGGTGTGTGTTTTGACCATCGACCCTTGAAGGATTAAAACGCATTTCCATTAAATCCATTAACTTTTCCATGCCATTAAAGTTCCTTAAACAACAGAGCGGGCTACAAATTTCCAATGTATAATTGAGGCTATTATTTTTCCTCAGAAGTAGTTTACTAGCTGTCTTTTTTTAAGGTCATGCAAACCAAACACTTTATTATACACTGCTAGTGCACTTACAAATGTCCCAGAAGGGAGTTATAACTTCACTTATAGATTAAACCTTTTAACCATCCATATAGAGGCGAACCAAATTGTGATTTATGTCTTAAAATGTCCATGTGGTTTATTTTAAGTGGAGGCGACAAGGACAGCTTTGAAAGCAATAGATGTTGAATGTAGCAGTGCTTATTAGAATTTAGTAGCTGTACATTTTAAAGAATCATACCGTAATGTAAAGTTTTTGTTATTTTATATATATATATATATATATATATATAATTTAATATAATTTATATTTATATATATACTGTTCTTTAATTAATAAAAAAAATTGTTGGGAAATTGCTGTGGTAGGAAAGGAATAAAACATTTGTTGTGAAAGTTATTGGAAATAATCCACTTCGGCATGTTAACAGTAACTCAGATATTTGACACCACTCCATCATTGATTATTTTTCTACAGCAGCATGCCCGGTCGTGTTTTTTTTTCATGCATATTGCTTGCAGTCCTTTTCCAACACTCGCTTGCTTGGTTGCAATGTTATTTTTCGATAACTTGGTTATCATGCCACGAAAGTGCTAAAGCATAAGAACCTCAATTTCCATACGCTTGAAATAGATTGCATCCTACCAGTGTATCAGCATTTACAAGACATGAACTGGGTAACACAGTTATTTATTCCACTATAAGTGCTGTATCACAGGCTACAAAAATCTGGCATGGCATGATGCTTGTAGGAAATAAGAGATATCCTGATTTTCTTGATTGTTAATTCATTTAGGAGAAAATGTGCTCTCATTCATAAACTAACCCTGTGGCTCTCTTGGCAGTTGAGTGATTATGTGGAACTGTGTGTGTGTGTGTACATTTTGTTATTATGAAGCCTGTCACTGCCTCAAGTGGAGCCCTGATACCCTGGCGTATGCTAATCCAATCAAGATTGTTTATCATTAATTAGTGGTGATGACTAAAAATAGCAGAGGCAGTGATAGTGGTCTGATAAGCAGCGCAGGTTTACAGGGACACGCGGCATCTCATGACTCGAACACTCCACAGCCTGCAGCAAAAAACAAGCTCAGTGCAGTACTTCGTTTTTGTTGCATTCTATTGTCCTCAGTTGTCCTTGTACATTCCCCCTGCTCAGAAGTTTGCTTAGCTAGGGCCAAATCTTAGAATTACCTGCAATAAACTGCTCTCAGATCACAATAAAGCATCTAGTAGCACCCTCAAAATCCACCAGCTTTGTCAGTTCGGGCTTTATCTTCATTTCCCACGTTCTCGTGCTTTAATCTTAGTGTGAGTGTGAGTTTGCTGTGTGCTGAAATGCGGACTGTAGGACAACCGCTGCCTCTGCACTATAAACAAGGATTACACACAGCCATAAGGTGTGTGTGTGTGTGTGTGTGGGTAGGGACTGAATTTATACAATTTATAGGTCATTCATCTTCAGTAACCACTTTATCCTGAGCAGCATCATCGTGGATCTGGAGCCTATCCCAGGATCACTGGCGCAAGCTGGATGTGACGCTATGGGACGCTCACACATTCACACACTCATCCACACCCACTGTGCCACCATACTGCCCATGTATAGGTCAGCATAATTCAAAAAGGTGGAAGTTAAAGGTGCTTAAAGTCACCCAAAAAACTGTTCTGCACACACATGGTTCTACAGCACCCTGGAGAGTCAGGGTGACACCAGTCTGTTTCTGGGACCATTTAGTCTATAATTTTGCTTCCGTAAGCAAGGGGGAAAAAAATAATATGCAGAATGAGAGACTGTAGAAATTGGTCGCCATTTAGCTAGCTATCAAGCAAGATAATCGTTACCAACTTATAAACATTGCAACTAAATATAAAAATAATTAGAAATTGTTAACATTGTGTTTTCATTAGTCTTGCCAAAAAAACAACTACATCATGGAGGTGGGATTAAATTATTATTATTATTGGTATATAAAAGAAAAACATCCAAATAATCCAACTGCAATTGCAAAACCGTCACCTTTTACATTTAGCTTGTGATTAGCTTACATCACATTAATATTAATGACTTACCAGGGACCCAGAAAGGTCTGACCTTCTTGTTCGGCCTACCCTACAGCCACTGTTTTACCAAAATGTCACTAATCACTGGAAAATGAACAGACATTTCAATACAGCATTTACCGTCATCAAGAAAGCAACCATATCTATTTAATACACCAATCAGGAACATCCCAAAACCAATACACCCCTTGCTTTGGTAAACTGGAAGAGGACAGGTAATCAATTAACTAATATAAAGCGCCTTAGTAAGGTGTCAGGCCACCACTTCATTGCACCTTGGCACAGGTTCTGCAAATCTCTACAACTGTACTGGAGAGATGAACAGCATTCTTCCAAAAGACATTCTCTCAACTGGTGTTCTGATGTAGTGGTTAAGAGTGCTAACACAACGTTCCAATCTCCCATAGGTGTTCAACTGGCTGAAGATCTGGTGACTGTGAAAACCGTAGCATATGTTTTACAATATTTTCATCCTTACCAAACTATTCAGTGAGCTCTCGTGCCCTACGGATGAGTTTGGTGAACTGGCTAGCAGACTGCTATTCAGTCCGAAAATCCTGCACATGCTATTTATATACAGCAATCTTGTCAATTCTATTACACCAGACAAGAATACGCACAGGAAATGGTGCAAAATCCTCAAGTAACATCTTCAAGGCCATTTATGAAGCCGCACAAGCTAGAGAGACTGGCTTGTTAACTGATGGTGTAGTCTCTACAATAGTAAAGATGCAAGTCTGGAGATATCACAAATACTGTATTGTTACAATGAGCCAATGATTAGCGTTCAATGTAATTATTTAGTGCAGCAAAGGTTACAAATGAAGAAACAAATCTGTTGGTTGGGGCATAAAGCGTGGCCATAAGATATATAATCTGTGCAGTTTTATAAGGAAATGAGCTGTAAGTTTTACTGAGCGTCTTGCAGAACCAGCCACAGCTCTTCCGGAGGCTTTGACTGTCACACTTGCTTCTTATTTTTGCAGCAAAACACAGCAGCCTTCATTATGTTTTTTTTTTTTTTGTCTGAAAAGTGTCTCTTATGTAATCTGCTGCTTTCTTTACTGACATATAAACATTTTTCTGTAACATTTAATTTTATGCTGGAAAGCTAATGTTTGGAAATCTAAAAGGTTTTTGTACTGAATCAATAAAATGTAGAAGTTGCTGCTAAAGCGAAATGTGTCATAAAGTGAAATGTGATTACATTTTCATACACCTTGCAATTTGTAAATTCTAACAACTTACTTCAACAATGACACTTAATCTGTCATTTTTGTTACATTATTTGAGTATCTGCAATGGGTTACTCTGCAGACTGTGTAATGGTGGACATTACAAATTATAAATAAGCCTAGTACAGTATGTGGAAAAATTGTATGTTTGTGTGTGTGTGTGTCCATAATATTTTGCATAACTGCAAAGCCAGAATCTCGCCTGAAGCTTTTTTCTCTTTCTCACACACACTGATATTAAATGAAATCAGTCAAACAAAACAAAAACAGGACAGAGACAGTGAAGCATATCTGACGTTATGCCTCAGGACTTTACATTTGTGACATGATCTAATAATTTCATTTTCCCACCAATATTAGAAAACCTAACATTTTATGCAAATGATATGGAAACAAATTATTAGGAGTCAGAGACAGAGCTATGGTTCAACGCAGTTCTGCATCTTTATATATGCTATATTTATAGAATTGTCTCACACTTTTAAATGCGTAACAATTCAAAGGACTTAACTGTTATGAAGTTAGGAAGATTATAGTTAGGGTTCGTGTTGAGTTGTGTGTGTGTACCTGACTTCTTTTTGTTGATTTAAAAAAAATCTATGTGCATATTGAAGTCCCATTTTTAAACTAATTATATACAGGATATTTTTCAGAAAATGCTATAATTATAACTGCCAATGTACTTATTGCTTTATGTGACCCAAAAGGCCTCCCTTTACTGCTTGAAATTGCACCATTTTAAATGACAACCTATGACGGTTTTATTGAAATGTTATTGGTTCAGTGTTTAGGCATTTTTTTCCCAAGCTCATTTCCTTGTCTCATTTAAAAACGCCTTAGTCCCATAGAGACTTGCTTCAAATTTGTTTTTTTACAGATTTGACATGCAGATCACTGTTTTATCTCATTTCCATTTTTGTTCCTCCTGAGACCAGCCTGACGAATGGAGGCAGTATGTTACAACAGCTCTGAACCACTGCAAATTTAATAGATGTTTGTGTAAGGACCACATGGGCTTCAGCATTAGGTTTTAGTGCTCCTCACGAAAGATTTCTTGCATAAAGGCTATAAAAATCATAAAATACACACACAATCTGTGTACCTAAGGGAGCTGCTGGCTTTTAACTGTCCTGCATAGTTGTATTTTGCGTTATTTCAGAAAAATCTTTGTCTGTTTCTTATTTTTCAGAAAAAATAAACACAATTTCAACAAATTATTTCTCTCAGCAGTTGCACAGCAATTATAAGGAATTAGGAACTACAGCCTTGTGCCAGATCTGGTCTGTAAAAGAGTTGACTTCAAGTCCTAGCTATTCAAAAACAGTGACGTGGGTGCGCTTCAAACATCACAGACTTGGGATGCTGCGTTATTTCTGCCTGCCAACAGACAATTATAAAATCAATTTTGCATCAAAATGTACAACAGATTTTATGTATGATTTATATCAATGCTGAAATGAGCAATCTGAAGATTCATCAAGTGTAAAGGGGGAAATATTGGTGCCTGAAGAAAGAAAAACACCACAAACAAATGAGGTACTGAGGCTGGGCCATCCTCATGTCTAAAGAGCAGAGGAAATTCTGAACTGCCCATGCAGTTTCTGGATATTCTTTTATTGGTCCCACAGGGCAGTGCAGACAAATCACTTTTCAATGCATTTAGCAAGAAAAAAAAAAAAAAAAAGAACAGCCTTAAAAGCTCAGGGCTAACACTATTGTGAATTTGTTTCAAATATGTTTACTTCATCTGACAAAATGGTCTCTCAGCTGACAATTCACAAGAAACCAGCTCGTATGAATGGCTAAGGTTAGTCCCTTTCTTTTACTGTAGGTTGTTGTTGTTCTTTCGGCTGCTCCTGTTAGGGGTCGCCAAAGCAGATCACTGGTCCACATATTTGATTTGGCACACAGTTTCCTGACGCAATTCTATCCAGGCCTGGGGCCTGCACTGGGAGTGCACTGTGGTTCCCTGGCCAGGAATCGAACCTGGGCTGCAGCAGTGAGAGCGCCATGGCCTAACCAATAGTCCTCCAGGGATCGTTTTTTTTACTGTATGTAAATCAACCAAATTGATTTTGCTAGTTACAGTACCAAGGGGTGGACAAATCAGTAGCCCTGGGCATCTGCTACAAACAGATTTCATGTCCGGGCTATTATTCTTTTTATTCCCAGTTGCATAGCGGACAAAAAAGGTTCAATAACCAGAGAAAGAAAAGAAAAACACTTCCTACTGACTTTTGCAAAACAGTAAACATTTTCATTTGGTGTATATGCTTAAACCTAATGTGCCTCACAATGGTGTGACGCCTTGATGATGTGTGAATTAAACCACCTGCTGCACTACACAGGATCTGACTGTCATTTGAACAATTTGTACTAGGCAGATAAATAAGCATGCACGGATGACAAACGATTTTCAGAATAAGGAACATGCAGGTTTATGGAACTGAGCAAAATTAAGTACAGCGTAAAGTTACCAAACTCTCCTGCTAGTACAACATAAAGTAACCTCATGGTTAAAAATATATAGAGAAAATGAAGCTAGCCAAGCTCAAATAATATTTTTACATGCTGTTTTTTCTTTTTTTTGTCAAGGGCACAAAAACAAAGTGCCAGCTCAAAAACTTTAGGAAAGGACTATGGCTACAGAGTTGTCCCCTTCCCAGGAATTCATATGTTGTTGTTGTTCTTGCATCTGCTCCCATTGGGGTCACCACAGAAGATCATTGGGCTGCATATATTTGATTTGGCGCAGTATTTATGCCAGATGCCCTTCCTGACACAACCCTCCCCAATTTTATCCGGGCTTGGGACTGAGACTTGCACACTGTCGTGTGGGGTGGTTCCCCATCTGGGAATCGAACCTGTGCCATGGCAGTGAGAGCGCCGCAGACTAACCACTAGCCCTCCAGGGACCCTCTTCCTGGGAATTCATATACACCATTCAAATTTCTTAGTCTGTATTAATGCACTTAATTAGCTAACTAGCTTGATTTACATTATTATTTTACATTAGCCACCACTTTTTACACTAGGCAATTAAGTTTCTGAGTAATGAAAATATAGGATTGGGCAGCACATTGGAACGTCCTCTTTCCCCGTAGGCTAGGTAATAAAATGATCATTTATCATCCATGATCATCCACCTCTGAATGCCTACTAATTTTTTATCAGACTTGTTGAGATATGAGCTTGTATTGTGTTACTCATGGTAAAAGGTGAACAAATTAGTCCAACTGTCACATGGTAAGAGGATGCCAGAAGGTCCAAGTTTTTAATTGAGGCACATTTCTTGTGGATATAGGGAAAAAAACACCTCAATCAAGGGATAAACTGTGGACGTTTGGTTACATTTCATCATTTCCATTCATCTTTTCTAGTTAGACATTAGGATCTGCTGCATATTTTTGTGGTATGATAGTGATAATTTATAGCCTGGCAGCCAATTAATAAAATAAATTGAGGCACATTTGCAAAGATGTCAAATTGATTTGATCATCATGACAAGAACTATTCATCACATCAACTTCAATATATTTTCTGCATATTACACTAGTATTAGATGTTTATTTGAATGTTGAAGCTTTTCATTTGTATCTTACGCTACTAGCCTTAAAAAATATTATCTTGTTTTTTCTGCATTTTATCTGTAGTCTGCATTTTCTAGCCCCAGTTTTTTGGGCTTAAAGGTCCATAGTGTAGGATGTAGGTTCTACAACACTTAAATGGTAAAACATGCCCAGTATGTAGTATGCATATACATATAGTTGGAACCATAACTATGTCCTGTATTCCCTCACTCGGCCCAGGTCATGGTTCCCAGCATGACGTGTGCTGCTTTCATGTCATTTTGTTTTGGATTTATTTGTACATTTCCATGTGCATTTGTTTCTCTTCTAGTCCTGTATCCACCCTAGTCCTCTCATCGCTGTGTTCACCTGTTCTGTGCCCCTTGATTAGTTTGTTGTTGATGAGTTCTATTTATACCCTGATTTTTCTTTGTCTCATTATGAAGACTAGTCAGTTGTATTTGTGCATTTCTGAGCCTTATTTCCTGTGTTCTCTTCCATGTTCCATGTACAGGCCCTTTTGTTACCCTTTTTACGATTATTGATATGCCTGTGATTACCTCTGACCTCTGCTTTGAACTATGATTACGATTCCTGGCTTGCACCTATTTTACTGATTTAACGCACATGTGTCCTGCCTCAACAACCTGCAAAAAAAAACAGTGTTTTACTGTAATTAAGGGACTTTAATAAAATATTATGTATACTATAATATGGTCATATAATGGAAAAGAGACAAATAATTAATTATGTATGACAATTAATCATCGAACTCCATGATCGTGACAGAGCAATTATCAAGTAGTCCTAATCCACTGGGTGTGGTTTAGGATGTGTGCGTGTGTATGTGTTTTCATGCATGCTTAATGGTTTTCCGAGTTCCAACATCTGTAGCGTTTCACAGTTTTACATCCAAATCCAATGTTACAATCCGGTTTCTCAATATGCCAAAGCTTTGCCCACTGCTGCTATGATCCGCTATGCTCCATTTGCCAAGGAAAAAGTGTGAGATGTGTGTGTGTGTTTTGTGTGTGTGTGTGATAGAGAAAGAGAGAGAGAGAGCGAGAGAGAGAGAGAGAGAGCGAATTGGACTGCAAGCCTTTGCATGATCTTGGCACTGCTTCACAAAGTACTGTAATTTTGAAATATCCATATAATACAAATGTACTATCTATGAAATAAGGCATAACGTATAAAAATGTTAATGATACCATCTGATCTGTTGATTAAAAATGACTCCAAATCACATTTTCATCATTGTAATTCTGGCATTAATGGCCAAGTTCATATTGAGACATGCACAATATGTTACATGATCAGTGTGTGTCAGGTCAAGCGTGCACACGTCTTAGGTGTGTATTTAATCGCTGACGTGGGTCTTTCCTGCACTGGCATGGCCACTGTGCCCTACCGACTGCCGGCTGTCACAGAGAGGTAGGAAAGGAAGGATGTGGACAGAAAAGAAAAAAAGAGGGGTGTGAATGTGAGTACACACACCCTAAGGTCTATCTCCTCTCTCGTTTTTCCCTAATGATACAAGCAACATGGCCACCCAGGAGAAACTGGCAATGAAAAAGGACAGAGATTTTGGTGTTGGGAGGGGGGATGCTTTGGGGAAGATGGGAAACGAGAGAGAGAGAGGCGGGGGAGACCCAACATCTACAAGATTGAGAGGGAGATTTATTTCATGTCCTACTGTCCTCGATATAAACCCACAGGAGAGATTTTTTTTTTACTCGAACTGAAAAACTTCCAGGATTTTCTCAGCAACTTCTTATTGAAATCTGACAGATAGAGAGTGCATCCAGTACCCTGCTTAATTTCTGTGCAATTATTTCAGAAAATGTGATATATCCATGGGCTGCTTCTCAGTAGTTTTTCCTCATTATCTTACCACATACCTTGTTTCATTCTGTATTATTATTTTGTCATTTCATTTATTTGAATTCCTAATGATAGTTTTATTACGTTGTGTATGCCAATAAAGCTTCACTGTTATTAACATGACAAAGAATGACAAACAGCCAGAGAAATTATGATGATTTTGATGCTAAAATGATAGGGAGAGAGATAGAGAACAACAGAGATGAATGGAGGAAGAGAATCAAATCTAAATATTGAGAATTAGGACATGTCCTATATGTACACAGCGGTGTTTAACATTCACAGACACACTATGATAGGAGCTAATTAAGCCTGAATCTTTAGCCATTCCTTTAGCTACAATTAGGGAAGGCCATTGACGGACTATTTAAACATTCTTTATTTGCCATTAATATTGACGGCAAAAGATAAGGGCAGTAATCAGTTAGCTCAGATTTATTGGACACAGTCTTGGTGCTTTGTTTAAAAGTAAACCCAATAAATGAATAAAGACACTGGCTATTGTTTCATTTCAAAGCGACCTAAATGTTTAAAGCACATATGCAACATACAGTCTTAACCACTAGATACAACAAAGAAGAAGGGTTTATATACAGAGTTTATGGGTGTATGGGGAGCAAACAAGAGGCTGATACAGGGTTAAGACGTGAGGGAATGATTTCGTCATGTGCACTCATGATACATGTGTTCAGAGTGTGTCTGTGATGCTGGAGCTGAAAACATGATGCAGTCTTCTGGGAAGAGAACCAAGGGGACACAAGGAAAAAAGGACAAATGTAGGGAAAGAACAACAAGCTGGAGTTCCATCAGAGGAGAAACCATTAAACACAAGCAGAGAGAGAGAGAGAGAGAGAGAGAGTGCGAGAGAGAGAGAGTAATATAAAGCATGGCATTATGAAAACTAAAACCATCAACCTATACCTCATAAATTCTCACATACTGTGGCGTGCAATTAAGGTCCAGCAGAAGCCGGTGCAGATGCCCTTACAGCACTGCTGTTCAAAGACATCATTTGAATAAAAATTCATAATTAAACCATGCCAGAAAATTCAAAAGCTAGCATCCAGTTCTGTTAATCTAAAGTGAAAAGATGCTTTCGTGCATAAAACATGTAAAATTAACAGGTAAAAGATCCCACTGTTCTCACATGCTGCATTACAATTTTCAACCTGTTATTACCATTGATGCCGTTAACTTTTATGTTGAATTCCCCAGAAATTACAGTTTACTTTTGCACCATTTGAGCAATAAAAGGCGTTCTTTTATTTGAGTGAAATTGTGAACGTGTACGGCCGCGTTCAGAATTCCTGTCAGCCTTATTGAAAATAAGTAAAAATGATTATATAAATAGAACAAGACGTGTGTGCGTGTGTGTGTGTGTGTGTGAATGATGCTCTGTGATCTATTTCCATGTAATTCAATGGATTGAAACTTGCTTTTGTCAGCAAACATTCTCCATACAATCTCTCTAATATATTGTCGTGTCATACAAATTTGGCAGACACGCATGAATGAATTACAAGATAACTGTTGCTAACTATGTATGCTTTATTCAGCCAAAATGATCTCACTCAACATCTATAGGTATTGGGCTGTGTGTTTTTGTTAGATTTCACACAGATATGTATGAATAAATATGTTCCTGTATGAAAAGCTAACCCTGTATGCAGCCATTTTCCTGTCAGAAGAATTTATGCAAACGAAATGATGAGATTGGAATTTTATTCATCGTAAATCCATAACAAGATTCGTAAAACATTCATATTCATATTACAGCTTGGAATTCTAATTTACAATGTTATAATGTTCATGTTAGAATCACAAATCAAAATGAATGTACCTATAACTTGAACGCTACATTCACAGATAACTGGCTACACTACCAAAGAACACAAGTCTCATTATTGTCGCTTTCTGAGGAGACAGATATGGAGATCTGAGGGGCGGGGCTATAACAAAACTGTTTAAGATGCAAACTGCCATAATTGCATGTAAAATCTTTACACTCATAAAGAGTAAAGTACAAACTGATTATGTGAATAATGACCCTGAGAAGAGTATACATCTAGAAGAAAAGGTTAAATCTTGTCAAGTTCTATGCAGAGCTCTACAAGAGATATTTTCACTGAGATGTTTCCAATTCCCATTTAGAAAGCTAAGAACCTGTAACTATGAGAAGAACCCTTGAGAAACCCTTGAGTGTACATACAAAAACTGGGTTATGTCAAGTTACAGGAAAGCAATTGTGGATTTGTGATTTTTAATTTCTCATTTTAACTGTCTTCACAATTTCTTTTGACATAACTCAAATACCTCAAACAAAGTCATAACTCAAATAACTCAAAAACTCTGTACTTCAACAAAATCCTAACTATTTGTTACAAATTTTTAATCGAAGTGAGCTTTTTGGTAAGGCAGCCGGGCTGACTTTGCCAGCATGGCATGACTGAACATGTCACTTGGGCTTTTTGAGGAACTTTACACTTGAGAAACCTTGTAGGTCACGACGTCTAGCGAGGGCACACAGACAGCAACGTTATGAATCAGACTCAGCCTTTAGGCCTATTCGGACTGGTCTGGCTTTACTTGGAGAGGTGGGATAAGGTAATTATTACCAAAGTAGCTCTGGGATTTTAATCTTGTCCGATGTGTCACGTCAGAAATTTTTACATACTGTGCCTGGAAAGATGTATTTTATCTTCTATAAAATGACCAGTAGAAACAACCCCAGGAAATATAGTATATCCCATCCGAAGTGACATGATTATGTTATATCCTGTGGGAATATCTGAGGCTTGTTTTCATTTTCTTCAGTATAAAGACACCCCAGGAACCGCTCACTGTTTTCTATCGTCTCTAAAACGAATGCAAGCATTGGTTGAGTTAAAAACACCGAACAATAAAATATAGACGATGTTCAAAAGAATCAGTCGGAAAAGCGACGTGTCCTTGTGGTTTGAGTATTTCCTCGCATAGGTTTAGCCTACATAATGTTATGATTATGTGAACATCTAATGATGCATTTAAGGTCAAAACAATCCGTTTGTATTACAACGAGGTATACGTGTGAGATCTGTAGTGTCCTGCCTTCTTGAAGATCTCTGTGATATCACTTATCCTGTGCGAAGAGATCATAATTACTACAGACGCCCTCCAGCAGCATTACTTAACAGGTATACAGTACAAAACGAATCCCGTCCGAACAGTGCTTTTGGCCAGTAACAAAAGACCACCAACTCTGTATAAATAAAGCTCACATGAGCAGACTGAGGGAAAACAAGGAAACCGTATCGGATAGGGCTCGATATACCATTACGCCTTTAAAAAGCCAAGGATTCAACTCATCACAAGCTGGATCTCAATATTAACCCAGAATGAGTGCAAAACGCTGCTCAGATGCTGGCAGTGGAAACCGCATTAACACAAAGAGAAAGAGGAATAATGCGTTCACATACAGGCTTTAACTTATGCGCATTTATATTGAATCCAGTCTCTGCATTGTGGGTTGGGCTGAAATTTTAATCGTAGTTCATGTGTCAGCAAAAAAAAAAAGAAAAAAAAAAAGGCATTAGAGCAAATTGGTGTTTTGTATTGTATTATATTATAATATTTTATTATACCACATGGTTGTTCATTGATAAATTGAGGAATTAGCTTCCTTATAGGTTATGTTCAGAATGTCTTAGCAGCACACGACTCGTGTGAATGTCATATGAACTTCATTAACACGGAGGATGAATGTGTGCTGGACTTACCTTACAAAATATAGCTAATTAGCTATTCTTCCTTCTCTGTGGTCACTCCGGAGGGAAAAACCGCGCAGCAAGAAACGCAATATTAGTATTTCTTTCCCCGCAAAAATGAGTGTAAGTTCCACCGTTCAGCTTCATCGAGTTAGCGGTAAAAAAAAAGAGACCAAAAGCGGACAAAATTTAGTCGCCCGTCCAGCGTCCACTGTAGCAAGTCAGTCAGTCAGTCATCAGCATTACCATCATGTTCCAGCCTCTCTCTCTCTCTCTCTCTCTCTCCCATCCGAGCATCCAATACCTCACCACCCTGGCTTTCTCCTTTAAAAATAGAAAATAGGTGTGTGATTAACACCGTGATTACACCGTGACTCGCATTCACGCTTGTTTTTCCTGTCAGCCCTATTTTCCCGCCTTTCCTCGTGTGCTGGAGCGCATAATGTCACGCGCGATGAGCGTCTCGCTGTAATTCGCGTGAGGCAAAATTAAGGCGCGAGAAGGAGAAATTAAACACGGGCTGTGCTGAGGCACTGAGAGACACACCAACAGGGCTTAGCGTTCAACTCACAAGCCTTTGCTGTTGGGGGTAGAGAACATGTAAACGAACATGTCATTTTGAATCCTTAAAAAGGATTAATATATATAACACAGACTCTTTCACCTCTACCCTCCTTTAAAAAGAGAATGAGAGAGAGAGAGAGAATCTATGAATACATGGTCATTCTTTTATTCATTCATCTCCAGTAACTGCTTTATCCTAGTCAGGGTGACAATCTATCCCGGGAACAATGGGAACGAGATGGGAATTCGCCCAGAATGTGATTCCAATCCAATGTAGAGCACCACACACACTCTCTCTCACACACACACACACACACACACACACACACACACACACACACACACACACACACGGGGCAACTTAATCTCTTCACCTCTACCCTCCTTAAAGGGAGGGAGAGAGACAGAGACAGAGAATCTGTGAATATTTGTTCATTCATTTATTCATTCATCTTTAGTAACGGCTTTATCCTGGTCAAGGTGACAGTGGTCTGGAGTCTATCCCGGGAACAATGGGAACGAGGTGGGAATTCGCCCAGAATGGGATAGAGCACCACACACACACACACACACACACACACACACAAACGGGGCAACTTAATCTCTTCACCTCTACCCTCCTTAAAGAGAATGAGAGAGAGAGGGAGAGTCTATGAATACATGTTCATTCGTTTATTCATTCATCTTCAGTAACTGCTTTATCCTGGTCAGGGTGACTGTGGTCCGGAGTCTATGACGGGAACAATGGGAACAAGGTGGGAATTCACCCGGAATGGGATTCCAGTCCACAACTGAACAGCCAGAACAATGTCATCACTCAGCCACACCTCCACCAGGAGTCAGCCAAATCTGAACATATCATGAGGCTCAAATCTGTACACCCAAAGCAATGACACCACACAGCCACATCTCTAGCCGAACTGAGCCGTTAGAAAAGTTGATATGGCCCATGTTTGTGCCTTGAGCAGAATGTTTATAATAGCTGAATTCTGGCCACCATGTGGCCCACATATAGCTGAGACACCAAAAGCCTGATGGAACATCCCAGAATTAAAATTACACGAAGCCTACAATATTATCGAATTTAACCTAGCCTTCTCCACAATTACAATATGTGATACTTGTATTTTTAAAAGGACTTGTTTTTCTGTAGCCACATAAACAGCTTAATTGGTACCTGTGCCCCAAAGATAGGGTAGTACATGCCTGGCAAGGAGGGGAAAATTACATTATTTTAGTTGTTTGGCAATATTTAAAAAAGGGCAGCATGGTTGGATAATTTATTGTCAGTTTAGACAGGAGTGTGAAATAATATTCATGTAATTCCTGTTTCACGTTATTAAACCACCAAATACTCTTTAGAAGCTATATCAATGGAAATTGTACTCAGACAATGCATAGAAAAACTGACAGTTATTGAAAATAAATATAAACACACCAGTAAACATTAGGTTTCTTTTAAACACTACTTTATTGCATTTATGTATGTATGTATGTATGTATGTATGTATAACTTATTTTGTATGTATTTGATAAAAATATAAACATAATATACAATTCAAATAGATGATATACAATTCAAATGAGATGAAGAATAGAATACAGGTTATTTACAAGCATATTCATAATGTAAACAATCTGTACATAATTTAAATTATGTAGGACTGAATTATGTACACACATATTTACATTGTAAATTATTTATGAAGAAACTATATGAGGTCAGAGTCTGACTGAATGGACGTAAAGGGAAGTAAATACAATTGTTTTCAGTGCTTCTGAATCTATTTCTAGATAGGAAAGAAAGTACTGAGATGAAAAATAATTAAGTAAACATACAAAAAATTTATTGGTATGCCAATGAGGCAGTTGGGCTACAACAGCAGAAGACCACATAGAGACATGTAAAAGTTTCCAGATACCAGGTCATCCTCTATTCTCATGAAGCTGAGTTCAAGAGTTAACACCCTCCAAACCTATTTTATACAGAAGCCTGAGAAGGTTACTCACTCATCTTAAGTAACTGCTTCATCCTAGCCAGGGTTATGTTGGATCTAGAGACTGTGCCGTGAACGCTGGGCATTAGGTGGGAGCACACCTTGCCAGTCCATTGCAGGGCACCAGGCACATACACATTCATGCACTCATTCACACCTAGGGGTAATTCATCTTATCCAATCCACCTACTGGCATGTTTTTAGGATGTGAGAGGAAAGCGGAGAACCTGGAGGAAACCCACATGGACACAGGGAGACCAGTCCAAGAAAACCTCTGCGCAGACAGTGCAGGCAGACGCTTACCCACTGTACCACAATGCCGTCTTCCAACAAAGTCACTAATTTAAATGGAAAATGTGACTTTTGCGCTGTGTATACAATCTTGATGCAACTGCTATCTACAGTATCTATTCAGAATCAATTATGCAAGAAGAGATAACCATCTGGGAAAAAAAATCACATTTTTATCTTCAGGAAATCAATGTTCTAAAATAAAGATACTAGCATTCATCACACCATCATCAGTCTCTCGCTTCCTCTTTCTCTAAAATCATACACAAATAGAAAAACAGTTGAATAGTATCCATAAGAATATGGCACTTTTTGTGCTCAGACTTGCTGTTCAGTCATTTCCGTGTTAATTCTATTCCCAGCCATCCACATGCTGCTAACAGCCAAGCCAGATCTCAGTCCTGCTTGCCATTAGCCCAACTACAGACAAATGAACAGCACAGATCATAAACTCATCTGCAATCATTAAATCTAACAGCTATCTCATTAACTCTGTTAATGCAGAATGTGATATATCTTCATGAAACTCAGTCAACGCCATTTGGGTGGGCTGAAGTACAGGACGCCCAACATTACAATGTAAAGAGGATTTTTATTTTCAGGTTGCTCTGCTAGAATAAACTCAGAAAAACAACAGAGCAGACAACAAGCCTTTAAGAGATGTAGAGCTAACAGCTTCTATCTTTATAAGCTTGGTAAATTATTTAATTTAGCTGTATAGTTAGTTTGTTTTAAATTTTGTTTATTTATTTATTTATTTTTTAACAAATTGAAACACACCATTTAGTTAAAATAAATTAACTGTGAATCTCCTGGACCACCATTGCCATGTGGTCCCAATTAATTATAGCTCTCAATTTGTTCTCATTAGCAACCCACCAACTGACGCATTGCTAATATTTTGGTAGAATAGAGAATACTTCAGGGTATTTACGAGAATATATGAATAAACGAGAACACATATTGAGGAAAAACCAATGTGTGAATGTTCACCCACAGCTCAGAGCAGCTTGGCTTCTTATACCATGTGTTAATGTTACAGTTACAGAAAGCTCAACTAAAGGCCTATTCAGATTGGATTATTTTTATGTAGAGAATTGTGGTAATGTAATTATTACCTCTGTGATTTTAGTCCCACCTGAATCTGTCATGTCAGTCATTTTTACGGTCAGTCATTTTTACATCTCCTGTCGAATCCAAAATGAAATAAAGTATTGGCTGAGTTTAAAATGCACAACAATAATATACAGTGTAGATGACATTTAAAAGAACCTGTCAAAAAAGAGATGCTTCCAGGGGTTTTAGGTAAGTTCTTATGGTCACACCAGTTCTTATGGTACATCTTACATCGGTCATGTGACCAGCTAATGATCAAGTATAACTTGCACAGCCAGAAGTCTTACAACATAAAGGCCAAAACAATCAGTTTTTATTAACACGAGGTGTATGTAGTACGTATAGAATTGGTAGGGTGACAACTGTGCGTCCATCATGAAGACATTCCCGTCTACAGTGATTTCTGCAGAGATCACTTATCTTGTGAGAATCATACATGTGTCAATCGCATTTATCAATATGCGAATCATTACAGTCATCCCCTGGCAACATTACTTAACAGGCATATGTCGGGAAATCTTATCCTGCCCAAGTGGTATACACTTAAAACATTCATGGAGCTCCATTACACATCTGCTAGGAAATGGGTTGACATCATCATCAATAGCTTGGCCTAACATTTACCAAGCATGTGAGAGGATGAATATTGAACTGAGACTTAAAACACTTTCAGCTTTAATCATAAAAAAAATATTGATCTCAAACAGTATTCTGATGGATATATCTAGATCACAGACTACAACATTACAGTGATGGAGCCTCCTTTGAATCTCAAACACCAGTCCACTTGAGTGTGTGCTTTCCCCCATGCGTCGTTTGCATACTGATGACAAGATCATATAATGTGATTTATGCAGGTTTAACATCCAGGCTCAAAAACGTCACTCTGAAAGCTTAAAGTTGCTTTATAATTACTGTCTTATTGACAGTAGGAGGTATATATTGACCCAAGGGCATGGACTGTCTGCTGACAGTAATAGCTGTGAAGAGTCTCTTTTCCATTTGGCACTGGTGTGATGGGTAGCGGAGCCGAAAGCTAGTGGTAAATCATTTTCAAAACGCAGATAACAGTGCTTCTAATTCCCACTGTATTAGCAACAGTCCTTTGGAGAATAATGGTGACGCCACTGATTGATGATTTGACCTGCAGATACGATCCTCTAAACTGGTTACATGTAGAAGCATGTGCTGTAATATTTGCAAGACATGCAACACATAAATCTAAAGACATAAGCCAATAGGATAAATAGAGGGTGTTACCTAAAGGCAAAGGAACATTACCCTTTTGGATTCATTATTTGCATAATGAAATATCTTTACATTTGGTGACCTTTTCATGCTGGAAAAGGTATGCTTTTTTGAAAAAAAAAACTCATGTGTTATGTTCGTAAAGAGTGCGTGTGTGTGTGTGTTTGTGTGTGTGAGACGGCATTCACATTTGAGAATGATAAATGCCTTGTCATTTTCACCATTAGTGCATTTCCATTACGCCAGTCCAGTGCGGCTGTCAGTGATATATTGCTGGATGTTGAAGCGAAGGCTGCATTGTATTGGATATTAGAGGAGGTTGCCCTTTATCCTGAGGTCACTTCCATGTTTCCTTCAAAATACTCACTGTTACCCATTAACTGGTCCCAAATCAGCATCTAATAAGAGTGATATTTCATTTGCTCCACTACTGAACAGCTATCATTTCCAATTTGTCTACCACCCTCCTTACATTCACAAATGCATTCTCTTAATATGTCTATCCATATCTTCTTTATCCTACTTCCTTCTAAGCTTTAAGCTTTTCACTTTAAGCATTTCTGGCAAGTATTTCAGAAGGTTTAAGCTGTGTAATAGATGATGACCAAGTGCCTCAGTGTGACAAAACAACATAGCAGAGGCAAAGAGTACTGCACTACTATTATTATTTTCTGCTATCTGAACAATTCAGCAATTGTTCGAACCATGGCCACAGCTTTGCTGAATGAAATGAAAATGCAAACTCCAGTGTTCTCTGGATAGGCTCTGGATCAACCGCAAGCCTGACCAGGACAAAGCTCTTATTGAAGATGAATGAAAGAATGATTTATTATTGTACTTAGCAAATCTTTCCTGTTGCCCATGCCCACGGGGTTATTGTTGGATAATCTCTTTGCAAGTATTGTGCTCTGCAAACAAAGTTAAATTAACAGGAGCTCAGGACATTCTCCCCAACAGCAGAGGTCACAGCCACTGAGTTTTAGCACAACCTTTAACAACTACTTCCTGTTCACTTTCTTGTTTTCATGTATTTAAGCAACTCAAGTTCATAGCTTTATTGCGAAGTCTTGCCATAGCCAACATTGCCATACCACACATAAAGTTCTGAGTCTTTGTTATTTTTGACTGTCTCATCGTGTTTTGACCATTGCTGCATTTACTGTATATGGGTTTATTCTTTGGATTATCCTTCGGCCATGTTTACTGATGCTGCTCGTGTTTCGACCCTTTGTTGACCCTTGGATTTAGATAATGATTTCACTCTGTCCGCCAAAAAAACCTTTTCGCACATGGATCCTAACTCTGTCTCCATGTCTACCTTGTTAAAATCCATGCCATTACATTAAATTTGTCATTTAACAGTGAAGGTGATAGTAGTAAAAAATAAATGCCTTGCCTAAACGTATACACATTACCATGGTTACACCCAAAATGGATACATTTCTAGACCAATATATCTAGTGGTGTATAATAAATAAATATACACATGCCAGCCAATCAGAAACCAAAATAATTAATCAGCAAAATAGACAATCTGGTAATTATACTTGAAGATGAAGGTACACATGAATAAAGACAAAGGAAAATAAAAATACAGAGATAGTGAGAGAGATGCAGAGAAGGAAAGAAGGCCTGGGTTTTAAAATTATTACATTTTCTCAAAAGGAACAGTATTCTGTAGGGACAAGAGGGAGGGAAAGAGAAAATGCCGTGAAGTGAGAGGTGTTGGACCAATTCTCAGTAGGATTATATTTATGGAATAAAACAGAACAAGGCTGAACATTTTCTTTCTTAAATCCACATACGCCTAGTTAATAGGAAGTAAAAGCCTTGTAGAGGTAGCTGAAAACTCAAATACTTAGAGATACTTATATATCAAGAACAGAAGAACAGAGCACACTTGTATATTTAAAATTAGAGTTGCACCAAATATTGAAAGGTTCAGTTCTACAATGTGGCAAAAAATTCAGTACTCAAACTTCAATACTTCAAGTCTTTATTCCCAATGCTTTTTGTTTTCTGCACCGTTCTGTGTAAACTCTAGAGACTGTTGTGTGTGAAATTCCCAGGAGATCATCTGTTTATGAAACACTCCCAGCCCCTCTGGCACAAATGTCCATGCCACGATCAAAGTCACAGAGATCACACTTTTTCTTCATTCTGATGTTTGATATGAACATTAACTGAAGCTCTTGACCTGTATCTACATGGGTTTTTTTTTTTTGCATTGCGCTGCTGCCATATGATTGGCTGATTAGATATCTGCAAGAATGTGCAGGTGTACAGGTGTTCCTAATAAAGTGGATGTTGAGTGTCAACATGTACAGCTATCAACTGGTCAACTCGGACTGTTTTGTAAATTCACCAGCACACTGTGGAAGAAATTTGAGAATTCATTGCTTGTTTGGAAGAGCAGTCATCAATCAAACAGTGTTCAGTGACCCCACCCCTACACACATCACCATGTGGCTTGGCCCTTCATTCAGAGCAAATATATTACTAGTTTCTCCAGATGAATCCTGTTCCCCCCATAGTGCAGGGCAGATTGAATTTCATTGCCTGAGGTGCCAACATTAACACACACACACACGCACACACACTTCCACATTTGACTTGTCCTTTTTCTTTCAGCCATCAGAGCATTTGTACTTTTGCCCCCTTTGCCTTGCACTCTCTCTCTTATTCTCTTTTTGCCTCTGCCACTTCTTGCTACAGTTCATACATGTTCTCTACGGACAGGGACAGTGAAGTGAGAGATAAAGACAGAAAAAGGGATGCCACAAGAGAAGGATAAAGCCTTCGCCCACCTCCTCATAATTAACTGAGTTTCAGTAACTAGCCTTTGGGCTTGCCGTTGCCATGGCTACCTCTCGTCCACAAGTTCCCTTCACAGAGTCGGTGACAGTGCGCACGCTTGGATGCTCTCCATGTCGCCCTGTCGCGTCCGTTTGATTTCAGCTTTCCCTCCTTCTGCCACTCTGTCTCTCTTTCTGTTTCCCTCTTTGGTTCATCGTCTCTCTTTTTCTCTTCATCTCATGCTGTCACGCTCTCACTTACACACATATTCACAGCCAATACACACACGTCCCAAAGGATGAGATACCCGTTCTAATCAGAGGATTCGGCTATTTCACGCCCACCCATTGACGACACAGGTGCTAAATTGCCCAGACAGTCATGAAATCTATATAAAAAAGCATTGGAGGTACAATGGTGATCTCAGTTAATTTCTAATTTCCCCTTTTCCACTGACACGCTGCCATGTCTCATGGTGACATTTTTAAGAATGAGCCCACATTTCAGCCAGTTTAAAAGCCATATTATTTTGTTATTAAATGTGAGCATGGTTTCCAAATGTAACCATAAAAATGTGTAAAAATTTTAATAACCACAGAGCATTCAACATCAAATTTTATCTCTAACTGAGAACATATTTTATGCACAGTCAAATCTTTCAGCATTGACATTTAAGCACATTTACACAGAAGACAACAAATACATGCATGATCTGACACCTCCAAAGTCAAATCATTCAATATCTACACAGCACAAAGACCTTTCATAGACTCACTGACCACTTTATTAGGAACACTGAGGCTATTGTAGGTACAGGCTCAGCAACTGATAAAAGTGGGACCCGACGTGGTCTGCTGTTGAAGCCTATCCGCCTCAAGGTTTGACATATTTTACATGCTGAGATGCTTTTCTGTTCACCACAGTTGCAAAGAGTGGTTATTTGAGTTACTGTAGCCTTCCCATCAGCTCAAACCATCTGGCCACTGACCTCTCTCATCCCACCCGCAGAACTGCCTCAAACTGGATTTTTTTTTCTGTTGTGCTTGAAAATCCCAGGAGATCAGCAATTTCTGAAATACTCAAACAAGTCCATCTGGCACCAACAGCCATGCCACAGTCAATGTCACCGAGGTCACTTTTTTCCCCATCCTGATGTCTATGTTATATTGCATTTAAGTTACTCATTTGGAGTGTGTAGTTGCTCAAAAGAAGCATAGCATCATGGTTGCAGCATTTTAAATGAGCTAATTTTGTAATAACAGCACTCATTTTCAAAACCAACCTCAAAGAAGAAGAAGACCACAGAGTGTTGAAGTGTGTAGCATGAAGAAACCGTCTGACTCCTGTGAAACAGTCACTGCCTCTGAAAAACAACGTAAGCACATCAGGGGTTTCCATGGCTAAATGCATGATTTTCAGCCTGATTTTCCTATCACATACATAAAATGCACATCATAAAGGAATTGTTTGGTTGTGATTTGAGATGGTGGTCTTAGAATACAATGTGATGTGCTCATTGGAGGCCAATTTAGCACTACTGTGACCAAAGACAAAGTTCTGGTATGAAATATTTGAATCTCAGTGTGAATGCTACAATGCCCTAATAAACTAGTACCATAGTGGCAATTGCAAAACGAAACATGCTAATGAGCAAAAATATATACTTATAAATATAAGTAAATATATACTTATTACCTCAAGCTGTTTTGAAGAATGTTCTTGTTGATGGGACCTCATTTTCTGCATGAGCCTGGATCACAATAATAATAAATATAATATAATCAAAAACTTAGTAATTCTCTTTACTCGGAGGTCTATAGTTAGAGGATCTTGATCATCTAATCTAACATGGAGGACACATGTTATCACAGATTGTTACAGGCCTTGGCCTAGATTTTATTGGGATCATCTCCTCCAATTTGACTCATAATAGTTGTAAATGGCTGCTGTGTAGACAAGTTTATCATGTGGAATGCCAAGTTGTCTAACACTGGTGTAAAAAAATCACTGTCAACTGACTGTAATGTAAAAAGTAATATGTAAAATGTAAAATGCATTTTCCAAAATGATGAGTTGCATTTTACTGTTTGGCAGGCAGACAGACAAGTGTGGGTTTGGAGAGCATTACCTGACTCAGTCTATGATGTGTGGTGGTAGGGAAGGAATTAATTATCTAGGGTCCTGCTTGTGGACTGGTATCTTGGTGGGCAAAGGCTCAAGGTTAAACAAATGCTAACATCCGTCCTACCCACACACAGACCATTCATAATCATGACATATGCTCATAACTTGGGCGCTTTTTGGCATCTAATGTAAAATTAATCCTTGAAGAAAACATTTTTAACAACCAGTCAGTGGTTTCTTCAAGAAAGACATGTTTGAATGTTACACTGACCCAGAAAGATGTGTAACCTATGGACTGGTGTATATTTGCACAATATAGTAGTGTTCAAGAAAGAAAACAATTATTATATCCATCACTTGGCCACAACTTAATTAGACTTTCATATAAGCCAGTATGGTAAGTTGTAATGCATGACAAAGAAGATAATGTTAATTACCTGCTCTTAATGATAATAATCTAGCCATATAGCTTGCATTTGATTAGGCTAGTATGAATGCACTTATAGCCAATTGGTCCACTCTAATTTAAAGGAATATTTCTATTAATATAATGCTCTTAAAGACGTCTCTGAATCTGAATTTAGTTGAATCTGAATCTGAATTTAAACAGTGCAAAAAAAGTATCAGGCTAAATATCTTATAAACATTCCAATACTGTGGAGTGACAGATCAGAGTTAACTGAGACAAAATATACATACACACCAAATGTTGTACCAGAGGGGTTGCTTAAGAATTATGAAGCTATTGGAACCAAAATCCTAGATTTCTACACCGAGGCTAAGCCAATTGTGCTTTGCCAAAGCGGATCGTGTACAAGCACTATGGGGGTGAGATCTCAGCTGCTTGGCTCACGGCTGTACTCCAGGTGCTCATCTTTGCTCTTTGAACAAGCTATATAAAATACAATTATCACATGAGCTAAGAGGTCCTTGTACTGTCTGAGGGCTAAAGGGCAGGAGCTCAAGGCCACCCTTGGGTCTATATATCTGTGCATGTGACTGTTTTTCATGGTTCAGAGTAAGCCCCTTAGTTCCAGTGATGCAACATCCAATATATTTTTGACACATTTGGTACTTCTTGTCTTTGCACCATACAAATCTTATACTAATTAGCAATAATTAGCAAAATCCCAGTATGTGTTATAGCCTAGAAGTGGTTGGGATTTTGAACTTTTGAATCTGGTTCTTCATAAGGTTTCTTCCTTTCTCTTTACTTGACACTGCACTTCTGATTGCTCCTTAGGGATCTAGAACAGACCTGAATTTCTATAAAGCTGTGTTGTGACAATGTAAATTGAACTGTTGTCAAAACATAACACTACAGCATTCAGTGACATACACAATTTGGTCTAGTTTATTTTGTACTGCATGGCACTGAATAAGGTTCTTACAGAAGTGGTGTATTGAGAGCAGAGTGAAAGAACCTGAGCCCTGATTTCACCCCCATTGAATGAGTCACACCTAATTGCCCAGTATCAGCTTTAACCTGACGAACGTTCTTGTGGCTGAAAGGGTTTAAAACTCTGAAAAACTTTGTTTAAAACTTAACACAAATGGACAGTATCAGTCCATTCCCCTTCATATTCAGAATGCTCAGTGATGCTGCAGTAATCAGTTGAAAACTAATGTAAATGAAGACATTTTACACACAATTTAGCAATTACTACATGCTTTTTGCAATTACCAATTCCAGCCTATATTGTAAATAATAATTTGGTGGCTAGCTAGAATTCTATGAATGAATAATGAATTTCTGAATTACTTTTATGTGAAGTGACATGTGGCCAAGTATGGTGACCCATACTCAGAATTTGTGCTCTGCATTTAACCCATCCAAGTGCACACACACAGTAGTGAACACACACCCGGAGCAGTGGGCAGCCATTTAGCTGCGGCGCCCAGGGAGCAGTTGGGGGTTCAGTGCCTTGCTCAAGGGTCTCACCTCAGTCATGGTACTGAGGGTGGCAGATAGCGCTGGTCATTCACTCCCCCCACCTACAGTCCCTGCCGGACCCGAGACTCGAGCCCACGACCTTCGGGTTCACCGTCGGGTTACAAGTCTGACTCTCGGACCATTAGGCCACGACTGCCATATTTGACTTGGTATCAAATATAAGATTATTCAACCAGAATAGATGCTTTTACTCATCTTTTTTGCTTTTTCTAGAAATGC